>JAWWEU010000081.1:9886048-9976484 GCA_035583155.1 Acropternis orthonyx
AAAAAAAAAAAAAAAGAGGGGACAGCTAATAGCAGATTTACATATCAGGAAAGAGCCAACCCTAGCATTGGTACATATAAATACTCCCCACTCGCTTCCTCTCAGAGACAGAGATTACATTTGATACACTAAAATCACCTCCACGACTCCGGGCGCTCAATGCCCATCAGCGAGGGCTCCGGACAGGCAGTCATCGCCGCCTGCCTCTCGCTCCCACCCGGCGCTGACACACATGGGAACGGGGAGCGGGAGCCGGGCTGGGGCTGCTGCTCATCCTCCCTGCCTCGGCAACAGCACGGGAGGCGTGTGCGCCTCCCCAGCCCGGGCACCGGCGGAGCATCACAGCCAACCGCGCCAAGGAACCACCACAAGCTTTCCATTATACAGTAAAAAAAACAAACCGCAATTTAGGGGAAAAATATGTATATATCTGTCGTTTCCTCTGAGTGACCTGGCCGGTATTGTCCAAAACGCCCTTATGCCGGGGTGTTTTGTTGCAGCCGAGCCACACACACACACAGACACACAGACACGCTGCGCGGGCTCCGCGGGGGTCTCTCGATGCGGCCACGGCGGGGTTTAGCACGCAGGTACCGCGGCACGTTTCGGCGGAGCCGCGTTCCCTCGGCAGGGCAGGGCCAGGGCAGGGCAGCCCCTCCGAGCCGCCCCCACGGCATTTCCCCCCGCCGCCCCAGCCCCGCCGCCGCCCGCGGCGGGCTCGCAGGTGGAACAAACCCCGGGCCGGGTCCCCCCGCCATCCGCCGGCGGGAGGGGCCGCCAGGGCAGCCCCCCGAGCGCCATGGGGCCGGGCCGGCTCCGCGGGGCCGCGATGGGCAGGGAGGGAGGGCCGGGGGTGCCGCCGCCGCCCCTTTACCTTCGGAGAGCTCCAGCTCCAGCTCGGCCAGGCGGGCCCGCACCTCCAGCGGCAGGGACACGCTCTCCAGGCTGCGGTCCGCCATGCTCGCGCGGCGGGGACGGCGCTGCCCCTTTGTCCGCGGCTGGCGGGGCGCGGGAAGGCGGCGGGCGCGGAGTCCTCCCCGCGGCCTCAGCCGGGCATGCAGGGGGAGGCGGCCGGGCGGGGGGACGGGGCGCGGAGGGAGGGAGGGAATGCGGAGGTTTCTCCTCTCCTCCCCTCTCCTCCTCTCCTCCTCCTCCTCCTCCTCCTCCTCCTTCGCCGCCTCCTTCAGCGGGGCCCCGCCATGGCCGCTCCCGCCGCCCGCCCGCGTTCGCTCCGCATCGGCTCCCCGGCCCGCCCGGCCCCGCGGCGGCGGCTCCTGCTGGGCTGTCCCCGCTGTCCCCGCCCGGCTCGGCTGGCGCTGCGGTGCCGCTGCCGCGGCTGGGGCTGGCCCGGCGCTGCCGCTGTCACACACACGTCACCGCGCCCGCCCCGCCGCCGGCCCGCAGGGGGCGCCCCGCGCTCCGGGACCGCCCCGCCCGCGGCTCCTCCGGGGGCTCCTCCCGGCTCATCCTGGAGCATCCTCCCGGGGCATGTATGCACCCGGGTTATGCTCCCGGGGCATCCATGCACCCTGGGCATCCTCCCGGAGCATCCATCCACCCGGGTTATCCTCCCGGGGCATCCATCCGCCCTGGGCATCCTCCCGGGGCATCCATCCACCCGGGGTATCCTCTCGGGGCATCCATCCACCCGGGTTATCCTCCCGGGGCTCCTTCCAGGGCATCCACCCGGGTTATCCTCCCGGGGCATCCTCCCGCGACCGCATTGTCCCGCCGCCGGGCGCGGGTCCAGCGGCTCCGGGGTGACGCAGGTGAAGCACTTCGTCACTTTTTTATTCATCCCGACCCTGTGGAACGAATAGAGGCTTGAAGTCTTCAAGTCCCCGTTTTACCGACGAAGGCGGGGAAGGAGTGATGTGCTTGAGGCAGGCGGAGATTCAACACCAGCACTCTGAAGCCCCTGTGCCCTCTTTTCCGTCCTCACCTGCTGAGCAACTTCCAGCATACCCCTATTTTCAATTCTATTCTCTGCATACAGCCAGTGGTGGACTGTGTAGTTTCAGGTTAACAGTGGGACTCGACGGTCTTAGGGGTCTCTTACATCACAAATAAAATCTATTCTATCCTATCCTATCCTATCCTATCCTATCCTATCCTATCCTATCCTATCCTATCCTATTCTATTCTACTTTACTCAACTCTACTCTATTCCAAACAAGCCATTGCAACTCCAGTTTGTATACCACAAAACCCTGTGTGCACATTTCCATAAAAAAGTAGCATAATCTTAATACAATGGAAAAGAACAAAGTTGACATTTTGCTCTGTCCATGCTCAGCACCAGCATGTCCCAGCCCATATCTGGAGAACACGGTAAAAAGGACTTAGAAGGTAAAAGGACTTAAAATGTAAAAAAGGACTCTTAATTACACCACTCTAACATAAGAAGGAATGTTTTGAAAACATTTAATAAAACTCCCTTTCATATCAACAAATGTATTCCACAAGGAACATCTTCCTTTTTCTCTCTGTACATATTCCTTTCTTTGTTTGCGTTGGAGGTTAGTGGTTTGTTGGGTTTTGTTTTTTAAAATCTCTCCCAAGAAGGAAGGACAAGATGCCACAACACCTATGGTTTCAAAAATCCTCAGGAGCTCCAAAGGTAGGCTAGGTCTTACTGGGACACAATCTTAGCAGAAAGGAAAAGCTGTAATCATCCCCAGGCCGACCTTGATTTACCACCTTACCATTCCAGTCAGTGGAATAAAAACAAGAATGTAGGAGTTTCTTCAAAAAATAAAGCTTCGGCTGCCACTGTACTAAACAAAGTATTTTTTTAAGACGTTGTGGAACGAAACCAAATTACATCATATTACCAGCTGTGCTAAACAGGCATCAACACTGGAGCTATTCCTGCAGTGTGTGTAGGGCTGGTGGTTTCTCCTGTTTTCACTGGTTACCAGCCCCAGACACGGGAGAGCTGTTTACACATCAACTGTGGCCCATGCCAGCATCACTCCAGCCTGACCAGTGGCAGGACTGGTTGGGATACTTCGATGAGTTTGTCTGCCATAAACAAAGCTTGAGCACACAAAATACTTTGATTTTATGGTGCTACTATTTGTTTTATTGTCATATACATTATTTTCTAGTAACCTCTCCTGGGCTACTCTACAATGCAGTGAGGAGGAGAGCCACCTGGTCGGCCTCCCTTGAGTAGAGCCATTGCTTTTCGCAGCATGGTGACACACACTCTTCAGGGCTTTACAAATCCCTCTCCCCCAGTGCTGTGCTATACATGGGTAAGATTTTTCCTTTTGTTGAGCACTGAGTGTTTCAAATACAGACAATCCAAAAAACTTATCCAGGTCTTTCTTGTTCATTACATGCAGACTTAAACAAAGAAAAGCAATTAAGTCCAAATATGCTCCAGGGTTCCTACCTGAGAATCCTGGGTTTGTTTGTTTGTTGTGTTATGTGGGATAAAATAGGCTGAAAGTATCAACCTTCTGCAGGAGCAGCTTTTTCAAGTGTGATGGAGGCAGCCAAGAGGGAGGCGAGGGAAGGCTTTGTGGTGAGCCAGCTCCCTTCGTCTATGTGTATCTCCGAGTTGCACCTTTACTTCCCCAGTCCTGATAGGAGCTGATTATTTTACTCATTACCTGATTGTTACAGACTCTGTACTGCTATTGTTCACACCATTTTCCAAATTTTTCCTCTCGTGAAGTTACTAAAGGGACCTAAAGAGAAAGAGTTAAGCATTGACATCATTGTGCCCAAAATTTTCTTAGTTCTTCCATGACAAGTGCAAGGTTTCAGGTGTTGGGTGCTTTTAAAGGAAGAGCGATCACTCGGGGTTGGAACTCATCCAGGAGAAATGGAAATGACTGAAATCAGTGAACATTGCCAGAGAGATATCCTGGTGGTGGCTACTGTGGAGGGACTTTGAGGGCTACAGAGGCCCCCTCCTTCGCAGGCAGGGTCGTCCCACCACCTGGATGCAGAAAAGGGTGAGAGCTGTGGGAACCTTCACCTGGGACTCCACCAACCAAGACCTGGCACAAGGATGCACACAGGGCTATGGAAGCCTCCCTTGGAAAGCCCATTTGTTCACCTTGGTGAGATCACAAGAGGCATGATTACTTACTTACACAAGGTATCAGAGCCCAGGCTGCAGGAATGAAATCTCAAGCATATAAATTTGCACAATGGTTTTGATGAAACACTGAAATTACAATGAAAAAGAAGCAACTTAGGAAATTTAATCTACATGGTCTCGATTCACAGATCCTCTCAGGTTTATAGGTAAGAGGCTGGGTCCTGTTCATCCCCTGGAATGAGAGGTGAGAAAGTTCCAGGCTCCAAGAAGAGCAGGATACTATTTTTGTTTTGGATACAGTGATTAATCAGCATGGTCAGGATTTGTAGAATGCTCTAGTATCAAGACATGATTTCGACAGGCCTGGCGATAGTGGCATGGTATATGGTTTATCTGCCTGAAAGAGCAGGAATTACTCAGTGATGCCTTTCCAAGAGTGGCCCTTGTCAACACAGCTTACAAGTGATTTCATACACGAATGCTTTTGTTAAAATGATTTGGATTATTTACATGCAATGACCTATTTGTACATGTATATCTTCATGGAAATTAAAAAAAAAAAAAAGGGGTATTTTAACTTTACAGTACTTATGTAGTAGTCAAATTCTACTGGTGACTGTGCTCAGTCAAATCACATTATGGTGCTCGTAGCCGAATGGAACCTCTGGAAGACCACATAGAATTGACTTCACTAGGTAAAAGTTTCCTAGCTCTCTCACAGCAAAAGCTGTATACAATTTTGGAGAGATTTAGCCCAAAGCCATGCCTATGCTAGAAAACATTCCTGGCATCATAACTTCAGGAAGGGGACTAGGCAATAAAGATTTTTAGAAAAAAGAAAAAGCTCTTGTGTAGACACTCTTACCCTAACCCAAAGCACCTAAAATATTGTGTGGGTCTTCTGCACCCTTTAGCAAAAGCAAGAGGGCCATGTCTGAATGAACAGGTTAGATTCTTTTCTGTCTGTGGGAGGGGGGAGTCAGCATTTGGCCAACATAGCCCCCAAAAAAAGTCTAAAGTAGAAGGCATTCGCAGTAAAACAACAAAAATAATTAGTTGCCTGGAGGGTCTGGGTTATAAGGAGAGATCACAGAAGTGCTTACTCAGCTTGCAAAGCAATAGCAAGAGATGGCCCAGATAGCTGCCCATGATTATTTGAAATCTAGAAACACTGAGGAAGTTGAAATGGGGAAAAGAGTAGGAAGAAGAGGATGTAGCAGAATAATCTAATGGAAATAAGAAAGGCAGCTGGAACATGTATGAGGGAAAGCTTCCAGGGGATGAGCAGCCTTAGACTGAAGAAAAGGCTCTCAAAGGAAATGGTGGAATCCCCATAATTTGAAACATTAAAACCAGAGTAGACAAAGCGATCATGAATATGCTGTAGGAAATAATCCTACTGTGGGATGGAATGAACATGCTTGTCTGGCATCGCTTATGCAAAGGATGTACTGCTTTTATTTTTTTTCTCCTGTTGAAGTCAATTTATTTTTTCCCCTTCACCTCTCCACTTCCATTCCCTCTATTTGCATCTGTCTGCTTGCGTCTCATAAGCAGATCATGAAATGTGTTATTCTTTTGCAGTATCTACCACAAATGTGACTGGATGGCTACACGCTGCAGACTGTAAATAGCAAAAATGTTGCTTTATTGATACATTGATCAAGTTACCTGTGAATGGCATGCAAAGGGTTCTATAATTATTTCCAAGTTGGGTTCTAATTTCTTTTCACACTTAAAAGTTAAATCAAATGGCATTTTCTAATTCCTGCCCTGGAGAAGGGGAGAGCAAAGGGGAAAGGGAAGGGAAAGGAAGCCACTCAGCACCTGTCATGTATGATTTTCATTCTCTGTTGTGCCACCCAGGCAAGTACCATGTTCCATTTCTCCAAGCTGTTTAGACATCTTAGATCCCTTTAATTACTGTGGGTATGTGGCAGATGTAAATCACTGCATATCTTGGCATTTATTTCTCTGCCTTAATGCTTTGGAATTATGTAGATGTCCCTCTCTTAATTCACTGTCGTTTATGAAAGCAAATCCAATGGGAAGCCAAATGAATACTGTGGATAAACTGATCTACCTCAGTGTACAGAAGAGTGTGTGAGCAAATCCTGGACAACCGAGAGGAACCTTCATGACCTTCAGTCATTTTCTTCCTTTACACAATTGCAGGTGAGCTCTGGTAGTGAAGGAACTGCAAAGTTCCTTCCTCCGTCTGTCCCTGTGCCAGAGCTTACTGACCTCGTAGCACAGCTGGCAGCAGGGAACATAAATTCATGCCTGAGCTCCTTCTGCACATAGTTTGGCATATTAGTTCACATGCTGATGAAACTGGATTTGAGCTAAGATGCATAAAAGGGAAATGTCTTGGCTGAAAGTGAGGTACTGCACAGGAAAACGACGGAAAAGGAAACCCTGGGAAATACAATTTCCCTTAATATATTAGATATTTCTCTCTCCATGTTGCATTTCCATTGCTCTTAAAGGAACAATTTGATTGTTATCAACTTTAAAGTATTTTCTACAATGGTATTTTGTGCATTTTCATAATTTTCATACCTCTTTCTTTTTATTAAAGGCAAAAATCTAATAAAAAGCTTTTACTGGCACAATTTAAATTAACTTTGATTTGAAAGTTAGTCCCACATAAGATGTGTTTATTAGGCTCCTGCAGTCTCACAAAGCTTGTTTACACACATGAAAAAAAATATCCTCTCCATTGCTGCATTTCAGGTAGGAATTGGTAACAGATTTCACAAGTTCCGAGAAATTGAGGGAACTGGCATCTGGGAAAGAATACAAGAATATTCTGCAATATACTACAAGATCCCAGCACATGCATATGCACAGCTGGTCTCTCACCACACCACAGCACACATCTTATAAGGATAATAGTTGTTCATCCTTTCATCAAGGTTTTAAGCTTCAGTGATGATTCCAGTTCTATGAAAAGTCATCAGTTTTTCTTCAACAAAATTTGGTGGATTTTTCAATCTACTGAAATAGAAAAGTGAACCTGAGTATTTGAGAACAAACACCCTGGAGTAAATTATTTTCCCTTTTTCTGTTGTCTGTAATGCTTTTTAAGGAAAACATACATGTATGGGCAAGGAACTAGTAATTTTTAATGGCTTTCCTTCCAGTTATTGCATTTTATCATAATTTTTAGCAAAAAAATTTCAGGTTGGTGCTTCAAGATATCCTACAAAACTGTTGGCACATTACAAGACCAATATAAGTAATATTCTGTCACTTATTATGGCCCTCTGTGATGACCATCTTCACCTTTCCCAAAGAACGTTAAAATCACAACAGGTCAGTGTTCAATTAATGTAAAAAAACAACTTTTAATGCCTGGAAACCATCTGAAGATTCTTTCTACTAACATGAAGAAACTATTCAGACATGCCTTAATATTTTCATGGATACACAGCAGACCACAAGAAATGTCCCTAGAATGGAATTTTTTGGGAAATGAGGAAAAATTACTGATTTTTTTTTATTACAAACAAAAGGATATTTTAACCATTGAACATTTTTCTCAACTTGCACTATCTGAGATTGATTAAATCCATTTCAGTTTGATGATTATCAGCCAAAATTAAGGTTAAGATTGCCATCTGCAAGGATGATGCATTCATTCATCATTGAATGTTCCACTTTTGAATGTTTTTGATTTTTTGGGATAGTCCTAGGAGAGGTTCATGCTTTCTTGAAGATAATCAAGATGATAGGCTACTCTTTGTTAGCGCAGAGTAATAGATGTATATCCAAAACCTTTCAATAACTCTGTGACTTAAAAAATAAATGGGCACAGAAAAATTACACTCCTCTCAAATTTCTCTTAATTGTTCGCCCAGCTGACATGGGAGTTAATTTATTACTGTTAAGACTTAGAGCATTTATGCCACCAAGATGTAGAATTTGAATGATCAGTGACTGTTGTAAGCAAAAAGAGTACCTGCTGCCACATGCAAATAACCCCTCCGAACAACAGTGGAAATATTCTGAAACATTTTCACAATGTCTATGGCACAACCTTTACAGTTTCAATTTTTTATTTAGCAACAAAAACCAAACAAAATAAAACCCAAAGAAAACTTGAATTGTGTTCAGAGAAGGTGTGTTTTAATTATCTTTACAATCTGCTCCAGTCACGTGCTGTTTTATGTCTGACATCTAGGATTAACAATTTTGCACAAATGGCAGTAAATGTATGACAATTACTGATCTCACTACTTAACTTCATCAAGCAATTTCTTCTATCTTCCTGAAAGTAGAAAGCCTTTCCATTTCTAAGGCACTGACTTGACATTTGAGAAAATATTGCTGTCCTCATCACTTTCACCATCGCAATCCGTGTAAGAATGTAACTTGGCTAAGTACAAACAAATAGTAGTCAGTCATAGGTCTTTATCACCTTTTAGTCTGTGCACCTTGGTGCTGCCTCAACCCGATCTAGATACTTTTTCCAAAATGCAAGTACATGTTTTGATCAGCCTCCAGCAAATGTAGTGCATCCTCAGGGGTGCCCACTGGGAAGTCAATGGTCATGTTATTTCCCCTAGCAGTCCTGAGAGCCTTGTGTCCTTCTGCCCAGGCTCTTCACCTCTGAGCTCTTTCCATAGGGAAGCTAATTTTTTTTAAAATTATTTATTTGTTTTTGAGAAAATCTAATTTCATCCTGTCCTGAAACTCCCATTCCTATTTTTCTCTCGGGAGCCATTTCTTCCTTCCAATGTTACCATGAGGCTCTGACAGATGTCTTCAACATTTCTCTGTACTCAAGTTTGCAGTACCAGCTTCTGTATGAGCTGAAGTCCTTTACGGTTTGCTGAGACCAGGAGAAAATTTGAAGGGAATTGTACTAAAGCATTTCTCTGCAGAAATACTACTCCTGAAAGGTCTGGCTTGCTACTCTCTTTTAAAATGTCACCCTGCAAAAAATAGTCTCACTGGTCCTTTGCAAAAAAAGTCTTGCCAGGGACTGAATGGTCATTAATGAAAGAGCCAGGAGTTTTCGTTTTTGTATTCCATTTCCTTACTTAGTTTATAAGTGCAAAATCCAGGACATTAAACTAAGTTGGTTCTACAGGAAAGAACTCCAATATGAAGCCACATCCCCACTTTTTATAAGGTGCCTGATTTATCACTGCCTCAGGGTTGCACAGAAGAGGAACTTATTTGTGATTTTGTGTCAGTTTTTGTTAAATAGGTGTATAGAAGTTGAATTCAGTTCTGGAAACAAGATTAACCAGCAGTTGTTTTCATTTCTGTGTGCTCTCTGCAAATGCTTAGGTCACTGATTTAGTCTTCACTTCACTTACACAGAAAATTAATGAATTATGGTTGGACTCAATGAACTTAGAGGTCTTTCCCAATGTAAATGACTCTGACTATGAATTTAGTGTGTACTTCTCAAATGAGAGATGGGTGCCTGATCCCCCTGATGTGTGAACAAATGCACCCTATGGTGAGAGTGGCCACATCTGGCAGCAGAGGGGGGACCAAAGAGCTGGGCAGCACCAGTCAGGATCTCCGACAGGGAATGGCTCACCACACTACTGCTTTTCATTGTGCATGGGCTTTTTTCTTTCTTTCCTAAGCTAAAAAGGTTAATGTTTGACTATTTATTTGGCTGAGCCTCCTTAAAGGCATGAGCTCAGTGGACCATTTTAATAACAGTAGACAGTGTTTCCTGCCCCCTCTTATCTTTGGCCCTGGGAGCTGTTCTTACCAGAAAGACTGAAAGTCCACTAAAACAACATCACTGGCCTACAACCCCATGTCAGCAGCTGAGATTAATCATCCTTTTACTGTTTAACTTTCAGTGACAAGCTTTTACATTTGTGTTTTAAATAGTCCAGGAAATTCAGGACAGGATTGACAGCTAGGAACTTCAGTTCCCAAGTTTAAAATTACTTTTTTCTTCATCTTCTTAATGCTTTTGAGTACACACACCTGTCTTAAGTTGTGTTGGCTTTCAGAGGCATTGGAGCTAACAGTGAAATCATTTTTTCGCGTCTCTTCCAGAGAACTGGGTAACATCTAGCTGTGTAGAAACATAATAATGTTTACTTACATGATCAAGTGTTGTGAGGATCAGTTAATAACAGTACCTGTGTGTTTCTCCAGGGAATGCCATGAATGCCACAGATACCAGATTTATCTAACGATAAACATTTTTTTAGCAATATAAGAAAGCAATTTTACTTAAGAACTAAGACAAACCCTATGCTCTAAAATGCCTCCAGTATTTTCTTCTGCTTTTAAGAATATCCCTGAGATTTTATGAAAGTGTCCTTTCACCATAATTAAGAGGGCTACCTTTTCACTTTCTGGGATTTAAATCTTGCCTTCAGGAGAAAGCAGGAGAGCTTAGTACTCTCCAAACTGGGCAGCTCTGCATCCCAAGACTGGTAGTCTTTCAATCACACACTTTGGTCTTGCTTCCTTCTCTTTTCTTCCTCTGTTTGTACTGTTTCTTGATCTGATTTTTTAACTGACCTATTTAGTGACCTTTAAAAGCTCTCCTACATCACTTCAGGAGGACTCTTGCCTTGCCTTGCAATGTTATCAGATGTATGTAGCACTGAACCACTGCAAGCAACCAAGTACCTGACCTTGGGTTTGCTGGATGACAACAAGAAGGCAAAAAATAGATAGGTTGAAATTCAAGCCTTTGGATATTTTTGGTAGAAGTCTGTATATGAACATCTTTGTTAAGATATGAGGTCTGTGGGTCATGCGGAAGTAGCTTACAGACTGTTTCTAAGCAGTTTTAGTTAAAAACTTTCTAAATCACTTTTATTTCAAATGAAACTGAAGCTATATCAGTTAGTTTCCATCAGTTGGCAACAAATCAAAACGAAGATGAAGCAAAAGTACTATTAATCCAAAATCAGAATGGTTACACCAGTTTAATTGGTGTGACTGTCTGTAATAGAGAGGACTTAGTGTCATGCACTGTTGAAATAATTTGTTCAGATGAAATTCTGCCCAGGGGAAGGTTTCAAGTAATTACTTCATTTTCCTCAACCTTCTTCGCATAGAAAGTTTGTTAAATGTCCTGATGCTTTGTCACTTCCTGTTATTGACAAGAAAAATTTCTTCTCATTGGAGTTAACTTATCCTTGGCTTTCTGATATATAATCCCTATGAAAAAAAGAAAATGAAAACCAAATCAAACAAACAAACAAAACCCCCACCCTAAAACAGTTCTTGTATTGCAGGAAAGTATTTGATTCAGAGTTTTTTCAATATTTCACCTCTCCCCAAGCTGTGACGTTGATTCAGCACAGATGAGGCAACTCCAGATTTTTTATGCTGCTTTCTGGGAGTTCATCTGAAAAAAATACTGATATGACAATTTCACACATACAAAGGAAGAGGATATTATTTCTTTAGCCTAAGTAGTCAGTCAACACCTTGCTTGAGTGCATTTACAGGATGAAAATACAGGTTACATGAACATTATATATTCTTTCATATGATGTATTCATTTAGCAAAGACTTTGGTTTCTGAAGACACCAGGGACAACTCTCCGAGATCCCCAGCTTCATCTTTCAGTTCTTAAGTCAGATGCCTTTGCCTTTGCTGCCACTCATAATCCACGCTTCCCTTGTGCCCTGGGACCCCAGGCACCAGACTGGGGACCTTGTGCTCCTTGGGACTTTGCTTCTGAAGAGGCCCTGCTCTCTGACCTAAAGGTTTGGCCAGGGTACATCAGTCCCAGGGGCTTTTTTGTACCTTCTTCTCAGCCTGAATGAGGTCAGCCTGGGCTGTGACAACTGAATAGTCCAGGACCTTGAAATGGCAAGCAGGAGACAGTCCAGA
This sequence comes from Acropternis orthonyx, assembly GCA_035583155.1. Taxonomy (NCBI): domain Eukaryota; kingdom Metazoa; phylum Chordata; class Aves; order Passeriformes; family Rhinocryptidae; genus Acropternis; species Acropternis orthonyx. The sequence continues at coordinate 9,897,946 of JAWWEU010000081.1, forward strand.
GCCCTGGGGGGCGGCTGGTCTCTTAGGATGGTGTTGAAGGAGCGGCTGCTGCTGGGCAAGGAAAGAGCGGCTGCCTCTCAGGCTTAGCCCAAGCAAGAGATGTCAAATGCTCCTGCTCTTAGGAACTGCTGTTTACTCACCTTTCCAGGTAACACTAATGGCAAGATCTGGGGGCATCTGTTCACCCTTTCTGGTGACACCTGCCTGGCTCATCACCTGCCTCATTATTTCAGCTGTTGTTTTTCCAGACACCTAAAAGTTTTGTCCCTTCATGCTTCTTTCTGTTACAGAAAGGGGAGTAAAAACCTTCTGTGTTGTCTTGTTTTTAATTACCACAGGACAAGAGTGCTTTTTATGTAGTTTGAAAGCATAAAATAGATGTTGCAAAACAAATCACTGTTCCTGCATGTAATGGATACTCTTCAGTGAAATAGCCTTTTTTTTTTGGTACATTACAGTGTAGCCACTCTTGGACAATTATTTTTTTTATTGGAACCTACTTGTAGTTTAGGAAAGGGATAATACCTGGGGCACAATTACAATGGATAAATTTATGGAAAGGCATACATTAAAAAAAGAAATTCTCTGTGCAATGTAAATATGATTGATTTTTTTAAGGATATCGCATTAAGGTTAAATTACCACTGTGAACAAAGTGGCATTTAGAAACCCTTGAATTTTCCTGCTATCATTTCTATGATCAACTCAGAATTTCATATGCTTTTAGGATCATATCTTGTTATATGGCTGTGTCATGGAAGTGACATATAGATAGTTTTGTTTTTTCTTCAAAAATCTAGATTGTTACTGGTACTGCTATTAGGAATGAAATTCCATTATTTTTTTTCTAATAGAGACTCAAATGATACTAATAAAGCAAGATACTTGGTTCACTAGCATGTCAATAAACCATTAAAATAATCCATATATAAATCTAACTCTAATTGGTAGTATATTAAGAGTCTGAGTTTTTCTTAGGGAGACAGAATAAATACCTACTGCTTTCAGCTGGAGTTATATATGTTGTGGAGTGATATACTAGATGACCACTGGGAATTTTGCTTGGTTTGGATTTGTGTCCTTTTTAAAGTTCAAATACAAGATTGGAATTTGACAATATTTTTTTCCTCTGCTTTTATATGGTAAATATATATCACAATTGTTACATTTGGCTTTTCCTGCTGGAGGGTGAGAGAGAGAGACATCTTTTCACTGCCTTCCAACCGTAATAAAGGAGTGGGGGGTTTCAACCCCATTCCTCTTCAGTGCTCAGTCCCTGTAGGGCACTAAACCTTAGGACACCTGCCCTTCTCTCTGGGACAGTAATCGGGGTCTCCTTCCTCTGCCCACTACCCATTTCCATCAAGTTTGCAGGACTCCAGTGTCTTTCTTTCCTCTGCCAAATTCAGCAGAAAGGGATAAAGTCAAGAAGGCATGTTTGTTTATTTAAAAAACAAAAAAAAAAAAAAAAGGAGCTTAGGGTTTGTTTCCTCCTTGGAGGTAACTTACAGGAAAAAAGCTAAAACATGTGAGTAAAAGCAATTGAAAAATCATGGAATCATAGAATTATTTTTCTTGGAAGGGACCTTAAAGAATATCTAGTTCCAAACCTCCTGCCATGGGCAGGGACACCTTCCACTCGATGAGGTTACTCAAACCTTCATTCAGCCTGACCTTCATCTCAGTGGTTTAAAATGTTCTCAAACTGCAACCATTACATAGGCTTTCTAATGCTCATATGAGTATTCAAAGATATCTTGAAGTCAAATAATGCAGTAAAAGTGAAGAATATTTGATACCGTTTTTGTGTAAGATATATATGTACATTAATCAAGACTTACCTACCTCAAGTAGAAATTACTTCAGAGAGAAAGATAGAATATGGTTCTTAATTCAGAACCATCTTTAAGATATGTAATGAGATGGTTTCTGCCTTTAATGAGTGTAAATGAAATCATACCCATGCAGTTCGTGCTGGGAGATAGTGTAGGAGGTGCTGGGTCAGGAAATGGGGATGAGATAACGGTTAAAATGAGAACATGGAATGGAGCTCATCACAAACCTTAAACACAAAGTTTAGCATGTAGATTACCTTGGTACTTGGACATGTCTCTTATAAAAAGTGGATGTAGACTATTATTTAATGTCTTTTTTTTATCCATACAAAAATCAAACCATGCTTGGTAATGTGCAAAAGGTCAGAAAGGAAGCCCTGAAACCTGAGTGCTCTTCAGCTGCTGGGCTTGCTGGTTCTCCAGGGTATTTCTAAATCCACAGGAGCACCCAGCTAGCAAGTCACACACACCTCTCCCTGGAGAATAAAAATCACTGTATTTTCCAGTGGCCAGGTAATGACAGCTCTTGAGATACCCAGTGCTGCATTTGTAAGCCAGAAACAGTGCACCCCCACTGTGATTATCTCTTCATGGAAAGGGTGACTGGTTCAGTGCAGGCAGAGGTAAAACTGCTTTCAGAAGGTTGCTTACTACCCTGACACTAAGGCCTTGACTCAACACCTTAGGAAATTAGTCAAAGAAATAAAAAAAGTCTTGAGTATATTTAATGTCAATAGATTTAAACAGCCTGTTTTCCAGGAATGCTGAGCTTTTCTGAATCCCATTAAATTCACAGCAAGATGCTGTATTCAGCACCACTAGAGGTCAAAGAAACCTTTCAAGACCTTTGGAGACCCGTGTCTCAACCAAGCAACAGAAGAACAGTGCCAGGTGCTCCTTTCTCTCCCAAAACTGGGGCCTGAGGGTGCTGGTAGCTGCTTATTTTCACGGAGTCCAAACCAGAAAAATGGCAAGTGTCCACCTTGCAGAGAAGAATGTGACTCCTGCTGGCTGGACATGCTACTGAACATCAGCAGGGCCAGTGTCATGGAGCACATGGTCACTTTGGCCAGCCTGTAAATCAGTTCTGCTCAGTGTTTTACTTCACATTTGCCAGAGGGACAGGACATGTAACATGGGTTAGGGGCAGTGGCTCAAGCAGTCTGTGATGACTCATTAAACTGGGGAAATTCAATTGTATGTCTTCAACTATACTCTCCCCATTCTGGTAGATACATCTTTGGCTGTCTTTATGAAATCTGGATTTTAATTTATGTTCTTGATGCACAGAAATAACATCAACTTCTGAATGCATTTTGATATGTGCATCACGGGGTATAGCTTAGTGAACATGTGAAACAATTTTCCAGCTCACTTTCAGCAAGCAAGCTATATTTGCATCAGAACCATCTTGCATTAATCCTACCCACACAGCAAGAAGTTTCTGAATATTATCAGAAATACTGCACAGAATTAACATGTAAAGCCCAGTAAAATCAGCACTGTGTTTCCTGGGAAGTGAGAAAAAACTCTGCAACTCTTTCACTCCATCAGATTTCTTTCAAACACTTCAAGCAATTAGCTCTGAGGACACTGGAATTACATTCAGATAACTTGCCTCTTTCTTTCTTATTTCTGGCTGCAGGAATTATATTTCACAGAGGATTCTTGAAGATTGCAGGTGATCAGCAAATTTTCCAGAACGATGTATCTATCCCACATTCTGGGAGGTATATGAGGATGGCAAATTCTTGGTTTCCCTTGTCATCCTCAATAGGACCAGTAGGTATGGAAGGCAGGTACTGGAAGACTACAAGCTTTACAATTATAGTTTCAAGCTAGCACAGGTGGAGAAAAGAAATAATCAGTCAGAAAAAAAAGGGGGGGAAATCCAACTGTGGGAAATCTGTGGAAGCAAGCTTGTGAATTTGCTTCAGCATAAGACTGGAGAAAGTATTGCAATGGAAATGTTTCTTTACTTAAGCTTTACTTACAGCATGCACTTCCTCAAGATCAAGGCTTGGTACTTCTGTCTGCCATTAAACCAATATGAAATGTTGGGAAACAGGTCCTGAGTGCTCACTCTCAGTGATCAAATCACAAAACTTGTTCTCAGCCTAATGTAGAATTCACACATAAGGATGGAATTTCAATTTATTAAAGTGCTTTTAAATTCAGGCTAAGGTGTCTTTATGGGTTTGGCCATAATGGAACTTGAATTGCATCTCCACCAGCACACCCCAGCAGATGCCATGATTTATACACTGGTTTTGCTTAAACCGTTCGCTGGTGCAGCAGGTCTGCATGGGTCACAAGTGGAAGTTCTCACCTCCGTGCTGGAGCCCAAGCTCCGTGTTGTCCGACTAGAGATCTGGAAGTGCTCTCTCTGGTGGTGACTCGGTGCCCCAAGCAGTGCAGCGCAGGGGATCGCTCCCCACAGGGATGTTACGGCCGACCAACAACAGTTTGTTCGCTATTTTCGGGTCTGCGTGAATAGAGGTGCCAACCCTACAAACCCCTTTTCCTCCTGCTGGTACCTCACCTTAGTGAGAGGGCCAGAGTGCTTCTCCTGGGCCAAGCTGATAGCAAAAGCAAGTTACTATCCTGTATCTGTTTGACTGAAATGCCCCCAGCAAGAGACGTGACCACTCTATGTGAATAGCGCCAGTCCATAATATGGATCATTTTAGTACCTTTTTCTCCTTTGCCTTTCTTCTTTCTTGTTACAGACACTCTTGCAAAGCTGTTCTGTCTCCATCTCTGTTGCTTTTCATTTCTTTATCTCTGGCCACATTTCAATTACCTCTTCTGGAAAGGGAGTCACCCCTGTGTACTATCAGCAGTGGAAAATTTCAAGGTGATAGTTTAGAAGGGAGTAACTAAACTGAATATACAACCCATTAAGATCAATTATGGGTGTCACATCAATACCAGTAGCAGTGATGTTGTTTCAAAGCTTGAATTAATGTCATTATGCTGCCCATTCAGCTATGGGCATTTTCAGAGACAATATGTTATTTGCATTTTATTATAATGTATCTTTCCTGAAAATTCCCATCATGGTGAGGACACCAAGGAAACTAATATTGATGTCACAAGGCAGCCATTCATATAGGGGATACACAGTGCTGGGCTGACAGGAGCACCCTGCAGTTTCACTGCTGTGGTGAGGAGTGTCCTCGGGACGGATCTCTCTCTGCCAGCTCCCTCTGCCCCCTGCCAGCCTTACCAGGTCAATCCATGGTCCCAGCGTCCTCCTTGCTCTGTGCAGTTCCTGGCTTTCCCTACTGTTTTCTGTTGTGAAGCAGAGCGTGTCAAGCACCGCAGCAGGGAAAAGGAATACGGTAAGAGAAATCTGGCTTTAAAAAAACATGTATTACAAAAATAATTACTTAAGAAATAATAACTAATTCTCCTTGTTCTCTTTTTCTTTCCAGACTATATGTGCTCTGAGATGACTGGGGACCTCAGCCCCAGCAGTTCTGTCTCAGCAGCCAAAAGAGTTACCACTCCATCAACCAGGCACCCATAGGCATATTTTAAGTAATCTCATCAGTCTGGATTATTCTTATTGGTTTCTTATTTTCAGACCTGCCAGAATTAAAAAAAAAAAAAAAAAAAAAAAAAGACCCTCAGGAGGCTTTCCCCAACAAAACTAGGATAATATTATTGCCACTTACATAATGTACAGTGAGTCTTATTGGAAAAAGCTTGTACAATTCTAGCAGGATCAGGGAAGTGGGGGCCATCTTCAGGGACACTCACGGAGCTTCACTTGTTTAGTCTGGCAAATGGAGGCTGAGAGGAGTGTGATTACTGCTAAATGCATTGTGGGGTTAACATCAAGATAGGAGAAGAGGTATTTACACTGAAGAGTGATATTGGCACACTATCAAATGGATATAAGCTGATCATGAATACATTTGGCCTTGGTCTTAGAAGAAAGTACCTGCTACTCTGGAGCAGTGAAACCTTTAATCAGAATACTGTGGGTCAAAAAACAGAGTTAGATTTAAAAAAATAGTACTATGCATTTATGGAGAGAGTTGTATATTGCAGTGCTGCCATGGTAAGAGGGTCAATTCTGTGACCCAGATGGATTGCTCAGTCCTATTTCCATTTTCCTCACAGCCTTTGTCAGAAAAATAAATTGGTAGCAACATTGACACTAAAATCACCCTTCAGAGACAATCTTCAGAGTCTTCAGCGTACTGAGATGAAAGGTGGGAGATGGAGAGGGAGTTCATCTTTTGTATCGCTATTGATTTAATATCTCAGCTCATAACAGAGAATAACATCACTTTGCACTCAATTCATACTTGAAAGTTGTTTTTTTTTTCTCTTCAAACACCGAGATTAGAAATGACTTTGTTTAAAAATCAAAGCTCAGATTCTGCAGATGTTCAAGAATCTTTGATGGCAGTATGGGAGGGACTCCTGATTCATCAGTGATTGAACTACAGTGTATTTGAGTAGGATATCATTCCTTCATTATAAAAGATAATAGAAGAAGCAGGAACACCAACAGCAGCATTTCTTCTTCATTTCATAGTACTCAAAAAGCAATGATGTTTCCCATTCAGATCTTGGATTTGACAAGTAGCACTATCAGCTTTGCATAAAATCTTTTCTTCTGAACCACTCTTGAGGAGAATTGGATATATAATTTTAGCGAGCCAGTCTAAGAGATTATTGTCTATCACTCTTCATACAATTTCTAGTTAGGAATTTGGTAAGATTGTTTTCCTGGCAGTCCAGTCTTTTCCTTTTCTCCTCCTACTTCTTTTCCTAAACAGTTTCAGGCCTTAAGAATCAACTCAGTATAACAAACTCTTTTTATTTTCTCCTTTTATGTTACTTAAGGGATCTTTTGTTCAGTATTAAAGGGAAAATATTCTAGCAAAACTTGTGATTACAATTTCTTGATAATTTTATTCAATCTGCAGAAATGTTGAGGCCTTTCATGGGATGTTCCCCATCAATCTGTTCTTCTCAAGATAGCATCCCAGGAGTTAAGCCTTTACATAATCCTATTCACCAATGGCTGCAAAATCATTTATACAATGAGGAATGCAGTAAGTGCTCTCATTTGTCATCAAAATATTGAACTCCACATGTGGCTAGTGTAGCAGAATACATGGTTGAACTAAAGACACCCTTTGCAGTTGTGTCATCCCGTGCTGATTATTTCTTTTCCTATTTCTACATAAAAGACTGGAAGAAATAATTTTTGTTGTGTTGTAATTCAAGGCAGATGATTATGAATTAGCTCATGCCAGAAAGGCTGATTTTTCATTGAAGGAAACAAGCATTGTTTGCCTCATCAGCTCATTTTTTTGGAAACATTAATTATTAAACTTAGTCAGTCATATTCATAAGGGGACATCTGAATCTTTCCTATACAGTTGCAAATGATTAGTTAGAAGCACCAGCTTCGCCCCCCCTCCCCGCCTCATGTCTTATCTGGATGAGCATTGGTAACTGTGTTGGCTCATCAGATGGAACCTGCAAGCAACTGAAATTACAGCAAAACTGGGGTTCTTTAACATGACGAATCCTGAGCAGCCTTGTTTCCTGCTGCTTCACACATCAAGCAAAAGCTCCTGTCCCTGCCAAAGGACGGAAGACTCTACACAGGTGAAACATGTATGAAAGTGGTGAACCTGTGGAAGAGAGCCCATACCTAACGTGCAGTAATCCTGTATCCTGTGCTTAACCTGCAGTGATTCTGTGCCCTGTGCTGGAGCTACACCACAGTCGCACGTGAGGGATGTGAATCTGGCCTCTGAAAACTTAGATATGAGCGCATAAGAAATCCACCTCCACCTGTGTGTTACTACTTCTATTGTGAAAAGCCTCCCTATGTCCATACCTCAAAAGTAAACCCTTAAGCTTTGCACGTACAGCTTTTCAGTTGCATACTCACTAAAGTGAGGTACCTAATGTTCAGCAGGTAGAAGGCCATCATGCCTTCAGAGCCTGCATCAGAGACTGACAGAAAACCTCTCCCATGTCAATCTACTGTGGCACTGCATTAGTTCATAGGAAAGTGTGTGTCTGCATTGCAATCAATAAAACACCAGCCACTGGCCCTGTCTTTCCTCTCTTCAGGCAGCTGCCATGGGAATTGGTTTCTCCTTTCTTTAATGCTGCCTACTGACCATCTACTCTTGCTTCTAAAAGGGGAAGATGCTGGGAAACAAATCTCAGGGACTTACATCATGCTGGGGCATCACTTACAGACCCACATATACGAAGTTTCATGCAGGGCAAAAGACATATGTGAAAGATGGTTTATTAAAAAAAACCCCAGAAAATTAAATAAGTCATTGTGTAAATGAATTCTAGCCAGATTTATGTTTGGGTCTGCTGCTGTTTCCCAACATCAAAGTAAAGGCAAAGAGACTATTAATACTTTCAGAGAATACAAGACGCGATGCAAAGTCTATGTGGGAAGAAGGAGCTAAAGCCAGCAAAAATGGACAGTTTGCAAGAAGCACACAGAATTTGATTTCTGTGCACAGTCATTGGATCAAAGAAGAATATATGTGAAATCAGTGGGACATTTCCACAGTAGGAGGAAGGAATTTAACCTGTCACCTACATCCTGGGCGAATGCTCCATACACTGCATATGGCTATAATGAGAACTGTCTCCTCTTTGAAAAAAAGAAAAGGTGTGCAAAAATCTTGCAGTGCTTAGCCCTCATTTTTTTTCCCAGAGGGGAGTCGGGACTAGAAGGCACAATAATCTGAGGAAAAACATTAAATTACACCTTGATCTCACCTTAGTGTTGGTACCTCCTGTTCTAGGTACCCAGGTGTTACTCAGCTCCTATGTGTGAGTAGAGAACATCTTCAGTCTCTTAGTTGCCCAGAAGCCAGGCACCACCACAGCAGTGTGTTCATACCTCCCCTTTTAGCTGTAGACCTCAGACACTCTTGTGGTGAACATAATGGGAAGACTAATGAGGAAATTTTCTATCTAATAATCTTTTCTTTAGAGCAGAGTATAAACAGTTTTCAGCATGTGACCATTCTTGCAATACAGACAATGAATCATAAAACGCTTGCCCACCCTGTGAGCACACTCCTCAACAATTCATCAGGGCAAATCTATCAGCTGCTTAAGCTGATAGGAATATTTTGTGATATCTGATGGGCCACAGAACAAAGGACATGCAAGTACTGCACCAGATCTCTGCAGACAAAGCCATTGCCACATGGATCACAGGCGCAGGTCTGGTTCTCCCCTGGAGGAAATAAGGTCTTTAATGGACTTTGCAACATTCATGACAAGCAATTATGTCCAGGTCCATATCATTAAATGCACAGACGTGGCAGCACAGATCTTGGAGGCTGTCACAAATTGACACTAAATAAATTGTCCAGGACCCTGGCTTGGTACAGCAGTTGCTTCCTTTGAAAACAACACTGTGTTTTGACTCTGCAGCCTGGACTGGAACAGCAATGCAATTGCTTTCTTTCACAAGCATTAATTGACCCACTCAGTTACTTTGAGCCACTGAAAGTTAAATGGGGACATAAAATCTGAGCATCAGTCAGTTATTTAGACCCTACCAAGGACTTTTTATCATGTTTCCTTTGCTGTATCCTCCTGCTGCCAAAATGTACCTATACTTTAAAATGACAATGCGTATGTGCTGTGTATGGAAATTATTAAAAAAAGTTTTTCAAGTTGCTCAAACATAAAAAAAAGAGGGAGTGTCAGACTTGCAAGTTTAAATGCAGTGAGGCTGGTCTGTCCACTTTCCAACTCAGTTCCTAGAACAAGTTTATTTAACATTCCTCACTAATAAATCTGAATGGGAGATGCATGCCGGTACACCACGTGACTCTTATGGCTAGCAAATTGTGCTATTGAAAGTGGTACCTATCTTTTTAATGACTGAACACTCCTTTTAAAGTAGTTTTCATTTATTGTTTTATTGTTGGGGTTTTGTTGTTGTTGTTGTTGGCCTTAAAATCAAAACTAGAAGCTCAGAGCTACAAGCTGTGTTCCCCTTGCAAATTACCTGAGCTCATAAACTAAGATTAATATTAAGTACAGAACTGACTGTGTCCTCAACACTCTGGGTCCACAGCCATCATCTGTACTCCAAAAAATAGATTTCTTTAATCATTGCTTTGCTGTATGTAATCTCAACCTTAGTCACAGCTATTGGTTGCCTTTCTATAAAGAGGGATATTTTATAGACCACCTGAAGTGGATAGGAAGGTCTTAGGTTGCTGAACTCAGCTGAGTTTCCTGCCATTAGGAGCAACATATTACATCTTTGAAATTAATGAAGGACTATTTTAAATATTGAGGGGGTTTTTTTCACACTAAGATGATGATTCTTAGCTTCTTAAATCTCCAGAACCATCTTGCATGTGCTGGAGTAAGGGGGTTAATTATAAACAATGTCTCTTCTGATAGCCAAACCCCACCATGTTCCTAATAAAACACCTGTTAAGTTAGGACTGTTCCCAAAAATGTAGTTACTTCAGTGCAAGCAGAAGCAACTTCCAAAAAATGAAGAGGAGATGCGGTTGTTGCAGCTGGAATGAATACATACATATATATATATAGGAGACAGAAATGTATGTCAATACAAGATGCTGGAAGAATATTCTCTATAGAAAAATCTAATTTAAACTAACAACAGAATAACTTGAAGAAATGGTAAGAAACATTACACTGGGAATTGATCTTCCCTGGAAATACATAAATTGCTTTGATCTTCCCCAGAATTATGAGACTGCAAGTTAGCCATAATTGCTTTGCCCAGTTTTTAACCTTGTAGATATTCTCAGCTTCCTCAGAAGCTTTGAGAAAGTCCTTAGAAACTATTATGTCCTCTCTTCAAATTAAGTCAAACAGCACATATTGTGCATGGCACTCTGAAGGGTTAAATCCATCCCATAGTTGGCATGAAGAACAAATTTGGCCCAAAAACTTAGCAGGTTCGTTTTTTCCTTATGTGTGTACTGGCAAGATCATACCTTGGTGCTGAGCTCCTTGCCTGTGTTTCCACATGGGTCCAGCCAGCCTCAGAAACAGTCAGCTGTAGACACAACTTTCTGAAAGTCTTGAAAGTATAGGGAACAGGTAAAACCAAAATTAGAGCTAGACCTGACTCCTAATAGAATGACTGAAAGGTCATACTCTTTTATATCCTTTCAATGGGCATAGAAACACACCCATAACACAGGGAAGCTTATTTGTATGAATAAATGCTCTTGTTTGTGAGTAAGGCTTTCAAAATCCTGTTTGACATTTTAATGTATAATGAATTAGTGATTTAGCAAAGAAACAATGGGAAGAATGGAGCCACCTGCATCTCACCAGGTCGAGGTGGATGTATGATGGCACACCCAGCAATCAGTTCTACAAGTCAGTCCTAAATACAGACTTTGAGGTGGGGAGAAAATAGAATAGTAAACATGCCTGGGGTAAACTGCAGTGAGAACTGGATCTTGCAAGCTGTAGTAAGAAAAAAAGCGCTCTGGTGGCATGCGAGATCCCAGGGAGCAGACCTGACGTTTCACTCTCCTGGAAGCAGCTGGGATCTGATAAGATTGGTTAATTTAGATAACATGGAAATGTCACCACACCCAGCCTTAAGGCAGGCCCAGGAGATAGGAAAAGTGACTACGCTGTGTTTCAACCCCTATTTCACACGTACAAACCACAGCAGACCCTGCCATGGAGCTTATGCAAATAAAACCAGCAGATTGTGCAAAAATGGCTAGAAGGAGGAACTCCGGAGCCTGGGGGTACACCCTCCAACCTCGAGCCTCCAACCCACACACTGCATTAAAACCCACAAGATTATTTAGCCCAGGGTTGGATGATGCCCCTGGTTTGCTACTGGAGATGGAGCACCCCCAGCCACCTGGGTGAGTGTGAGTGCAGGTTGTGGGTTTCCAGGTCAGTGCTGAGCTGGTGCCCTGCTGCAGTCAGTGTGGGACACTTGCAAAAGCAAAAATACCTGTCTGGGCTCAGTGTTGGGCAGGAATTACTTTTGTCTGTGTCACAGGTTGTGCTACATCCTTGGAGAGACTGTAGCCCAGCTCAGATACCACACTGGCGGAAGACAGCTGGTGAAGAAGCAGTTCAGAAAGATGTGTCAAAGCCTCTTTTTAACAAACAGGACTCCTTTTCAGCTTATAACTTTGCTTAGTCTGTCAGGGTATTTGTAATATTTTAGCATCTGTTTCACTGAAAACAAGCTTTTTTTAATATCACAGTTTTATCTGGGGTTTTTTTTCTGTTTTTACAGATGCACAGTATCTCACCAGGCTGCAGTCCTGTTGGGATGGTTTTCCAAGCAAGGTAATTAACTGCTTCCTCATTAATTATGTTACAAACTGGCTGGAACTTGTCATTGACTTCCACACATTCCCAGGCGTTTATGACCAAACTGTCCAGCTTTCATTTGGTCATGAAAAGGGAGCAACACAAAAGACACAAGGAAGTGCAGCAGTGCCTTTGGTACTGCTTTAGCAGGGAGACATCTGGGCCTACTTCATCTGCCTCATGTCTATGTTGTCTGACATGTTTCTGAGGCCCATTCATCCATCCATCTCAATGGGATGATGAATACTGGGGTGAGCGAGTCCAGTTTCTTGTTCCAGGTATGAGCCCACAGCTGATCCTCACCATATATATGTACCCTTGACTCCCTTTGGGATGAGCTGGGAAGTAAAAGCCTGACTTGGGTTGTTATCAGTATGGGTCACCTCCGAGGTCTATGTCTGCTCCCACCAGGGCTTGCATCAGCACCCTAACCAGTTGCCTGTCATGGAGAAATAGCCACAGTCAGCATTTCTCCAAAAGTGAAACACAGCAACTCCAGGAGTAAATGCAATGACTGATCCTCTTTCTCTGCCAAGCATCTCAGTCACTCCAGTGAGCTTGTACTGAGCTCCAGGGAAACATCCATGCCACCACAGGGACCTCCACAGAATGATCACCCAGCTTTCCTCACTTCCTCAACTAACAGGACTGAGAAGGGTCTCCAGCTTTCTGCACTTACTCATCTATGCCTGTGAAAGAAATGGAGCTGCATCCACAAGGAGGCTGAAAAAGAAAGTGTGACCTGGAAAGACTGGGAAAGATGGATTTATTTTTTTTTCCTACAAAAGGGGCCACAAATCAGTTCACAGTTTCCAAGGTGGTAGCGTGGGATAGAAGTTGCAAAGTGATCTCAAGGCATATGAGTAGAACTCCCTTCCATTTCTGGCTGTGCCATAAATCCCTCATAGTAAATAAAGGGTTTTGTGTGTACCAGGTGTCCAAACAGCAGAACTGAGGCATGCTGTTAAAAAAATTTTTAAAAAAAAGGCACTGTTTAAGCAATGCTTTCCTAGCATTGGGATAGTTTCATTCAGAGTTCAGGCTAAGGGGAGGATGATCTTGTACCTAAAGTATTCTGGAGAGATTCAGTCAAGCCCTGGCTCTTTCATTGGGAGCTGTGGGGATGTGTTTGTAATCTGGTGGGAGGCAGAGCTGAAGGCCATATATGTAGATGAAGAGAGGCTGAAGAGAGAAGAATTTTTTGATTTATCCCTGCTGGCTCAGACATACATCTTAACCCTTCCAGCGTTACCCCTCATAAACACATAGTACCTCTGTGGGAGCCCAGGAACTTCGGCGCCTGCCATCAGCTGTGCTCCCTGGCTGTTTGCACAAAGCACAAAGCTAATGGCACACAGATCTGTGCAAACAAGCAGAGGCTGCATAACTGTATCCTGGGATGGAACAAAGTCTTCAAAGTTCACAGTCTTTTCCTAGAGAAAGCTGGATGGAGTTACAGGACTGCAGTGCTGGAGGAGGTCAGACTAATGGCAGGGGGGTTTCAGTCACTTGAGGGGGTCCCCGTAGTGCTGCCCTGTCCTGGCTCCCAGCTCTGGTATCATCACCGGAGGGTGCATGTCTGGGGGACCTAGGGCAGGGTTAGCTGAGCGTTGCCATACATGAAGGGATCAGGACTGGGCGCATTTGGCAGAAGGAGGGAAGGAGAAGAAGCTCCTGAACTCAGAGGGCTGCAGAGAGAAGCAGTTATGCTTTTTCCCACTGTGAGGTGGGAACAGGGTGGGGGAAGAGTGATGGGGGCAATGTGCCTCTTAGGATCCCTTCCATAAGGGCAGAGGGAAAACCCACATTTCATTTGCCTTCCTGCCCTGTCCTTCCCTGGAGGCTGCAGGCAACAGGCACTGTGCTGGCCACAGAGCACCTGCATGGGGCATTTTGGAAATGAGCAGAAGAAGGACCAAAGAGAGATGTAGCCACAATGACATTTCTCCTGCAGAGAGGCCACCACTTGGTTTCCTCCGAAATGAGGACAAAGCTTCATGCTCAGCTGTCAGAGCAACTTCACAGCAGCCCCTGGCCCCAGAAAGCCCTCAGTGAGGACATCCAGCCCACCACAAAAGCCTTTATCTGCTGAGAAGGATTTTTGAGACAACCAGACCTAACAACTGTTTTCCAGACAGAGTTGTTTCATTGATCATGTCTATCCATGTCAGCCAGAGGGGCCAGTGAAATTGTAGTACAGGCTACATTGCAGCACCTTGTTCCTCACCAAGGTCAGCTTATGCCTTCCAGGCTCTCCTCTGTGTGCACACGTGCAAAGATGGAAAACTAATGTGCAATTACTGTTCCTGGAAAATGGTGCTGAGTATCACAGAAGTGCAGAAAACCTTCCACATCCTGCAGGGCTCCCACCATCACGAGGGCAGTGTGGAGGGAAGGGTGGCCTGCAGGAAAGGCTTGTCCCAGTACCATCATTTTCTTAACTCACCTTTCAGTAAAGAAAATGAATGCAAGCAAAATCCTGGATAGACAATGAGTCAGATAACAGAAAATATAGAAAAGACATTCCTGTATCATCATCACATGTGATTTCAGACATGGACTGTTTTCTTTTAAAGTTCAGGAGAAACTGAAAGTGACAGTCCAACACTATTAAAATACAGGCAGTATAGATAACAGTTGCTTATAAAAATCATCTTATTTTATACAACATTTGCACACAAGTATTCCACCATGGGTCAGCTACCTGCGATTAAAAACTCTACTGGGAAACTAGCTTTAATTCCCTCTCCACTGCTCTTTTTTATGTGATGTTGAGCAGGTTCCTTAATTGCTCTATATCTCAGTTTTCTATTCATAAATAATTGTCCTTCCTTTCCTGCAGATTTTTGCTCTTCATTTATACATTATATTAAAAAAAAGCTACTCAGAATGCAAAACTATATTGCAAAGTTTGGAAATTAATGCTGAATTAAAATTGTCTTAATTCTGCCTCTTGAACTACCATTTTGGACTGTCCCTGAGGCACAAGTGATTCGAGAATTAAATTCTGTAGCATAATGCAGATAGGGGACGCAATTAAGGTTGCACACTAATCACCCCTTTCCTTCATCTCCAATGCATGACTTTGAAGCCTAAATGGAATTCTTTTAATGTATTGCTATGCGTAACTTTCTGCATGATTTAAAAGAAAAAAGAAAAAGAAAGAGGTAAAGATTTAATTATTTTATGTCTGCTATTGTCTTTTTTTTTTTTTGGTGTGCATTCATTATGCAATGTTACTAGAAAGGGCATGCTGACTGCTCAGCATTGCTGCCACCTTTGCTGCCTCTGCCCATGTCTGGTGACACCAAGTGGTGCTTGTGTAAAGCTGCCATGTAGGGTTCCTGCTGACAGGGTGGGGGGTGACATACCAAGAGACAGGAGGAGAAGGGGGCACTGAAGAACCCAAGTCTCTCTTTCCGTTTCCACAACATCCTGTCCAGCCAGAGCTGTGAGGGCTACACAAGGCAGCTAAGGCCGCTGCAGCTCACCTTTGCTCTCCTAACGTGGAGGCTCCAGCAGCGCTCTTGCTGGAAGAGCATGTCCAAACAGTGAGTCTGGAGCTGCCCTTCCCAGCACTCCCAGCCCTGCTAGACATAGACGTGCTTTGGGGCACATGAACAGTCAGGATCAATTAGTTCGAAAATCCGCTAGTATCTTTTACTAGGAGAAACATGAAAAGACAGAAGAGAAATTGCCATTTTCAAAGTTCATAACTCAGCAATATCCAGATGAATTTTTATGGAAAAAGAAAATGCATTTTCATAGCTCCAGGGATTCCTTCCGCAACATTTCAAAGGCTGGCTGGAACACCAGCAGTGCAGAACCTCTCAGTAACAGAAAGTATTAAATGGTCCAAACAGATGGGTTAGTATTGGCAGCAGTGGCAATAACACAATTCTGCAGCAATCTGTTTGATGATGCTGTGGTCAGTTCTCAGGTCAGCATGAGATTGCTGGCGTTCCTTCTGTTTCGTGTGTGGCTGTCACAGGGTGCCTGTATCCTGGTGTCTGTGTCCCCTCTGCATCCTCCTGGCCTGCTGTGGAAACCAGAGTGCAGTGAGGTGTGTCGGTGTGATGCACTTCCCTAGGGAGTGCTGGCAGCTCTTGCTGCAGGGAAAAATATTCATTGACTCTGCAAAGTGACGGTCAGTGTGGTGTTATGGGTGGGTTTTTTGTTCTATTTTGTTTCCATTTGGTATTAAACAATAGTATAAGAAAGTCCTTGTATAGCAAATGCCTACCCTGCCTGTGTTGTTTGGATTGCTTGGCAACAGGCAGAGACGTCATGTCAGTATCAAAAAGTAAGATGACTTAGAGGATTGAAACCCTGATAGCAACATCATCCAGTGACAATAGCATCACAGGCAGTCAGTCCTGCCCAGAAGATTGTAGGACAGGTATGGTGACCAAACTCCTGTCAAATGGACCAAACCTGGTCCTTTCACCAAGAAAATCAATGGTCTGAGCAGGAACTGAGAAGGAGAGTGCAGCTGGGATGACTCTTGTTTGTTCACAATTAAAATCTAAAAAATAAAGAGCTGGTTAGAAAAGAAAAACAAGTAAAGAAATAAACAGAATGAGCAGCATGGACCATTTAACCTCATTGAGACGTCAAATTCAGCAAACACAGGACAAGTGTTTTCTGTGTTACAGTGGCCAATTCAAAGGTACCCAAGAGCTATGGTTGTTTTTCTAGGTGCCAAGTCTCTTTCCTCTTATCTTCAGATGTTTTCTGAACATATTTGGAATTAACTGAGCTGATTTTGGCTGGGATAGAGTAAATTTTATTCACAGTAGTTAGTTTGGGGCTATGTTTTGGATTTGTGCTGGAAAGAGTGCTGATAACACAGGCATGTTTTAGTTAGTGCTGAGCAGGTCCTACGCAGTGTCAAGGCCTTCTCTGCTTCCAGTACAGCCCCACCAGCAAGGGCTGGAGTGCACAGGGAGTTAGGAGAGGACACAGCTGGGCCAGCTGACCCAAACTGACCCAAGGGGTGTCCCACACCATATGACACCAAGCTCAGCTGTGGGAATACGGAGGAAGGGGAGGACACTTGGAATGATGGCGCTTGCCTTCCCAAGTCACTGTCACACATGATGGAGCCCTGCACTCCAGGACATGGCTGAACACCTGCCTGATGAGGGGAAGTGGTGAATGAATTCCTTGGTTTGCTTTGCTTGTGTGTGCAGCTTTTACTTTACCTGTTAAACCGTCTTTTTCTCTACCCAGAGCTTTTTCACCTTTACCCCTCTGATTCTCTGCATCATCCCTCTGAGGTCAGTAAACAAATGCCTGTGTGGAGCTTAGCTGCTGGATGGACTTAAACCACAGTATTTTGTCATTTCAAAATCATTTTACTTCCTGGTGTAGTTTCTATGATGACCGTTTCATGTAAAACATGGCCTTCCCTGTTTCACCTAGTCAGTAGAATCCAAATCTGAGTTTATTAACCATCAGAGGCAGGAAGGGCAAAGGCTCTGACCTCAAAGACTCACATACCTATGTAAGAAACTAAGGAGGAGAAAAAAGAGAGAAATCAAACCTCTTCATTTGGAAGCCCATATATCCAGAATTATTTGCCAGCTATTTCACTTCAGTAACACTTCTGAGCTCTGTCTCAGCTTGGTGGCTGATGAGAGTTCATCACACTTACTGCTGACACCACACTTGCCTCCTTCAGAGCAGGACTTTTGGTGGGGATGAGAATGGCTGCAATATTTCGGCTGTGCACTGACCAGGCTGTGCATAATGCCAGGCCAGAGGCAGCATGAAGCCCCAGCCTCGTGGGTGGAGCTGCAGAGAAAGTCCCCATAGCCCCTGGCCGTGGCAGAGCTGTGCCTTGTGTCAGAGCTGTACGAACTACTCCAGGAATTACCACATTCCTCCTGCTCAGGAGTTCAAGGCGAGATGATGCTTCCCTTGATACATATGCAACACCAAAGGTTCCAGACTCCTGTCAAGAAAGGCTTAAAGAGCTGCAGAAAAAGCCAGAAGGCAAGTGGGAGCAGGCTTTCCTGCCTGCTCCCTGACTGAAGAAACTGGGAGTTGTCATTGAAAGCAATGGTTAGCAAAACTTTCTTTGTATTTTGCCAGTGAGTTCACTATGGCCCAGATCCACTCTATTGATTCTTCCCTCCTGAAAGGTAAGCATAAACCCTTATGAGTGAGTAAACATAGTGCACCCAGGAATTTGTCAACTGTGGTCATAGCAAAGGATGTAGTAAACTCACACATTGGATTATTTGCAAATTGCAAAAGTGAAACTAATCTAACCTTTCAGCGGCTCTTTTAAGTGGCATTATTATTAGCCCTTGTTCAGAGGATGGCAGGCAGGCAGCCAGTAAAGCACTTAGAGTTTGCCATCATCCATCTGCTCCCCTATAGATTTGAAGATTGTAGGAATTTCCCTTTTTAGGACTTACTTGAAATATGATTAGTGGGACACTTGCCATATTGCTATACAAGCATGTCTGTGTGCTTTAGGCAGAGGTATGTGACAGGTATTTTATCAATGAGAGATTCTCAGTTGAACAGTGTTTCCATTCATTTCTCTGCTTGTTTATTTCTGTAGTAAAACTGCCCCTGGTGTTCTCAAAATACAGATCAGGATTACAAACATTTTGTGCTGCAGTAAGGGGGTTATACAAGCAGATACCCATAACTTTTCAGCTCTCCAAGAAATTAAGGTGAAAATTAAAAGGCCTTATTTTTAAATACCGGAATGATATGGTTTTCTCTTAATTTTGATAGTTATAATTGCAAGAACAGCTAGTGGAGTAGTGTCTGAGATCCCAGGTAGATGGTAGTCAGGGATTAGTATCACGGCACTTTGGGGTGCAGAGAAACAAGGAAAATTTAATGCCTGTCCTTAGGCCTGTGCAGTCCAAGTAGTCATGTTGTGCTTCTTTCCCTGTGATTTTTCAACAGGTAGCCTGGCCAGCACTGGCCTGGCAGAGCTCATTGCAGAAATGACATTAATGGGGCTGGAGGCACTGAGGGCAGTTCAGCCTCGCTGAGCTACTGACAGCACAGGACAGTGATTTACAATGGCCCTTGGTTCAAAGGGAGGGTTCATATAAAGCCAGTTCTTCCCTGCATTCCTTCAGGATTCCCCATTCACCATTTTGTAAATATGGACGAGATCAAAGGTGTAATTCTGTCCAATTCTGTTAATTTACAAGAGCTACGATTTCCAGCCATCTTGCAATACTGCAGCTTTTCCATGGGCTCCCAAAAGGTCCTGTAAAGCTCCTGCATTTCACCTGAGCTGCTCTGCTGCTCCTGGCTCCCAAAAGGTGAATTTTGAGGAGCTGCTGTTGTCTATTTGCTCTCTGATGAGCCTGGGAAGGGCTTGGAGCATCGTGTCTCCCAGTAAGCTTACAATATTCCTAGCAATGTCTCTGAGATGGTCTGTGTGCCAGAAAGTTGGAGATTCTCCTTCCAAGATGGAATCTGACCTGTGGGGAGGTGAGCTGTATAAATACACCACTTATTCACTGTGCAGCCTGGCTCACCCACATTACTCTTTGGTGACCAGAGCACCAAACATGCTTCTTGGTTTCTAAATGCAACAACTCATGGTGGGGCAATGAGTTCAACCAGGACACAGTTCCTACTCCAAGGATACAATACAGACAGAATTTTCTAACCCAGACTAGGACATGGCAGAACTTATCCAGCACATCCATATCAAAGAGACTGTGCAGATGATTTCCAGGAGACCCAAATCTTTAGGCTGTAAATAAGCCAGTTCTACCATGAAATGCATCGATGGACAGAGGGACAAAATTATACTTCCTTAAAACTTTTGTCTGGGCGATGGGGACAATTCCTGCAGAGTAGATAGTACTTCTGAGAAGGGCAGCTGACAAGGTCAGAATGTGGATGTGAGACCAGGTGACGTGTGAGCTGACTGCTCCCCCCAGCCTTGTGTCAGTCACACCGATGGGGCACGTGTCCCCCTGTGAAGCCTTTCCCGGTGTGGCTCAGCCGGCGCCGCTGCTCCTGCCACGCTCCATCCGCCCACTTCTCCCAGCCTGTGACCTTCCCCAGACACGTTGCGAGTGAGTGTCTGCTGATTGAACGCACCACCAAACCTTTGAAGACCCGTTTTGTGTGCCTTTCACAGGCGAAGTCCACCACGTAATATTTCCCTGCAGCTTTAGGTGGGATTTGCGTTGGCAGGGGCTATGGGTTTCAAACAAACAGGGCACGGAGAACTGTGATCTGCAGGCAGCCCTGCTGACTGGCTGGTGTGGCCTTGGTACATGCACAGACCAGTGTGTGACGAGCACAGAAACTGGGGGGAAAGAGGAAAACTAAAGTCTATGTCTTTGAAAGCGTTGAAGCATGTGTTCAACTCCTATGGGCTTCAACAGGCTGTAAGGACCTGCTGAATAGGGCTTCTGACTGGAGTAAATATGCTCAGATTAAACTTGGACAGAGGATTTACAAGCTCTTCCAGGTTAAAAAAATACATCTTGTGGCTCATTAAAAATGGTTTTCTCCAAGGCTCCTCTGAACCTCTGCAGTTGGTGCTGTCCCTTTCTCCTACACAATACAGTCTGTCCAAACCCTTTCCTGGAACACAAATGTGGTTTTATCTGGGAGAAGGTTCCCTTCACCAGGGAGGGCCCCCCTCAGCAAGGCTTCATGCCCATCCATTTCAGTAACCTCCCTCCCCAGAGCATAGACCCTCCTCTAACTTCCAGGAAGAACAGCCTCACATCTCTTGGCAGGCCCTAAAAAACAGGCATCCCATTACTGGTTCCCCCAATCCAGATGCCACTGTCACAGGTATACTGGAAATTTTTTGAGTATTTAAAAGTAGTAGTCATATTATTTTTTCTTTGTGTCCTTTGAGCCTGGAGAAGACATAACAAAAAGTGGATAAAAGCTTTCAGAAACACTGGTGGCAGTAGATCCCTTGCTTGAAATACCTGAGCAGTGGTATGTCTTTTATTTTCTGGTTTTCAGGGATTTTTTCAGAGAGTACTGAGCATCCCTAGTTTTCAAATTGAATTTCTTTGAAGGCTTCTTAAATTTGCTGTCCAGATATACCATTAATTTTTTCAAGCATTTAGGATGTGAAACTCTTGCAGCCTGTTCCTTCTCTATAAAAAACTGAAAGAACATGAGGAAAAGAGGGGAAAAAAATAAGCTATTTTGCATAGGAAGATGGGAGTTAGCAACCATGCTTAAGAACACTGCAGAATCTAAAAAGAAATAAAGAACTTCTTCACAAAGAAAAGCATTTTTGCAGTACCTGCTGATATCCAAATTGCTGCATAGGAAATTAAGAAAGACAAAGATATTACAACAGGTGTAAGCCTGGTTTTAATACTGTACAGATGTGGCATTAATAAAGAACAGTGACCCAAGGTCAGATGTAGCTAATTCAAACAATATTTGGGGCTCAGATTATTTTTAGACAGCATTATTTTCAGGCATTTTTATTTTCAAGAGGGCTTTGGCTGCGCCATGTCAAATATAGGAAAGGACCACAGAACATGTAAAGACTTTCTTTACTAAATTATTTAATGCTCATGAAAGGTGCCAGATGGAGAGCCTTGGGGACTCAAGCCTCCTTTTCATCTGCAAAAATGCTTTAGAATAAGAAGTGACAAATTTACTAAGCTCCTTTTACAGGCAGCTCCTCTGACCTGGAGCTCTTGACCCCAAGGGGGACAGGTTTGCTTTGCCACCCTGCCCCTGCAGCCCTGGGTGTTCCTGCTGGGACGTGTGATGAAGGTGGCACGTGGTGTGTGAGACAAGGCAGAGACCCAGCTCTCCCCCAGCAGAAGGGCTGCTGCTTCCTCATCCTTTGCATGTTCTGCTGGCAGGTGGGTTTGAACTGGTTCAGCAAAGTGAAATGTCCAGAAATAAGTAAAAGAGAAAATCACTTATTGACAGGGGTGTGGCTGGATGATTTAATGGACTATCTATTATTTTATGTCTCCTGCTTTAATGATCCTGTAAGTAACGAGCCATCCACTCTTCTGAAACACTACAGATTTAAGCCCAGTCAGTGTGTATGTAAAGAGCTTTGCAGCTACATAAGCTGATGGATCTCTCTCTATATCATCCAAGTCAAACAGATAATAAGAAATGACCAATAAACAAAAGAAGGGCTAAGGAAATCCACAGCTGCCATATGCCAAGGTACAAACAGGTAAAAACTCTCTTTATGCATTTTTGTCTCAAATCTATTCAGTTTGAGGTGAGCTCCTTACCATGAGTACAGCAAAATTCTGAACTGCAACTGCTCACAATTACTTAATTCATTGCTGCAAATGGCAACTTGACATCTCCAAAGTAATCTGAGTCCACCTAAAACAAAAGTATTTCTCTTCAAGGCAGAGTTTGATCACACCAGCCATTAAAGGATGGACCATAAAAATAGGAAAGGATGAAAAGTAGAAGTGCTGAAAAGCTCTCATCATAGCATAGTGGTATATAAAAGGAATAAGAGATAAGAGTCCTCCAGCCCACAAAAGGTGTGCCCATGACTGATATATGGGATTATGCACCAGAGGCTCAAAAGGAATGTTTCCTTCTCCATCAGAAGAAACCTGATTGCAGAAACAAGCTTCAGGTCCTGAGAAGTTTCTCATAGGAAACCATATCAACTATCCAGTGATGTCTGATTGTAGACCTGTTAGGTGAAGATAAAAGCATTGTCAGTTGCCTCAGAGGTCACAAAAGGGGAGGAGGGTTGTGTGTGCCAGTAGGCTCCATGCCAGACTACAAGTAATAGAAGAAGCTTCTGCAGCCCCTGGAGAGGGAATGTGTGGAAAATCTGGCTCTGATGGAGTCCAGACCTTGTCTGTGCTCTTCCAGGAGAAGTTTCAGGACATCTGCAAGGCAAACATTCTTCCTGGACTGTAACTCCATTCCTCCAGAGACTGGCTGGTGCACCTCAGGCTGGCTTTTGCCCCTGAACCAGTGCCAGAGCGTGGATGAATGGGAGCAGCGCTGTTCTCAAGGACAAGGTGAGGAAGAGGCAAGAGGTTGGCTGTCTTGCCTCTGAGCATGGGAAAAGCCTGCTAAAGAAGTAAGCATTAGGAGAGGATATATGAGGGAGGGGGGAGCTATCTTCCAGATGTTCACATGATCCTGGGGAAACACCAGCCAGCTCCAAGGAGGCAAGCCCCAGAGGGGTCTTTTTTTCCACTGCAACTCTGAATTAATGAACCCAGTTGGATACATCATTTTGTGGATCTGAGCCATGATGTCCTGCAGAATCAAATTACACTCTGAGGTCTGAGAATTATGGGAGGGGAAAAAAAAAAAAGAAAAAAAGAAACATCTCCCTGACTGTTTTGGTAGCTTTCCTTTCCACTCCTGTCTGCCATTGTCTTGTACTGGGGAGCCCCATATTGACACTGGTGCAGTTTCACATGTCCTGCATGGAGGAGGAGGATTATATTCATAGCTATGACTAATACTGAGCTTTCCGAGGAATGGCTGGAACCAGAAAAACCCAGCACTCACTGGAGACCAAGCTGTGGACCTCAGAGATTCCCATCTCTGCCGTGTGACATCTTGTCTGGACCAAAACCTGGTCAGCAGAAACTATATACAAAGAAGAAAACCCACAAAACAGCAGAATCAGGAGGCTGTGGAGGTCAGGTGGTGTGAAGAGTGCTGCAGAAACTCAGATACCAGTGAAGTGTTTCCCATGGGAAGCTGGAAGGTGTGAGAGCAAAAGTACTTCTAGTGCAGAAACAATAGTTACAGGGCTCAGAGTCCAGCAGTGCAGGCAGGCAGTCATGGATCTCAGTGAGAGTCAGGCTGCCAAGCACAACTTCGATTGAAATATCAGAATCTTCAGCACAAGGATTCCTAGCAAATACAAAGGACGGGGGTAAGTAATCTCCTATCACAGAAACATCTAAGATTTGAATTAACCTCCCTAGGCCTTAAAATTTCACTGCTTCACATGGGGCTAGTGTGTCTCAGGTTAATTGTGTGGACCTCTGATAATTGGCCCAAATACAGCACAAGGAGATTTTCATGCTAAGCCAACATCAATACTGTGCATCAAAGGCTGCCCTGAATTCTCCCCCTTGGTTGCTCAGTCATCTTTGATCTAAAAAATGAAAAGAGTAAGGGATTTTGTTGTTATTTTTATTTCTTCTCCCCATCACAAGATTGAGGTTACTGAAAATACAAACAGAGAAAAGGTGGCAAAACACTAAAAAAAATTGTACGGAGAAGCAGGAATGATGGAGTGAAATAAACAGAAAGAAACGGGCTTAGAAAAGAAAAAAGGATCACTAAGAAAGAGAGATGCTGTACATACACATGGTATGTGACAGTGAAGGGGGTAGTGAAGAAAAGCCCAGGTGAGATATTATGGATGTCTTCTGTAGGGAATGAGAATCAGATCCTGTCTTCTTAAGCCACCTGCATGCTGGGCATCTGACCTCACAGGGGTCTGCTTCAGAACCACCAGGAAGCCACTAAGACCTGCAGCACACATGCAGAAAGGTCTTGTGCATTTGAGCCTCATTGGGAATAATAATTATTAGGGAAACAGATGTTCCTACATGACCCCTTTACTACTCATATAAAAAGCAAAGGGGACCCAAGCCACCCTCCCTTCTGCCTGCAGAGGAGGGAAGGAGCTGCTCCATCCATGCCAAGCTTGTGGGAGCAAACCAAGACTCTGAGGGGAAAAAGAAGGAAACCAGAAGAGCCAGAGAGAGGATATGTAGAGGGAGGTGGGAAGCAGAAAAGAGAGGACACACGGAATTTCAGG
This sequence comes from Acropternis orthonyx, assembly GCA_035583155.1. NCBI lineage: Eukaryota > Metazoa > Chordata > Aves > Passeriformes > Rhinocryptidae > Acropternis > Acropternis orthonyx. The sequence goes on from JAWWEU010000081.1 coordinate 9,922,909, forward strand.
GCTTTGGGTATTCTAAATCTTTGCTCTAAGACTGCATTGGGAACTCAATTCTCTCATCAGTCCCAAGTGCTTCCTCTTGGCAACTCCACAAAAAGAACAACTTGCTTTTAGCAACACTGAGACTGAGTAGAGTTGAGTCCCAGGGTTGCAAAAGTCTGGCTCCAGGAAGAGTTGTTCACAAGCTTACTATTCAGACTTGAGCTTAAGGCCCATTAATTACAGAAGGACATATCCCCAATGTGGAAATCTGGATGAACTCACAAAACACACGAGGACACTCAGACCTTAATCCTCCAGCCTGGCTTCCCTCCCAATTTACAGCCCCAGGAAATCTGTTTCCAAGAAAGCGTCTCTTCCTTATCCTGTGCTATTATCCGCTCTCCTCCCAGCAGTCTTGCATTCACCTTCACAGAGCACAGGTTTGGGGAGCGAAGCCCAGTAATGGGTTTCAGACAACAAAAAAATCAGGAGGGATGGATTCATGACCTTGTAAAATGCAATGTTTGCTCATTTGATGCCAAGCTGATTTCTTAAAGGGAGTCAAAATTAGCTTCTGATGAAATACTGTGTTTCAAATCAGGTCTAAATGCACACAGTTCACTGACCCTTCATTTTCCAGCTTGGCCATTAAACTGGAAAATTTGCTATTTGCACAGCTCTAATTGTGAATCATTTGTGTTCTTGGTAATAAACAAGATTTAAAAAATATGCAAACAAGAACAAAGATAAATAAAAAAATTGGGAACATGCAACAAGCAAAGAACCAAAAAAAAAGAGAAAGAGAAAGTTTACTCCTGAAAGAGTTTTGAGCTAGTCTGATAGAAACTAGAAATCTTCATCAGAAATCTTTGCTGTATTCGAATAAAAGTTCACCAAACATTGCTTCTGTTCTGTAACTAAACCAAATACTGATCACAAATACATTTCAAAAAGTTGCCCATGTGAATTGTAAGCTAAAGAGACTTCATGATTTTTATTTAAAGTTATAAAGCAAAAGAACAAAATGTTTTTAGGAGTGAAAATGTGTTTGTCTGGGCATCTGATGCCAGAGAGCATCAGGCAGCATCACCAAGGTAAACAGATGAAATATGAAGCCCCTTATGCATCCCTGCCAGAAAAACAGCAGGTATGTTTGACATGTTAAAAATGTGCTTATGTTGACTTTTAATTGGAATCGTGAGAAAAAACAACCTTAGCAAACATGGCTTTACCTTTTGTTGCTGTGTTTTTCCAGTCTCATTGCTGGGCTCCAGCACTGCAGGCCGGTACCTGAGTCTCGCTTGTGCTGCATGTCAGGACTCTCACCAGACTGCCATCTGGAGCATCACGCTAATACAGAAACCACTATCAATTCCCCGGCAAAACCAGATAATGGGATGCACTCTCTCCCTTCTTCCCATTACAGTCTTCTAAGAGCCAAATCCTCCCTCCATTTACAGTCCAGAAATTCCTATTCACCCAGGGATGCTCTGCTGCATTTACACTAATGCAACTGAAGGCTAATTTTGGCCCTAAGTTATTTGTATACAAGATATTAACTTAATGCAGGACATTTTCTGAGCTTGGTTCCTCTCTGGAGTGTGTATCAATTTACTGAAAGTGAGAGCATCCTTCTTAGCTTCCCGTATCGCAGGTAGATGTTCAGGGCATGGGCAGGGAGCTTTCATTTTGCCAGCTATGGCTGTGGTGGCAGTCGGATGAGATTGACTTGCACTTACATCCATTACTGCATTGCAAGTTTTGTTCAGTGCAGAATATTTTATATAATGGGCTCCTTCTGTATCATTTGGCAATCAATCCTTCATAATTTGAAGTTCCCTTTCCTCGTTGAACTGCTCTCCTCCCGGTGGAGCTGGTTTGCATGTTGATTTGGAATAGAATGAAAACTCAGTGAACTACAAAAGCCTGTTGCAGAGATTTTTGGCGATGTATGACCAGTGCTTTATTCCCAGCCCATTATTTTCTTCAGCATCTGCTCAGCTGATTAGTTTTAATGAGCAGTAGCTCCACCAGTGCATAAGGGAATTCACAGCTCAGTAGGTTGGGGAAAAGAAAATGAGCAGTGGAAAATGTCTGCATGCAGGTAGCTGTCTCCAGAACAGGCACCGTTATATGCACATCAAATGTGGGACAGGAGGAAACATCATGCTTGTACAGTGCAACCACTGAGAAACTCCTCTGTACTGGGTAGTGGTTCCCATTGGAAGCAGCTCTTTGAGATCCAAAACCACAGGGAGCTATTACAGATACACAGGGAAAAGCAAAGTTATGTCTTGAAGGTGTTGTGGCTCCAGGTACATCTAAGCCAATATGTGTGATTTCACTAAAAAATGCCATGCCATGTTATGCACAATCAGAGGAGGAAGCCTCCATGCTTGGATTTTGAATTTTGCAATGTCCCGCTGCCTTGCACATTTTTTTCTATTTTGCTTCCCTGGGACGAAGCTGCCCCTCCTGCCCTGTGCCTGCACCCACAGCAGAGCAGCTCCATGCTGAGCAGGGAGTGCAATGAACAGAAACCAAACCGAAGCAGTGGGAGAGCCAGCCCTGCAAACATTGCTTCAGCCCTGGGGTGTGCTCCAATTTCCATGCCTGGCACACACCAAAACCCTCAGGGTGTTGAGTCCCTGGTGGTGGCTGGAGAGCATCTCTCTGTAGGTCTGCATGCTGGCTACACACCTGAAGTACAGAAATGTCAAGCTAAAACAAGTCAAAACAGAAGCAAAGCTGTCTTACTGCTGGCCTGGTGTCCATCATTCCATGGAAGAGTCTTCCTCTCTCCATCACTGCAGAAATCATTTCAGCAGAAGTCTGAAGTTACCAAAGGCTAAAATGTTGTGGAAATGGTAATAGTGAGGTGGGAATTGTTTATTTTCTGTAACCAGACTGTTTGGATGACACAAGCCCTGCTACCAGAACCTTGTCAGTGAAAGCACATAAAAGTGATCTCTTTTTTCACTCTGCTGGCTTTTCAAGCTGTGACGAGAGTTACTCAGCAATCCCCACTTTCATCTTCCCTGAGGAAGGAAGCCCTGCACTTCTATCCCATGGTCACTGTGTGCTTTTGGGTAAGCAATCCCCAAAATGGGCGAGGCAGGGGCTGTGCCAGACACAGGCCACCCCTCTGGGTATCGCAGCCCTCGGCAGCAGCATGGTTCCTGTCCCTCTCCTGTGGAGGGATGTTGTGTGCCACAAGTTTCCTCAGGACAAATCTGGGGTTGCATGGACAGTTGTGGTGTGGTACTGCAGGAGGGGCACTGCAGGAGAGGCAGGGCAGTGGTGCTGAGCACCAACATCCCCTCTGCGTATCTTCCCCATGTAGGGGCAACTGCGATCGGGTCTCAGGGTCCCCTTCCCCACCCATGAGCCCCAGACCTCTCTCAGCTTTGGCTGTCTCCTCACCAAGAAAAAGAAGAGAGGGGCTGCCTGTGCTGCTGCATCATGTGAGGGGCTGGAGCTGTCTGAGTGAGCCTGGACACATCTTGCTGGGCAGCAGGCACAGTTTTAACATTCTCCCCTGCATCCATCCCAGGTTCTGCAGGAAACAAACTCCTCCTGCTTTCCCTTCCTGTGTGCATCTCTCCTTTCTAGACTGGTGAGAGCATTTTGCAATGTCATGTCATATCTGTAAGGTATAGTTGATAAAATAAAAATGCATTTTATTGTCCTGACCTGACAGAAGAGCCATTCTCCAATGCACTCACTGTCAAGGCTGTTGGAGGAGTAGTTCCACCACTGGGATGCCTCTCACCCTAGGTCTGCTGCTGCCTGAAAAAATGCCAAGAGGAAAGATCCACTGTATGTATGGTCAGACTGCACTGCACACAGCCCATATGGAGTCTATCTTTAGCCTATAAAAAAAAAAAAAAGAAACTGTGACAGTTGCTCAGAGATACAGATTTTCCTCCCCTTTCCATCTCGCACAGAAGGAGCCGCCAACATAACGATGCTGAGCCACATGGAGTAGAGAAGCCTGTTTGTCCCACCAGCACCCTGCCTGCTCTGCCAACAGCACCTTGGCCTCTGATACCACCAAGGTGATAAACACCTGAAAAGGTTTCTTGGCACCCCCTCAGGCCTATGTGACCAAACTGCCAACTGTGGCAGGGTCAAGCTGGGTTGTGCTCTCATCAGTTCATTTAAGTTAAACACTTTTTTGACTTGAATATTTTCAGCAGAGGCTTTAACAGGCAGGCTTTGGGAGCAGAGTGGGCATGTGGAGCTGTGGTGTGTACTGGTCTGTGGAGGTGACCATCTGCTGCGATGGTGTGAGAGATGGAGGGATAGGCTGGGATCTCCTGTGCTTTGGGGCAGCTGCTGCCAGGCCAACAGTCACTCTGTTGCCCCCACCTTCCACTGTGGATGATGCTGGAAAAGCTCCTCTCGCTTCCTAAAAACAGGTCAGAACAACAGAGCTGTGGTATCACACCCCACAAGAGGGAAGCTCACAGAAATCCTCTTTGCTCTCCTTTTTTCCCCCTTTTCCCAGCAAACATAACACAAGTTATCCAGCTTGCATTTATCTAGCTGTCTAGAGTGCAGTGTTTTACTACAAACCACAATGATGGCTTTTGTGTGCTGGAGATGCCACAGCTGGGTTAGACAGAGTCCTAGGCTAACACGTGGGGCTGGAGGAAGCCTTGGTTATCCAGAACTATGCTTGTCCTTTGGCACAGTTCCTGGGACACACTTGCACAGCACCACAAAACAGTTTGGGGAGCTACCAGCTCCATAAGAAATACAATTCAAAGAAGCTTGTGCCATCCTCCTTATTAGGAGATTAGGAGTAGTCCCCTCAGGTGAAGATGAAGGAATAAAGTACCTGTCCTAAAGAGCTTCCAGCTAAAGGAAAAAGATAGGGCAGAAATATGCAAATGTTCTATTAATGAAATTATTTCATAGACCACTCTATGATCAGCCAGGCATTGGTTGATTCTGACAGTCAGTAAGAGGACCCTGGTGACTCTTGGACTCTAGAAATTTTAGGGAAGACGGACATCTCTTTCATAGAGTGATTTCATGAGACAGACATGCTGTTAGCCGTTTCTCTGCAAGGATTTTGAGGTCGTTGGTACTTTTTATGCAATATAGAAATAGTATCAGAGGTAAAACTGAAGTTTCTTGTCCATGAAACCCATTGGTCTGACACATTTGCTAAGGAACAGAGCAAACACAGAGTGCTCAGCAGCTGTTTAAGGCCAACAGCACTAAATGCCATTTCCACTGGGGAATAATAAGTTTCATTTCCTCCAAATGAGGATAATTTCCTATGCTTGTCCCATATTTCTATGTTTCTGTTCCTATATTCCTGACATCTTCCAGACATTATCCCAGGTAAAACACTCAATTACTTATTCAGCCACTTGAAATCTTACTGATGTTACACAAAAACCCCAGACTGGATGCCCCTTGTGTGTATTTTGCTTTGGTTTCATCAATTACTCTTTATTCACAGTGTATGACAAACATTTTTGTTTTCACATGTTATTGGGAAAATACTCCTCATTCCCATCAATGTATTCATTATTTGCTGAACAACCCTTACAAATCCATCAGCCAATGGATTACTTGTTCACCTGAAAATCTGTATATGAGTGTGCATCAGATACTAATCGCTTTCTGAGGTTTTCTTTTAGAAAGATAATAGTCCTTGAGTCAAGCAAAGTCTAATTCAGCAGTCAGGCCTCTCTGCAGCAGTGTTGTCTGTCCAAACATAAAGCAGAGTTTGGGTCTAACAGCCACCTCTTCCTTGATACTGTCATTCCATTCATCTTCCCTAGGGTCAGGAGAAGGAGCTGGACGTTGCAGTGACTCCAGAGGGCCAGCAGCATGGGCCCTTACAGGAATGAAGAGCTATGCATTAGAACATGAACAAAACCGAGCTGCTAAATCAGCTCCAGGATGCAAATATCCACATCCTGACATTGCAGGATAATTCAAGAAACAAGCACTGTTGTGGTGGGTCTGCTCAGGGATTCAGCACAGCCAGGACCCAGGACATCACATCACTCCTGCTCTGCTGCTGCTGCAGCATGTGGTGAGACAAGGGAGTGCTGGGTTTGGTCTCAGCTTCTCTCAGCATTCAGTGCTCCTGTGGCAGGATGTGGTCAGGAGATTTGACAGTTGTTTTCTCCATTAGGGAAATGTTGAAACCAAAATTTTGCATGAAAAAACAGGGCTTTTCCTGAAAAACTGCGCATAAGAGATCAAAATGAGAAGATGATAAACCCAGTGTCAGCTCTTCCACAAATTAAGTGTTCTGACCAGTGGAGTATCTACAAACTCTTTTGGTGTCCTTTTTGCTGTCAGCATATGTAAGCTTCCTTTTCCTCTGCGGAAAACAGAATAAAATTCTTAATCTCAAAAAGTCTGGCAGACTGTGAAAAGCCTTTTCAGTGCAGTTTAAGAAATACAGTTTCTCTCCACTACCCACAAATGTCAGATCATTTCATACTAGTAAGTGATATGCTGAAGAGATGAACTGAATGAAAAATAAAAAGGAAGGATATTTTTAGTCTCATTTGTTGATTAAATAACTACTGATATCATGCATGCTACTTACAAACATTGCAAAAATCAGAAGAAAAATAGAATGAATTAGTTCAGTAGGATCATAAAACCAGTGAGTTGCTATCAGTTGCCATCAGCCCCTTGCCCTTCAGCCATCGAATAGCAGCAGGTGGGCACGCACAAGGAGCTGGTTCAGTTGGGTTCTGCTTCTCCTCATCCCAGAGCAGAACTGGCATTAAACCTGCCGTGACTTTCCCACAGGGACTCCTCCTTATCTACACACAGCAGCAAAAATCCCAGTGGCCACAGGGCCTCCTGACCAGGGCACGTGGTGCTCAGCCTCTCACAATCACATGCTCTTTTCTCCTCCCAACAAAGGCAGTCTGGGAACCAGGGCATCCCAGCGGGGTCTAATCCTCCGTGCCACAGTCTTGGTGGCTCCCAGACAGTGCTTCTCTGGCAGAGAGAAGAAACATGTGACGGAGGCATCCGTCTGTATGCTCCATGAAAACAGCTCCTATCTTCATTGAGTTTAATGAGAAATCTCTCAAGCCTGTTAAAGGATGGTATTTCCCAGCTTGTAACATGGCTCCATCACCACTCCCAGGCAAACAGCACCCTGTACATCCCGTTTACCTACCCCCCCCCGCCCTGCTGTGGAGCTGCAAAACACCTTCTCACAGGCACTGAGGGGACAAGGCTTTCAAAGGAAAGGGATGCTAAGGACAGGCAGGCACCCTTGCCAAAAGGGAAAAAGCAAGTCGTCCATCACACAAAGTAATTTCCCAAATTGCAGAAACCACAAATGCCCACTTTACATCCAGAGCAAATGGGGGTGCCACTTCGGCACGGTGCCTACCAAGAAGCACGTAGGGGTGCTTTGCACTGTGTTACTCCTGAAACACAGCATCGAAATATTAAACTTTAATAGCACTAAAGAGGCTGGGGCATGAAACCCTTGATGCACTCTCATAATGGGCAAAGGGAAAAGCCTTTCAAGGCGATTTATTTCTGCACCCTTGGATAGCTGTTGAGACAGGTCTGGGTTGCAAAGCTCCACCGCCCTTCCTTCTGCCCTCTAGTGCCAGAGAGAAAAATTAAATGTAAAGAAGGGAGCCTGCAACATTCTTCCTGCAATGCACTAGATAAATAAAAGAGGAGGGAGAAAACAGTATTTGCAGCAGCATGCTTTGATACCAGTGTAGGTAAAGCATTCCAGAAAAAGTGATGTCACAAGACCCACTGTCAGCAGGGCTTATGGTGCCGTTTGGGAGCCAGACGTGCTGCTGCAAAGGGCAGGATGGGTACTGGACATGATGGTACTGCTTCTGCTGTTGTTGTTGTATTGGATCCAGGCCTGCCAAAAGCAGTGGAGTCTCCCAAGTAAGGCAGGAGCTCACTGTTTTGTGCCACAGGTTGGGACAGGTGTAATCTCTGTGACCACCCAAAGATGTGTCTCTTCCGCTCCCGCTGGTTCCTTTAGATTAAAATCCTGACTAAGCTTTGAGCCAAAATGTTTACACCAGAGAAGTGCCTGCTGTTGAACACTTCAAAACTCATTTAATTCACACTTGCTCTTAATCTCTCCCTCTGAACACCACCTCACGGGGCTGAGTCAGACCTGTTACCCTGACTGCTCTCTTGCAGAAATGTGGTGGGAAAGAAAGGCAGGTGGGTCGGAGGAGCGCCCTCATGCCCATGTTAATTTTTGTGTGTGTCTGTACTTGACATCGAAGGTGTAAGGGAAAAGCCATGCTGCCATAATTCTAGCAGGCTCTGTAAAACAGAGGAGCTGTCACCTGCATATTGAGCTGATAATAGTAGGTGAGAGCTTCAGGACATCCCAGGTACAAACAACAACTGGAGAAGATGCAAAAGGGAGCTGGAGGCCCAGTCTGAACAGTGGGGCTTACTGATGCAGGCCTGGGATGATGGGGAGGACCCCGTAAACCAGTGTCTGGGGCTGGGGATCAACTGCCCTGATTGACTGATGCCAAGCAAGCCTAATGAGGACTAGTGGGGCTCAGCCAGCTTGGCCACCAAATGGGCAAAAGGCCCACAGGAGGACAGACAGAACTCCCTGAGCCATGGAGCAGTGTCACACTGGTCTCAACTCCCATCAGACTGCAGTTTCAAAAGTCTAATGTCCTTCTGATGCTTAAGGCAACACACTGGATGGAGGTTCCTGACCAACTACTTGGCTGTCAGAATGGTTCTGGCCTTAGGATGTGTGAACTCTTCTTCCTTGTATTTTTTCCATACTCCACTATTTTTATCCCTTCTTACTCTCCTGCTGATTTGCCTTTCATCTGGGCCAGCAAGGTGAGACCCTGACTCATCCTGTCCAGCCCAGGGGCCTGGTTGTCACCAATGGCTCCCTTGGAGCTGCCATGGGCACCAACAACATACTGAAAATGCTGTGTTACCCCCACTCTTTTCCCATCCTCTCCCTTTTCCTGCTCTGTGTATATCTTGTAGTCACAGAGGAAGCAATTAGGAAAAGTGACCAGAACTAAGCCTTCCCTCTTGTCTTTGTTGCTTGACAAAACAAGAGTTTTAAGCCACATTCTCCCTTTGAAAAAAACAAGTTGTGATTGTGTACATTTTGCCTAACTACTCAATTTCAATTTCAAAATGCTTATTCTTATTTTTGATCTATTTCTCTTGTGAATCCTAATCAGGATGTTTCAAAACTTTGGCGTGAATTTTTCAGTGTGTTACCCCCTCCACTCCAAGCCCTGCAAGGTGATGAGCTGTTCAGTGACACACAGCAAGAAAAACTGGTTTGAATTTCTGCTTCTCTCAGTCTGTTTATCTGTTCAATTAGTTCCTCGCATTCACCTACAAACAAGATTCCTGCCTGCACAGGTCATGAACAGTGCAAGGTGCCAGGAAAGTTCTCCAGGGAAGCCACTGTCATTTTAGGGTTCCCTGCCAAATCCATAATCCACGGGGATCTGCAACTGAGGAGATGAAGGACTGGACAGAGCAGTGCAGCTTCAGCTAAGATACAAGAATTGTATCATATATATATATATGATGTTGCTACTGGAGAAGAGATAACAGCACAAACCCTCCACTTTAGCCAGAGGGCTGCTGCGATCTTTCCTCCAAAATCAAGGCTGGGGTTTCAGATGGACATGTCTCAGATGGACTGTTTTCAGAGACTTAAAATCTGGCATAGACTCTGTAGGAAGAAACTATGAAGCATGGAAACTTCTTATGGCAACTGCTGCTGCAGGCTGGTACAGGAGGACATTTCAGGGAAGTTCCTGGCCCTCACAGACTGTGGTGGAAGCACAGTGTGTGCTCACTGCTCCCTTTTCCAGATAGCTGTGGGAAGCCCCAGCCTTCCTTTACAGTATCACATTGTGAAAATCCTCACAATTCCACAGCAAAATGCCAAGACCCGAATTCACATGAAAACACAGCACAAGCAAGGTACGGGGAGGTTCTCTGAAGTTTATGAAACACGGGGAAAAAACTTGAAGAGGACACAGAAAAGGCATCTTGTGTAGGAAAGCTTGGATGGAAAAGCTGAGGGAGAGCATTTCTGAGATTCATCTTTGCCCATCAGAGGTTGAAACTTACCTTCATTTCAGTCACTCCTTTGATGCAGGAATTCCTTATATGTTCTTTATGAGTAAACAGGGTAGCATCACAGAAAATGAGCTTTCCAACGTAATATTGTCCTTTTAATGAAAACAGTTCTCAGGATGGTTGAACAACTCTCAGGTGGCACAAAGAGTAATGCAGGTACACACACACGTGTGCGCTGCTTAAGGCTCACACCCACACAAGAACATTTCAGAGGTGGTTCAGGCAACGTGCTGCTGCCTTCCACAGAAACAATCACAAAATGGTGAGGGATAAGTCAGTGTCTTGTTCCCTGCCCCATGAGATGGAATCCCAGCTCCATCAGTGCTGTGCCAGGTCCACAGGGAGCACTGATCCCAGCCTGGCAGTGCCAGTTCCCAAACACCACTAATCTGCCTGGCCAAATGAGTGCCACAGCAGCCGGAGACTGCTGTCTTTCTCCTTAGTAAGCACTACATTCTAGTGCCATTTCAGCCTGAAATGATGTTAAAATCTCTGACCTGCTACCAGTTAAAGCCTTTTTTATTTTATCTAAGAAACAATCCAAGCCTCTTCCTGCTATCTTTTTAGGAAAAAACTCTGAGATAGGGCAGCTCAGGGAGAGCAGCACTGGAAGCCACAAGCTTTGCCTTCATGTCACACAGGCAATTAAAAGAGAGAAGAGAAGCTCCTTTCTCCCTCACCTACCACTCAAACTCCCTCAGTCCAAAGAGAATGTGTCACTTTTTTGTGCTTTAGTGAAGGTGAGGCATTCATCTCTCCTGACACTGCTCAATAAGAGAAGGACCCAGGGGCTTCATGAGGAGGAAGACAGCACCAGAAAAAGCTTGCTGAAAACTATTCATGGCTGTGCCAGCAGGTCACATGGCCAGCAGGAGCTGGGGGAGGGATAAAGGAGCAGTACCATAAATCCACACATTGGCTGGGAGCATCAGGGACCTCTTGAGATCACCCAGTCCAACCTCCCTGCCCAAAGCAGGTCACCCAGAGCAGCCTTTCAGGGCTTTTTATTATCAGGTTTGAATACCTCCAAGAACAGAACCTCCACAACCTCTCTGGAGAATCTGATCCAGTGTTTGACCATCCTCACCATAAAATAGATTTTTCTTATGTTCTAGTGTACTTTCCTATGTTTTGGTTTGTGTTCATTACCTCTTGTCCATTCTCTGGACACCCTAAGGAGATCCTGGCTCTGTCTTCTCTCATTACTCCCCTCAGCATGTATTTTACACGCAGAGAAGATCCCCATGCAGTTTCTCTTCTCCAGGTTGAACAGTCCCAGCTCAGGACTAGAGAAAAGATGCAGCAGGAACAATGCAGGTGGTGGATAAGAGCCAGAGGCTACTCCACGAGCAAGGTGATAAGGACCTCATCAACAGCAGGTCCCACTAAGTAGTTGCTGGTCTCAGTGATCGTGTATTATAGCCCAAACACAGCCTCTTCCCGGCCCAGCCCAGTCTGCCCCAGTGGGTGTCCCCGTAGGCACTGGGGCTGGAGGGCAGCAGGTGGCTGATGCACTGACCCTACATTTGAAACACCAGGAAAGGAAGGGAGATGATAGTGCATGTGCTGTTCTTACAGCAATGGCACTTGTGTTCTTACAGCAAGGTGGTCCTCCTAGGTTTTATTTTATCTTTTGTTCTCTTTCACTTCTCATGTTCGTGTTTGCAGAAACCATCCTACAGTTGCTATGTGTAAATATGCCACCTGTCGAAGTGTGGCTTCTCCAGACAAGCCTTGCTGTCCCAAGCTGAGCGTGACAGATGCGCCCAAGCCCCACGTCATGCCCTCTGCTGCTGCACCCCGTGGTGAGGTGTTGAAGTGTACTGCCAGTCAGAGCTGCACTAGGGGACCACAGTGCCACAGCCGGCGTTTGCACACGCTGAGGGGACGAGTGGTGAGTGATGCAGAGTTCCGATGCAGCCCACGGAGGTAGTTCCCACTGTTCAACCACCTTTGGCACCATCCCCGGTCGGACCCTGCCTGTGACCTCCTCCTACCCAAGCGACCTCAGCTGCCTGCCTGCCCCAGCCCTGCAGCACAGACGCCGCTCCCTTCGTCCAGCACAGTTTTGCAGACCTGTGCCAGGTGTGTTGAATTAAACCCGCTCTACAGTTCCTCGCAGCTGGTGTTGATCTGTCCCTGAAATTCCAGCAGCGGGCACTGATGACTGCTCCGTGCCTCCTCCCGTGTTCCCTGCCATGCAAACCCACCCGATCGCCCATAGCCTGGTCCCCGGTGACTCAGATGCTTCAGAGGCGGCGCATCAGCTGCTGCGGAGCAGCGCTGACAGACACGCCGGGAGAGGAACAGCCGAGAGGAGCCGAGGCACAGCCAGAGGCTCCCGACGTGAGATGGCGTTTATTTTTAGTGTCGTAGCACTAAGGATACGGGAGTGAGCAGCGCCCCTCTCGTCACGCTGACGCCATCGCCCTCCGCCCACGCACTCACTAAGTGGGTTATCGCAGCCCATCAGGCTCCCAGGGAGAGGGAGAGAACACAAAAAGGTCACTCCGTTCCTCCTGCCAATAAACAGCAGAATATGTACAGTGTTGTGATGCTTATTCATGGACTTTGGTTTAAAGTGCTGAAGGCGTCTTGGGCAAGACATCTCTCCTGCTGCGCAGAGGTGTAGGATCAGTTATAAGTCACCATCCTCCCAAATCCATGACAAATACTAGCCCTACAGCATTTACAGAGAGCATTCACTGTTTCAGCTGATAAGCTGCTCCCTGTATCCCTGGATTTTCCCCTGACCTGTCAGTATCCTTTCCTCTCAGCTAGACACTGCTAAAATCACTGTGATCTCAGCTAAGAACCCTCTTCTCAGCTGCCTTCTCTGTCATTTTAATTTTCCCACCTGACATATCAAAATTCACACTTGTCTGAGATGTTTGTGTCCTTTGTGCCACAGTATTTACATGGATTCTCATGGGATGTTATTATCCTCATCTAACACAGTACAAGCTCCCCATCCCCCATTCCAGTGAGAAATGAACAACGTGCCCAAGACAGCAGAGACCAACCCAACCCTTTGCATCTCAGGGTCATACTTTTCCTTGTTTTCCTATTTTTCCTCCAGTTAGAGTCAATTTACTGATCTACAGGCTCCACTCCTCCTTCATCACCAATGCTGCGTGTCCTTCCAGCACAGATCTCCTCACTGGGAAATTTCAACCCCTGCTGTTGAACATTTTTCTTCCTCTAACTCATTTTTTTAAGTTTCTGGCACCAACAAGGTGCTTGCTGAAGTAGTACCTCTCTGCTCTTCATCTGCCTCACCATCTGCTTGAGAGAGTGTGGGGTAGGGGGGTTTCTGCAGAGATTTGTAGACTGAAGACCACAAAGAACCAGCATGATCTATACCCCCAGCATAATAAATGCCATGGACAACCAGAGAGCACTTCCCACAGCAAGTGCTTCGTCACTCATTGCTCTGTCCCAAACCAGTGCAGACCCAGACCTCCTGCCTTCTTTTTTTTTCTTTTAATGGCACTAATTAAAATAATTTTTTTTGTACTATAAAAATATGTAACTATTCAGGGAGAGGACAGCTGAGGTTTGGAAATCTTAATGACCAGATTTGGGAAGACTCAAGTCTTGGGAGAGCAGCAGTTTTTCCGGCACATGTACACACAGAATGTTAAGCTTGCACAGTTTAATTAGAAAATAATTCCATCATGTAAAATATGTTGACATTGCAAAATACTTGGTTCCAGTGAATACTGACACCCATCTCCTTGAGGAACCAGGACCTGGTGCTATGCTGAAACTCATCCTTTGCATAAAACTAAAGCTGTATAATGGGAACGTCCTACTCACCCAGGTCAAACACCACTGGGAGCATCCCTAACAGCAGCTGAGGCAGTAGGAACAAATGCCACCTTGCCATCCAGCCCATGGCTCACCATCCCTTCAAGGGGATGAGTCAGTAACCCCATGACTCAGGTTACTCCGAAGACTCTCTGCAGCTACTGGTCCTGGGATCCTGTGCATCCATAGGCACAGATCCAGCTTTCTCCCTGCCATCAAAAAGCTGTCATTTCACTTAATCTGGAACATCAACACTATTCCTCAGCCTCAGGTGACTGAAGAACCTAAAATCCTTAACCTAGGTGGAAGTTTGCTATGCTCTGTTCCCAGCCAAAGAGTACATGACAATAAAGAGGTATTTGCCCCATCCTACCTCTACATGGCGTCCTACAACGCTCCATTTTAATCCTACCTTCCAGGAACACTGCCAGACACAGGGAAGACTAAAACCTCCTCACCCCACAGCCGTAGCGGGTGGACTCTCATCTGGCTCTGCAATAAGCTTGCTCTTACTACCTCAAGTCAGATATCCCAGTGTGAGAAATATCTCTTGACTGAAATTTCAGAGGCGGACAAAAACTGTGAAGCAAAGAACTTTTTTTGCCTCAGCCTGTGGGAGGGTCTGAACACACACGAGGATTGGGGATCACACTTTTTATGGTCTCCAGTATTTGCATGACCACTCCCTCTCAGAAGCCAACCCCTTCCACCTCAGGCTTTACTCCATTACCTTAAAAGGGGAGAATTCGTGGATAATTGGATCTTATTGGCTGCTGCAGGCCCAGGGAAGACCCCTCCTCTCTGGGGAGTGTGCCCTTTCTTGGAGGCAAACCCTGCCTGACTCTGCCCCACATCTTTCCTTAGAAGGAAGAGATTTGGGTGCTGAACCCTCATTGGTCACTTTTAGGTGGGAAAAGCCGCTATGGCTTAGCTCAAACTTTCCTTCCCTAAAAGGAAAGGCTGTGAATGCTCAACTCCCATTGGCTGCCTTGAGGCAGGAAAGGCAGCCATGCTTTGTTCAAATTTACCAAGTGTTTCAAAGCAGGCTTTGAAATTTAAAGTTTTAAACATTGTGAATCCCTGTCCCGGCTGCCAAGGGCCCTTGGCAATGGGTCCAGATGGGACCCTTTGCCCTATGTGCTTTCTGTCCTACCTGCTTTATACCCCCAGCACCCCATAAACTCCCCACATACAAAATGACCCCTTGGTAGCCCACACACAAAATGGCCTCCAGGCAACCCAACTCAAACCGGCTCCGAGATGTCTTGTCTGTCCATCTTTCACCTGCTTGTAATAAAACTGTGTTTTTATTCCTCACACCAGCAAGTCTTCTCCAAAACCTAATTATAGCCCTGATCACCAACAATAACATCAGCCTGGAGGTTCTGGGAATTCCCTTCTTGGTGTCAAAAAAAATGTGAGGCTAAAGCCCAGCAGCACAGGTTTAACCTTTATCCAGAGCCTGAGGTGGGGTTTGATAGGGGTGATTTAATTAATCTCCCTGAATAAATGGCAAGAGAGGCTAATAGATGCAAACTCATTAAAGATGTACATGAACGTATATTTATTTTCTTTGCTTTTGTTAAAACAACCTTTTTTTCAAAGAATCGGTGCTTTCTTTGTAAAATACCACTAAAGTTTCCCCAGTACAGGCTAAGTCTCTAACAAAAGACAGCATGATACATGGTGTTCATTTAGGTGTAGACACTTAAGAACATACTGCAGGCACCTCTGCGATACACAAAGTCATTTTATGAAGTGCTTCACAAAGGGCTTCAGCATCAACCTGGGTAGAAGCTGACATGGTACGGGTGGTTCACGTGAGCCTCCCACAGAGAGGAACACTGAGAAGCAACACATAAAGCCCTCCACTGCAAGCCACTGGGAGAAGGCTGGTGTGCCAGGCTGCTCAGGTATTTCTGTCCAAGAATATCTGTGTAATTGGACAATCTCTTAAATACTGTAAAATATAAAGAGGATCCTACAAATCTTTATCTGCAGATTTCTTTAGTAAAAACCACATTACTCATGGTCAAAGAGAATTGACACTGATAATGTAGTATTTCATGCCATATTTTAGTAATTTGAAGAATCAATAAACTCTTAATAGCTTGGCAATTTGCTATCTCTGGCAAATACCTTTTTCAAATGATGGATTTAAGTAAAAGTAAAATGGTTGAGAGACACACAGTTGATTTAACAACACTGGTGACTAATTCTTTTGAAAGACACTCTCCTAAAAGGATACTGCTTTCTCTCTGGACTTCTGGGCTGAGGCTCAGGGTTACCAGGAGGAACAGGCAATAACTGACCCCATGTGTGCCCTTTTTCTCTATCAAACATGAGCTGATCACAAGTTAGAGACATGCTCATGTCTACAGGGCTGTGGTCTTATTGGCATCATGGATGCAGGGTGGAATGGTTCCTAAGACTGGAGTGTTAGAATGGAAGTAGACAGGTTCTTTAGGAAGGACAGGCAGTGGTATGAGGAGGGGGTGCTGCCCTCTGTGTCAATGACCAGGTGGAGGGCATGGAGCTTTGCCTTGGGATGGATGAGAGCTTACTTACATGGATCAGGATTAAAGGGAGGGCAGGAAACAGGTGACATTATAGGGGGAGTGTTTTGCTACAGGCTGCTCCAACAGGGAGACCAAGTGGATGAGGCCCTCTACAGACAGATAGGAACAGCCTCATGTTGACAAGCTTTAGTCCTCATGAGGGACTTCAACCACCCCAGTATCTGCTGGAGGGACAACACAGCATGGCATAAACAATCCAGGAGGGTCCTGGAATGCCATGATGACAACTTCCTTCCCTGAGTGGTAGAGGAGCCAACAAGAAGTGCTATGCTAGACCTTGTTCTCACCATGAAGGGAGGGGCTGGTGGGGAATGTGAAGTCCAAAGGCAGCCTGGGCTGCAATGACCATGACATGGTGGAGTTCAAGGCCCTCAGGGCACCGAATAAGGCACACTACAAACTTGTTATCTTGGACTTCAGGAGAGCATACTTTGCACTCCTTAAGGATCTGCTTGGTAGATTTCCATGGGATAAAGCCCTTGAGGGAAGAAGAACCCAAGAAAGCTGATTAGTATTCAAGGATCACATCCTCCACACTCAGGAGTGATGCATTCCAACAAAGAAGAATCCAGGCATGGAATCCACCATGATGCCTGCACGTAGAAACAAGTAGCTCCTGGACAAACTCAAACACAAAAAGGAAGTCTACAGAGAGTGGAAGCAAGAACAGGCAGTCTGAGAGGAGTACAGAGAAACTGTCCAAGCAGCCAGGGATCAAGTTAGGAAAGCTAAAGCCCTGATATAATTTAATCTGGCCAGGGGCATCCAGGGCAACAAGAAAAGTTTCTATAGGTATGTTGGTGATAAAAGAAAGACTAGGGAAAATGTGTGTCCTTTCAGGAAGGACACGGGAGACCTTGGTTGCCCAAGATATGGAGAAGGCTGAGGTACTCAATTACTTTTTTGCCTCTGTCTTCACCGACAAATGCTGCATTGATACCGCCTCAGCCACAGAAAGTGAAAGCAGGGAGGGGGAGAATGAAGGACCTCCTGCTGGATGGGAAGACCAGGTTTGAGACCATTTAAGGACTCTGAAGGTGCAAAAGTCCATAGGACCTGATGAGATGCACCTGCAGGACCTGAGCAGGCTGTTGGATGAAATGGTGAAGCCACTATCCATCATATTTGAGAAGTCATGTCAGTCTGGTGAAGTTCCCATAGAACGGAAGAGGGGAAACATAACCCCCATTTTTAGAAAGGAAAAAAACCGTGAAGACTGAGGAACTACAGGCCAGTCAGTCTCACCTTGTCACCTGGCAAGATCATGGAGCAGATCCTCCTGGAAAGTGTGCTAAGGCACATGGTAAATAATAAGGTGTCTGGTGACAGCCAATAGGGATTCACTGAGTGCAAATTCTGCCTGGTGAAATTTGGTAGCCTCTAAGATGGAGTTGGTGGATACCCACCACAGCATTAATGGATAACAGAAGAGCAACTGACATCATCTGCCTGGACTTGTGCAGAACATTTGACACTGTCCCACACAACATTCTGTGTGAAGACAGGCTGGGGGAGCTGGGGTTGTTCAGCCTAGAGAAGAGAAAGCTCCAGGGAGACCTTAGAGCACCTTCCAGTACCTGGGGACGGGGAGGGGGGTCTCCAGGAATGATGGGGAGGGACTCTTATCAGGGAATGTAATGACAGGATGAGGCGTAACAGTTTTAAACTGAAAGAGGGTAGGTATAGATTAGACATGAGGAAGAAATTCTTTACTGTGAGGGTAATGAAGCACTGGAACAGGTTTCCCAGAGAAGCTGTGGATGCCCCATCCCTAGAAGTGTTCAAGGCCAGGCTGGAGGGGCTCGGAGTATCCTGATCTAGTGGAAGGTGCCCCTGCCCATGTCAGGGGGGTTGGAATGAGATGGGCCCTTCCAGCTCCAAGCCATTCTATGATTCTGTGATTGAGTTAGCTCAGCCCTCATTTGTACAGTCCTAGACCAGTGCTTGAGAGCAAGGAAAAACTAGATGCAGAGGATTTGCTTTGAACAGAGCAGCTGAGCCACATCCAAATGACTAAGTTCAGATAAATTGAGCCATCAGATGCCCACTTAAGACAAATTAGTTTAGAATGGCTATGCTGCATTTGTCAATGGTTTAATGCACTAGAAGTGTATTTATAAGACAGGGCTAATTTCCTAGTCCTTGAAGAAGAACACTTTGAGAAAGCAACTGCTCCATCTAGCAAAGTATTTTCAGATGCATTCAAAAAGGCATTTGGAGTGTTAGTTTACCATGACACAGCTTTGACCAAGAGTCACTCTTCAGGTTGAAGAGATACGGTCTTTGGTTTTTACAACTCAAACAGCTAAAATAAGTTCCAGAACACTGAAGACATCACAAATCATGTTGTACAAGTTTTCTGCTTCTTTTCTTTGACCAGATTATATAGTAGCTGCAATGCAAGCCAGAACAACTACTATGTTATTTTTTATAAACCGGATTTTAAAATTCCAACAGGGAACAATCCCCTTACTTGAGTGTCAGCAAAGCATTTCACTTGAGACAGGTCTGCCTGGGAGAGACATTCCAAAAAACCTGCACCCTACTAGTGCCAGCAGTGCCAGGCTGGTGGGGCAGCAGGTCAGGCTGACCCCCCAGCCTGTGCAGCCTCTTCCATCACTGGCCACGGCACCGCTGGCACACAGGGGTGTACATGGCACTGAAACCCTCCTCAGTGCAAGAGGAGCAAAAAGCCTAGCTCTTTGGGACTGTGGCTTTATTCAGCTTTTCCCTGATTATCCCTTCCTTTGTCCCTGGTCATTTCTAGCTCAGACTCCTTTCCCATGTCCCAGAGGAGCAGGGAGAAGTGCCAGGGTGGCTGGGTGAAGTGGGACAGAGGAGGAAGCTGGAAACAGGGTAAGGTCAGGATAACACTGGACTAGATTTCTTGGGAAGGTAATTTCCATTGTGGAAACAAAATGAACATAACAAATAATCTGTCTGGCATGAAGGGAACAAAAGCAAGGCAACAGACACATTTCCTGAAGGTCCTTTTAGACTATTCCCTATTACACCGAGACAACAATCCATACTTTCAAACATTTACTGTCTCATAATAGCAGCCATTGGGTACAAGAAAAACCCAAACTCATCACCTTGGAGAAGTGGCAATCAGGATGATAAGCAGGCTCTGTATCTCACTTTTAGGAGAAGTGGAATTCCAAAATTTTTCAAGCCTTCAGTTATGTAAAGGCAAAAGATAACTAGAATTATTCTCCTTTTTGTGGAAAAGTTCTGGAAGGCAGACTGCGGCTGGAGTATTGGCTCCAGTTTTGGGCCAATAAAAACAGCAAACGACCCAGTTCAGAGATCACCAAGGTCATTGGAGCAGGAGCACTCGCACTCACCCTGGCCAGGGAGGCTGAGGGAGTTGACGCTGGTCAGCATGGAGATGGGATGACTTTGGGGAAACTTAACTGCAGCCCCCCCATACCTACAGCAGGGCAGAGGGAGGATGAGAAAGAACATGCACAGGAGTTTAAGGAAAAACTTTCCTTAAGTCAAACATCGGAGCAGATTTCCCAGAGATGTTGCACAGTCTCCATCCCTGGAGGCTTTCAAAACCCAACTGGATAATGCTCTGAGAAATAGCTCTGATCCTCTTTTGAGGAAAATAATGAACCAAAGACCTCATGAGATTCCTTCAGACCAGAACTGCTCTATGCTTCTATGGTTTTTACTGAATGGGAAAAGATTTATCAGCAAATAGAAAACTATGAGTTGCAGCCACTCCCTTAACAAAGACTGTCATTCAGGCCACTAAAAATGTGCTATGCATTTTTATATTAATAAAGAATTACATCACTTGGCTATCTGCATATATAAAATTGAGTTCACAGATAAAGCCATTCAGTTGTCTCTACAAGCTGTGTGTACATGTGTCCTCACGTACTCAAGCTCCTGAAGAGCTACTCAAGCTGATCAAGACCCAGAATCAAAATTCAGCCCATCAGGATGCAGATGAACAGCTCTCCAGGCTCCACTGCCTATTGATCCAATCTCCACAGACTAAGCAGACAATTCAATTTATGTACGTCTGCAAGCTGAGTCCCAACCACTGCCTAGTAGCTTATAACTTAATATCTGTATATTATATACACATTCCTTGCTCTTTTGTGCTGTATTAGCAGACAACAGCCTAACACAATCTCCCATTTAAGTGCTTACAAGGCAATTCCAGTGTCATTTGCTTGAGAGTTTTTACCATGCTGAGCTCAGTCCACCTTGGCAGCTGTGGCAAGGGATGGGAAGACCTTGTAGGAAGCAGAGGAGACCAACAACTTTTTATACATCTTAATGGAGAAGTGTCTTGTAGTCTGGGTGCTCAAGTCTCCATGGAGCATGAGAAGGCCCTACAGTCACTGGACTCAGTCTGATGTTTTCTTCATGGTGCACAGGAATTTTTAAATCACCAGATCTCAAAGAGATTGAATTAAGTCAGAAAATATTTAGATGTCCCTGGAAATGCTTCCAATGGTGGCTGGGGATCAGGTGAGGCTGTGTCTGGTGAGAATGAATATCTCCATGGATGGAGACAACCTACCTAGGCAAACTGCACTAGGGTTTGACTACCCTCAGAATAAAGGTGTTTTTTCTGCCTGAACAGAATTCCCTGTTTCAGTTTGTGCCCAATGTCTCTTGTCCTGTCACTGGGCACCACTGGGAAGAATATGTCTCCATATCTGACTGGGATGTCAGAACCACTGAGACAGCAGCACCTGCTGTGGCTGAACAATGAAGCACATGGTATGCTGCTCGCATGTCTTGCTAAGTCCAGCTCTGTTGTACTTCCCTACCTTCCCATTCCGGAACAACCTGTGGTACTTATAACCTCTTTTTCATGTCAGAACGAAAACACAGTTCCACAGAGCATCTCTTGCCTTTTCTTATTTTCAAGTTGAATGTACTTTAAAGCTGGCACATAACTTCTGTGTATCCAACCCAGTGTGGCTGCCTTCAGATTTCCTAGGCTGGGATGAAAGCATGCAGCAGCACTCAGGATGGCTGAGCTTCTTTCTCCATGGGAGATGCTAATTCAAATGAAAAGTAAAATACAAAGGTTTATCTGAAACAAGATTTGCTAGCAAGGAAGCATTTGATTGCCAGTTCAAGCAGTAAAATCCACTGAGAAAAATCACTCCAGCAAATCTGTTATTTCAGTGTCTACTGTCCAAGAGGTCTCTCCAGCACTTATTTGCCACAGCTTCAAGGGAGGCATCTTCCCTCAGCACCAGCATGAATCATAGCAGAGATGATGGAGCCAGCATTTGCCAGTATGTAGGAAGGACAGACTCCGGCAAATGTGGGAATGAAGAACTTAATATCAAACACCAGATACCCAGCAACAGATATACATATACAAAGATAGAGCATCCTCTTTTTGAATTTATTGCATATAGTTTTGGACACGTACCTAGATAATGCTCCTTTGAGTGCCAAATTTGCTTTATTGAGTGGGACAAAAATATAAAATTCTAGCAAACTGAAATGATTCAGAATGCTGAGTCTCCTGTATTTCTGAAAATAGGTGCAATTCTTACAAACACGCATCAACAGCTGCCACCTACCACAAGCAATGCCGCTCTCAAGAATGAGAACACTAAGTCACTAGAAAGGAAAAGAAGAATATATCAGGAGAGAGAAAATGACCATGAATTTTACACATTCCATTTCTAAAGGGAAAAAGATAGAAATTGCATTCCTCCTCAAGTAAGAGACCGTGTAGGCCAGGCTGGCCACAGACACCAGGGATGCCCAAGAACTTTCTACCCCACAGAGCCTATTTAACTGCCCACTGCCAAACCTTTGTTCCCACCACAGAGTGCATCCTGCTGCCCTCCTGCTGAGAGGCACACAGCTGCCCCCCACCCCACACAGTGTTGGCTTGTGGGGGCTTGGAGTCACTGCCATGCAGAGCCGGCTCTGCTGCATGCTGACATCCTGAGCCAAGAGCATTGGAGACAGAAGAGCAAGAAGACACAGGTTTCTCATGTGTGCTATAGCCTATGAACTGTGGGTTCCTGGGAAACACCCCCAGCCTTGGAGATGACAGGGTGGACCCACTGGATTTTGCTCACCTGTTCTACCTGGGCTGACATCTCAAGCTGTATGGAGAGCATACACATGACTTCATTTTGGAAGACATTAGCCACATTTCATTATGTACCAGTAATTCCACCCATGTAGATTTCTTCAATCCATCCAGCTTCGGTATGTTTTGCAACTCTAAATTCTTCCACCTATCCCTCCTTTCCTCAGAGCATCCTTAGCCACGGTAGATTTACTGCTCTGCAGACACCGTCTGCCTACAGCAAATGGGATGTAAAGCCATCAGACTGCAGGATGGTTTCCGTACCCTACGTGCATAACACAAGCACACAAAGAAATTTGCTCTTCAACACTGATGAGGATTTAAGAGAGATTAGGGAACGATTTTATCCTTGACTCCCTTCTCCCAGCACATGCCCCTTTTGCTCTCCATTTTGCAAAACAGTGAACTGTTTCCAAACCAATTGTAATGATGCAGACTTCTCACGTCTATCACCATGAGACACATTTAAGATTTAGCACATTTAGTTTGTACATAATGACCAGGCTGGGTGAGTTGAGCCACGTTCACCAGTGAGCTAGGCTACATTTAAGCCAAGATTTTTACCTTTGATTTGTTGTAAACCAATAGTACCAATGTTGTTTACTTCGGCTGATTTTAACAGTGTTCCTGCCAGGACCATCACCACACCAGTCTCGTCTGGACATCAGCTGTGCATTCCTGTCCATTCCACCATTCTGCTGATGGTACAACAACAGCTTGGGACCTATTCCAAGAAATCCTCTTTCTCGGTTATTTTTCAGACCAGCCAGTGTGCTGATGTGAGGGAACAGACAGGCAGGATGGAAGCGACACAGCTGAGGCTAGCCAGCCTCTTCATAGGATTTCTGTGCTCAGTAGCAGTGTTCCATGTGCCACTTCAATAGGAGTTAAATTTCTACCTGGTCTACATGGATGCTGAGAGTGGATGGTACAGTAACCAGGCCATTACACAGGTTATTCTCTCAAAAGAAGATGAAGTGCATAACAGATATAAACCAGCAAAATTTGAAATTCAATCATTTCCCTGACTTAAGTTGCACTCATAAAAGCCCAGCTAATATCAGGAGGTTTTAACTTAAAGGTTTGTGAAGTAAAAGCCTATTAGAAAACTTAAAACTTAGTAAAATCTTTTTTTCTAAAGAAGCCTTAGGATCAAAGAGCAATGAATCACAGTTTCTGTGACAATAAGTAATCTCTGGATGCTCAGTTGCACATAATCTTCCATATTCACTCATCATGCCCAAGAAGAAACAAAACCACATGCTCAACATGAAGAGTGGTGCAGCCATCATCAAACATCACTTGGTTCTGGGGAAAACTGGCACAAAGGGGACACTGCCCAGTTTGCTGTGAGAACAAGTAAGTCCCCAATTTCTGTCAAAGCTGGAGTGCTCCTCAAGAGCCACACCAGGATTATGGCAACATTGCTAACAAGTTTCCATGCATTTTTACAAATTAAGTGGTAGAAAACTTTGTCCCAAGGGCAGAACAGGATACTCCATGCTGAAGTGAAAACTGGTTGCCTTCAACTACTTGCAGTCCAGGCCATCAACAAATCTCAAAGCTTAACTGACTTCTCTAACATGGAGAAGCTCATAATGCCCACTCTACGCTGGCATTCTTGTGTTGCCCCACTCTGCTGACAGGCAGTAGAGGGGAAATAAAACAGCAAGCAGCTTAATCTGTCCAGGAGCTTACAGAACAGTCAGTCTGAGGAGTAACACTGCAACACTTCCCAAAATGCTAACTGAACACAATAACTGTTAACACTTCCATGCTTACATCCATTGCTAAACTTGTTCAGATACAGCTGAATGAGAGACAAACCTTAAAAAAGAAAAAAAAAGGGAAAAAAAAAAGGTTTATTTCCAAAATAAAATACTCTTTTAGGTACAGAGAGGATACCCTAGAAACTCTTTTTGCCCAGAGGCAAGAACAGAATAATCTCTAAAACTGGCTGAAGCCAAAAGTAACTCCAGGACATCTCCAGATTCAAGAGCCATGAAACCAAAGCACAAACCCAAACATTAAAATCTGTATTTAAGACCAAGCCAACACCTTATCTAATAATTTGATGAAACCACTAATGAAGAGAATCTCCAGTAAAGAAAACATCACGAGTTTTTCTGTTTGCTTTGAAAACGTTAACCAGTCATAGTTCCCTAATAGAGAGATACTGCTACTGCCTTCAGAGATATACTACAGGGGTTCTTGCTGCTGCTACATAGCTTTAGGTGATGGCTGCAACAGCTGTGCTGAACAGAAGAGCAAGCAAACTTTTTTTCCCCCAAAATCAGAAATATACAATTTCCAAAAATGGGAGCAAAAGACAAAAGGTAATGAAAAATACTGCTGAAGAAAGGTTTAATTAAAAAAATCAGGAATTCAACAGTGCCTAAATCTTTATTTTTCATAACCTACATATTTTTTTTTCAAATTAGACAGTTTTACATTTTATGACACAAAAGGAAACTTAAATTACTGATAGTTTACATGTAAGCTTGATTCCAGTCTTAATGGAAGAAGAACAAAAACAAAAACCCTCAAAAAGGCTCCCATATTACACTTCTACTTCATGAATTGGCAGCTGTTAGGTCTCCTTAGAAATCTCAGATTGTCTGCTGCTATTAGTGTAATCCATTACAAAGCACAAAAATCCCTACCTGTAGCTACTGAGGGAGATACAGAGATAGGTGTGCACCATTACAGTCAGCTGTTGCTCGTGATACACTGCACCATGCTCCAACAAGGGCCTTTCCATGCCAGCTGCTCAAAGCTTTGAAGGACAATGCAGCAAGGTAAATCAATTGCCACTGTTCACAGATTTCTAAGTGGCGAGTGACTCACGGTGAGGACTGATCTGAAACAACATTCGGTTTGCAAAGCAACCTTCTTTTTTTTTTTTTAAATTCCTGGAAGGAGAGTCTCAGATCCCATTCTGACTTGTTTTAAAAATGAAAAGCATCACCACACAGTCCTACAAGGTAAAAAATGCCAATTTTAATTACTGTATCCCTGAACGTTTAACTCAGCTACTGCTTTTGGGAGGTTTTTTTCATTTTAAAAGCCACATTTTAATCTCTCTCTGTATCGTAGCAACAGTCTGCATGCAACTTCACAACTCTACTCCGAAAACTCCATTTTGTCACTGAGTGGAACAAAAAAAATAAAAAAAAGTAATCTTGAAGTAAAATGCAGTAAGGAGAAGTTGTATTGTATGTTACACAGCGATTTGGCGTGTCACCTGTTTGTTTTTTTTTTTTTAAAAAGCTATAAAAACCACATCAGAGGAAGGTTTAAACTTTCGATGCAACAGACTGTTGCTGGGTAAGCAGTAATTACAGTGTATTGACCTAGCACAAATGGCAGCAGAATACATTAGAACAGCACAACACACCCCGCTGGTCTCAATACACCACCTCGGGTACCAGCTGAGTACCATGACGAGCCGTACACAGTCGCTGTAAGGAACCACTCGCGATTGTTTGCAGCTGGAAAGCCTTCCACTTGCAGCAGACAAACAAAATGAATCATACAGCTGGCCTAAACCATACACAAATCTAGCTACCGTGTTCACTGCTGCTGGGGAAAGGAAAAGCGTATAAAAAAATAAAATGACAGAACTAGTTGAGTGGTTTTGGTGATGTTGTCTGGGTCTTATCTCCTTCCACAGCATTCACAAAGTGTGCTTTTTAAACACGAAAAAATCAACAGACTCCAGAATTCTGCAGCATACAACAGGCCGGATTTGAAATGTCAACTAGTTACCAATTGATGCTGGTAATAGGAGATTTATCAGGAGTTACTTTACAGTTCTGTGAATCATGCACTGATACTCGTGAAAGCACACAAGTAAGCTTCAGTGTGTATTTTTGCAGCAGTCTTTTCCCCAATTAGACTTGATTGTTATTAATGACTTAAAAATTAGTTTGACTGCTGAAATTCATTATTTACATTGCAGAACACTTTTGAATTGGTTAACTCACTTGTTTTTAGAGGGACTTTGGGAAAACATTTGAGGGCTTTCAAATACGACTTTCGTTCCATTTCCCTTTTGCAGTGAAGAGGCAGAGTCAGTTCAACACACCAGAATAAAATAAGAAAAAGAAAAAACAACGAATTAAAGTAATATTCAAACCACAACATTTAGTTTATCTACATCCAGCTCAACAGCAACATTTATAATATCAATAATTTTTATCAGATTTTTTTCTTTAGGGTACCTTTTTATATGTTCTGATTATTTACAACTGTACAAGCAAAGCACACACTTCCAAGTGCACATATTTAATACAGTATTGACTATTTGCATTTACAGGTTTTTCAACAATCTGAAAAAGATCAACTGTTTAAGATCTTTAAGGTATATTACAAAAACTGCTGCTAGTTCCTGTACTACAGTATGTTTACCCAGTAAGACCAGTGACAATAGATACATACTGTAACTGAGTAATTCTGTATTCCATTCATGCTAACCCTCCACGGGGTCAGACCTCATTAACTCTAGGCTGTCTTGTACAAAAGTTAAGGCAAAGTCATTTTCAAGTTTAAATAAAATTCAAGTCTTTAAATATTGGATGGAAATAATTCTTTAAAAAAATCAGTTGTTTAAATAAACATTTTTGTGGAATAAACTGTACTGTCATAGTCAGCAGGAATGAGTTTTGTCTGAACTTCCTGCAGTTTAAACACTTAAAGAAAAACTTTAGGCATCTTAAAACAAAAATAATTTATATTTGACTTTATTAGAAACTTGCTAATTTAGTGCATCCTTGTCCTTCAGAAAGCGCATCACTTCTAAAGTAAGTGTGAGAAACCTCATCCCAGAGGTAAATATCAGGGATCTCTTCCTCCACCACACAAAACAAACACCACTATCTCACGTCTTGAAAAATTTAAATCCATATGCCAATGCTTGTAGTTACAGGAAGATGTCAACACAAGGCTGACTGAGATAAGAACTCTTTCAAAGAGCACTTGGGGCAGAGCTTAAAAAAAGTTTACACAGAGCACAGGGGTAATCAGAATATACAGCGCTGACTCAGTTAACTCCCTTACAAGCACAGGGAAGCTAAAATTATCACAAGAAGGCTACACTGCTTTCTCCTGATAACATCCACTAACAGGCTTCACCATCATAGAAGCTCACAGACTTGATTCTTTCTATTCACAATGTGCTTTGTATTTGCAAATTGTAACATCAGTTTTATTCTGGAGTGAGAAGATGGTTACTTGCTTGCAGTAAGTCAAAAAAGGAAATATTTTATAAAGACCACTATGGTGCCCCATAGAATTAATTCTGTGTGTGCAAAACATCAAAAAAAGATTAGTTTTTTAAAAACGCTAGAAACAGTTACTCATTTAACCTAGAAGTGCAAGTTCATTTGCTGACACTTAGTACAGCAGCCCAATAAAAAAAAATATTCAAGGTCACATACTAATTTGTAAAACATATTCTACTTCCTTGCACTCTACACACTAGCTGCCGTTACCAGTCTTTTGGACACTTTAGATATGTACTTGCAGACCAGTTTATTAAAAATATTGCAGCAGCATATTTCTGCTTAACAGTTTAGAAAAAACTCACTATACAGAGCTTGCACTCACACAGCCACAGAGAGGCTTAATAAAAAGTTGATTTTTTTTTTTTTTAAAGACAAATATTTTACACCTTGGAAGAAAAAAAAAAAATCACACTAAGCTTCACCTCCAATTAAGCACCAATCTAAATGTAAGGTTTAGAACAACTATCCAGAAATACCCAGAAAAATAGAATGTTTGTTCAAGAGGGGAGAAAGTATTTCACAGAAAAATAACTTGCAGGCATTATTACATGCCCAGTATCACTGCAAGCTCCTAACCAGCAACTCATTCTCAGGTATCTTAAGTGGGAACATGGGTTTAATTTGTGGGAAGCAGACCTCTTCTCAAATCCCTCCCAGGTGTTGGTTTCACTGAGGAGATTTTGGAGGGGTACTCTGTTCTTTGCTTAAACGTTTGCCAACGGCTGGAGGGGACGATCTGCGTCCTGACTGTCTCCTCTGGTCTTTGGGTTGTCCAGGATGTGACTTTGCAGGAGGAGGTTCTCTGTTTTTCTCTATTGTTTCTGTGGGCTTTTTTTCTTCTTTCCCACATGCTACAGTGTTTGGCTTCTGTTCTTTCTGGGGTTGCAATGTAGGAGGATCCTTAGTTGTTCTCTGGCAAATTTCCGCATAACTAGGTTTTCGCAGTTCCTGTGAAATTGGAAGCAAACAGGATAGAGTTAAAAAAAGCATCCTGAGAAAAAAAGTAACTTACTTTTATGAACAAAAAAAAAGGTAAGGTACTTGTCCCAAAAGACTGCTGCACTAAAATATGCAGATGAGGCCTCGAGTATGTTTACAGAAGCTTTACAGATAATAAAGCTGAAGACAAGGTAAAATACAAAACAGTGTTCCAGAAAAGTGGGGTACTGCCATAAGGCAAAATACTTCCCAGTCAAGCAAACTCTAAGCCAGGTGAAAGATGATGAATACTCTGCCTTAAACATCAACATATTTATTAATTCTTCTACCTCAAGGATACTACCAAGGAGAGGATTCATATAAGGAGCTATCTTTTGCACTGTTAATTACATAATTGTATCATGCAAGTGATCATGAAGCCACCAACATGCAAATTTAAAGCTGCTGGGCAAATTCAGGGATGCTGGGCTCACATGATTAAGCCACATTGTGAACCAATAAATACTCTGTTATAAGCATCAAACTGTATCACTAAGAAAAAGTGAAGTAGTAAGGTCACTTACTATGGCAGCCCCATTGACTTGTACCGATTTACATGCAGTACTGAGTGTGGAAGAAGAAAGTCTTTCTGTACTCTGTGTCTCTCTCTGCTGTTTATCCACAACCTTGGGGTCCCTGTAAGCATCCAGCAGGAAGCAAGGCTCATGAAAAGTGAAACTTCAGGAGAGATGAATAATCTAACAATAGGTCTAAAAAGTTTAACTATAAATAGTTATAGCTATAATTTGGCTAGCACATCATGACTAGCATTGCTTTTTAAAATGCTACCAAATTTAAAAAAATACGTTCTTGTGGAACTTGACACCACCTGTAATTTGTGATGTTCTGATAACATTTGCTTATTCAGTTATCTTTCCCCTGATACTCAAACACCTCAATCTGATTTGCAGGTTCCAAATAAGTATTACCAAAAACTTTCTTTATTGTATGGACATCAGTACTGCCCACAGGGCCATGAGTTTACCCTCCATGCTTCAAAGCTATCTAAATACAAGACAGTAAGGTATTCATTAAACTTCTAAATACTTGCAGAAACTGAAACCAACACTAAACTTTTGTCTGCTAAATGAGTATTATGACTGAATCACTGTTATGATGTTGTTCAGAAATTAAGCTTTATTGCCTTTACTACAATATACAACAAAATATTACTACCTCTACTGATTAAGATTTTAATAGTTATTTACATTGTTCTGCCTGATGAAGGAAAATGCAAATGTGATTCAGAGCAGAATAATTATACCCATTAATTAAGTGCTTACTCAGAAGACTGGGGTGGTGAAGGAGACCTTTCAAAGGTCCTGGGCAATGTAGAAGAAACTGGTAACAACGGCTCTCGAGGAATTCCCGATGGAATAGTGTTTGTACTTGCATCCACATTAATGTTCTGAAGGAGGAAAAAAGGCACAGAAGGACAATCACAATATCCAATTAATATGATTTGCCTGAAAAATAGCACAGCCAGGAAACAGTTCACAATCTGATTTATAAAGGTAAATTAACTACAGGAAGGTACAGAAGGAGCCAATATATATACTACAATGAACATGTTATTTTTTCCTTCACATTTATTTAGAAACACAGACAAATAACACGCTGTGGCTGTTTCCAAAAAATTGTAAGCTTAGGTCCCTTTGGGACATATCTGGCTGACAAAATTACTTAAAATCATAGAATCATTAAGGTTAAGAAGACCTCCTAAGATTAGAGAGTCCAACCTTTGGTCGGTCATCACCTTGTCAACTAGACCACCACATTAAATGCCATGTCCAGTTGCTTCCTCAACACCTGTAGGGATGGTGACTCCACTTTCCTGGGCAGCTCATTCCAATGCTTAACTACCCTTTCAGTGAAGAAATTTTTCCTGATGTTCATCCTGAACTTCCCCTGGCACAGCTTGAGGCCATTTCCTCTTGTCCTGTTCCTGGTTTCCTGGGAGAAGAGATCAACCCCCACCTGGCTACAACCTCCTTTCAGGTAGTATTAGGGAGTGGCAGCAATGCCTCCCCGCAAGCTTCCTTTTCTCCAGACTAAAAAACTCCAGTTCCTTTAACTGCTACTCAGATGACTTATTCTCCAGGCCCTTCATGAGCTTTGTTGCCCTTCTCTGGACACGCTCCAGCACCTCAATGTCTTTCCTGTAGTGAGAGACTCAAAACTGAGCACAGGAGTTGAGGTGCAGCCTCACCAGTGCCCAGTGAAGGGGGAGAATCACTGCCCTAGTCCTGCTGGCCACGTTATTTTTGATACAGGCCAGGATGCCATTGGCCTTCTTGGCCACCTGGGCACATGCTGGCTCATGTTCCACCAGCCATCAACCAGCACCCCCAGGGCCTTTCCCCCTGGGCCACTTTTCAGCCACTCTTCCCCCAGCCTGTAGCACTGCAGGGGGTTCTTCTGAATGAAGTGGATGATCGGGCACCGCACCCTGCTGATCCTCATACCACTGACCGTGGCCCATCAATTCAGCCTGTCCAGATCACTCTGCAGAGCCTTCCCACCCTCCAGCAGATCAACACTCCTGCCCAACTTGGTGTTGTCTGTGAACTTACTGAGGGTACCTTCAATCCCCATGTTCAGGTCATCAGTAAAGATATTAAACTGGACTGGCTCCAATACTGAGCCTTTGGGGAACACCACTAGTGACTAGATCTAGTGACTTCTTTCAACCTGGAGATTTAGCACCTTCTGGTGACAAAGTAGGATTTGTGCCTGTTCACATAACCACAGGCAGCCTATGAAGACAAAAGTCTCCTAGAGCTATGCACTAAGAACTGTCTTCTTCAAAGCCCTAACTCTACATCATCCTAATACCTAGTGCTAATAACCCCTAACCTCAAAAAGTTTCTGCAAACTAGAATCTGACCATCATTTCAAAGTCACTTGCTATTGCTATAGAATGATTTGCTATGAAGCAAAAAAGGTACAGAAGGAACAAGATTGCCATCCCTTTCCCCAAGGCCAGCCATGATTCAAAGGGCATAAAACCTTAGACTCCTGTGGTCACTGTCAGAAAGGAAAATGGTATTTGACAACACTGTTTTAAAATTCAGCAACATAGATTACTGCAGCAGATCTAAGCCTAGTTTGACTCAAAGTAAGACAGTAAAACATGGATGTTTAGAGATGTTTAGAAATAAAACAACAGCTTCTATAGTTTTACTCACTAGAGCAGTGTGTGCAAATGCTTGAAGTTGCAAGCTGCTGAGCATTCTGGCCAAAGTGCATCAGAACTTGCAGGTACATGGTTAAGTGTGAATAGCTTCAAGTCAAGCAGACATGCAAGTGCTGTTCCTTGCCAAAACAGTCAGCCCTTGATCTGACCTGCTGCATTTTCTAGTTACAAATTGCGGGATCATTACTACCCGCCATTCCCCAGAGCTACACCTCAAAGAGCATCACAAAGTAAAGAGCATAAAGATATGATGCTTGGATAACTACTGCTGGAAATTATACAACTTTAGTCCACTCAGCTTCTGTACATTAGACTTGCCCATCGATAAAACAAGAGCAGCACTTTGTAACTCTGCTTCAGAGCTGTGTGACATCAGGTGACATGAAAAAATATTGAGATCAAGGTGAAAAGCTGCCTGTATTCATTGGCAAGATTCTGGTGTTAGCTCAAACACCTTTGTAGCAGAACACAGTTACTCTTTGGAGCCAGCTGCTGTTATCTAATTCTTTATTTAAATGCCAACAAGGAAGGGCAGCATAATCCCTTTCCTCCACACAATGGTATAGAGTAACTCCTGTAAGTTGGAAAAAGAAACTTGTAAATTGAAGAAAGCTTTTTAGTGTGGCAGTGCATTAGGCTATCACAAACGTCAGTGCCTGGCTGATATGAAGACTACCTCTACAGGGGAGAAGTGTAAGTTCTTTACAGTAAGTACAAGGCAAAGCAAGTACTAGATTTGCAATGGAGGAGCAAGAGGTTTTCAGCTGCAGTATTGATAACAAGTGCTGGAATTATATTTAAAACGTGAAATACAATAGTCAAAACCCACTTCATTAGTAATAGAGGTATGACCCTTCAAAAATGGATACATCTTGGCCAAAAGGAGCCTACAATCTCTAGTACTGACAATAAGTTCAACACTGCTCTTACCACGGCTCGGAACTGCATATTCCCCCTAAATGCAACCCTGGAACATAGTTGCCCCTCTTACCACTTGCAGGAGACAGAGTAGAAGGCTTGTCTGTACAACCACTGCTTTGGGTGCAGGCTGCCCTGCTGCTTCCCCTTTCCTTTACCAACAAATACACTCTACCCACCCCTGACACTTGGGCACCAAAGAAAACACTTCTGCCATAGGCTGGTTTCAGAGATGACAGATGTTTCACTAGGTTGATTTGAACTGCTAATCCAGGAGTAACTTCTTCAGTTGTGGTACAGCTAGAAAAACACAAGTTAAATTAGGGCTAGCAAAAAAAACCAATACAGACTTCCATAGCCTAGAGTGTTCCATAGTGCAGAGGGTTATATGAGTCTTGCTGGAGGAGAACATACTGTCACGCACAGATGGTGTGGTAGAGACAGTTCTAAGAATGAAATCTATGAACAGCTACTGAGCATTAATTTTTCAACTGCATCTCTACTACCTCTATACAGCAGTGGTTGCCAAGTTATCCTGGTGTATTTTTATCTTTCTGAGCAATATGACAAGGCAACACTGGGATCCAGCTGGTTTTGGTAACAGTTCTTGTTCCAGCTATGATGCCTTGTGTACTGAGATCATGTAGGCAGCTTCTTTATTTCAGTGCTTAAAAGTTTGTCTCTGTCACTTTAAAGTGTTTTATATACAACTTAGAAGTCTTACTTTCAAAAAGCAGGAAAATCTATCACGTATTTTTCACCTGAGTCTATCAAAAAGCCTGAGGCAGTTATGAACAGCAAAGAGCATATTTTCTAATCTCTGCTATTAACATCTACTTATTATACTGGTGCTCATATTGCACACCATTTCAAAGAGAATACCCAAGAAATTCTAAGATTCAAGTGCAGAAGGCAGCAGCACATCATTTGACAGCTGTTTTTTAAAAGCATTTCTTACAACCCATGTAAAACCACAAGTTATTTCCATGTATAAGCCATCAAATCTGAAAACAAAAAGGTATGCAATTCTCTGTTTTTCCAACCAAAATGAACACCCTCTACTCACTCTTTCTTTCGACGTTCCTATTACCACATTGGACAGTCTGTTTTCAAACAGGTCTTCGGTCTTTAAATTGCCAGCAGCCCCAGGTAATGGAGGAAAGCTAGATAAACCCAATTCAAAGCTGGGAGATGGAGGTTTTGGGGGTGGTGGAGACTGTGTTTGGCCTCTCTGGAATAGAAATAACATGTTGAGGTTACTGAACTAGATGACAGAAAAGACATTCAGCTCTAAACTGTATTTTGCACTTGATTCATATCAGCAAACTCACAGAGAAGCTCCCCCATCCAACCTCCCAAGAAAACCACACAGTACTAAGGAAGAGATGCTTTCATTTTCCACTGTGGCCCATAAAATATTTAATTTTTACTTAAATGGGATGACATACGCATAATCTTTAGTGATATTGGTATAGTAAGAAAAGTCTTCTCACTGACCCTTCCTTCAGACAGACACACTGACAGAAAGGAAAAAACTGGTTTAAGTATCATGATGTAGCGAAAACACAAAGCCCATTTATGTGCCATTACTAACATTCTAAATGAAAGACAGAAGTCAACAAGATTATTTTCAGATTTATCAAGAAACAGCAAGACAACATGCCCTGCATGTAGTACAGACAACAGCAATTTTCATCTAAGTAGTATGAATTTGTATGTCACTGTGTAAAAATGCAAAGATAAGTGTCAAAACTATTTTTTGAAACAGAATTTTTCTAACCAGATCTATGAAAAAAAAATGTCCCAGGTCAAAAAAACCCCCCAGCATCAGTGGGCTAAATGCAACTATTTTGCAATATAGACAGCAGTTCAGGAGGTAAAATTACCACAATTAAAGATCATTTGTGAGGTCTGCTTGTAAGGATTCGTAAAGCTACATGCTATTTACACAGAAAAAATAAAATTCCTTTTGTAATATGCTGTAACTGAAGTTACCAATTAACTTCATCTACATCATGCAAACAAGGAAGTAACTGTTTCCTGACCATGCTCAGGCCTGCACTAAGATGACCTCTGCCAGAAAACACTGAATGCAGAGCAGTCTTTGAAACAGCCCCTATTTCAAAAAGGAAAAATATGAGGATAGAGTCAAGATGGTCTGAATGGGAGAACAACGCTTCTGAACAAAAAGAACAACAGATACAAGACCAGGTATCTTGAGGTCTTTTCACAAACTATAGATCATGATAAAAGAAGTGTGTGTCAAGTGGGAAGTAAGGAGAGAACAAAAACTGCAAGAACTGCAACTCCCAGGACTGCTACTGACCCAGCATTAGCCCCAGGACACAGTCTAAGAGTGCTAAAGCAACAAGGACTACAAATTTAAAAAACTGAAGTCTGTGACTACACTTATCCAGCTCGAACTGCAAGAAGGAAAAGCTTGGGTTTTTTAAGAATCATTCTTCAAATCACACCACTGGTTTTCTTAAAGGGGTCTGAAGTTCTGCAATAGAAAGTGCTTTTATGTTACAGCTGAGTCCTAAAAATCCCAACATATTAAGAGTCAAATGGCATTAACATCTTAAATTATGAGGATGAGAGAGGATTTGAATGAATTTTAAGCTAACTGAATAAAATTTCTCACGTTAACCTGTTCTAAGTTGAGCAATTGGCTTATGTCTGTAGACTAAAAAACAACCTGAGAGTTCCATGGTCTCTCATGCAAACGCGCATACTTTCTATAATTTTTCCTTTAAAAAAGATCTTCTGAAGAAGTCGTTATTCCATTCAGATACAACTGGTTTTAGTGATGTCCTGTGTACAGTATCTAATCACTACAGCATCACACAAGAAATAGGACCCTGGATTCAATTGTGTCCACAGTCTAAAGGGGTGCCACTCTGCTCAGTAAGAGTCTTGAAAAGAATTAAAAGGGAAGGAATCACTTGCTAAACCTTCAGGCTCCTTTATCTACGTTCACTAAGGCTACTCAAGAGCAGGAGCCACAAAAACACAAATGGAGTGATTCCAGACCTTTAGGAAAATGTTATGGCTTATGCAGTGGTGTTGCTTTACAGTTGTAACATGAATAAGTAAATAATCTGATTCAACTTCATGAACTTGCTATGTGTGGCAAAAACTAATTGCAGGGAAATTACTGGTTTGATCACATCAAACCTTAAATCCTATAAAAAAATGTTTATTCTCTTCTACACAATGCCTAGTGCAGCCTTTTCAAGTATCAAGGCTATTTTGGTATTCACCTTGAATTTCAGTTTACCACAACTGTAATATTTCAGTAGTGTCAGCATACCCTTACCAAGTGGCTCTTGAAGAGGTATTTAAGAAACAGAACTGACCACTTCACAACTAATATTCTTGCCACACATTATGACACCAGGATCTACAAAACGTTCTTCAGTGTCTACATGATTGATAATAAAGTATCAAGTGTTTTGAACTTTACCTTAGCTGTTTAGCTCTCTGAATGTGCGTACCTGCATGTTGACAAAGTAACACTAAGATGGAAATATTTTGCTCCTGTAAGACTAATTTTGTCACCTGCTACTCCACATAATATCCATATGCTTTGTGACCCTACTTTTATTATAGATGAATAAAATTATAAACACTCACTGTAAACTTGTCCTCCCTCTTCTTTCGGTAGCCATATGAGTTTTTCCTAAAAGAAAGCAAGCAGATATCAGAATCTTGCCTAAAAAGGGAGGGAAAGCAGTTAAGGAAACCGGGTGAAATTAATTCAAATTGTTTTTTAATTCTAGACAGGTTACTAAAAATGTTTTAAGAAAAAATTTCTAGCAATGTTCTCATTAAAAATAAAGGTATGTATATTATGCAAGTCAGCATAGGAATACACTGCTTACAACTAATTTCTGCATTAAAAGCATTTCAGTGCTGATTACATAAAAGAGTTAGACAAAACACTACAATATCTAAAGTAAAGGTTTTAGGATTTTTTTTTTAATACCATTGTAACTTTTCAAATATAGCTAACAATTTTCAATTCAGGCAAGCTCCTCCAAAACATTCTCAGCACTTTCCCCCAAGCCCTGTTTCAGGTAAACCTCCTCCAAGCAGTAGTTTAAAATTTGCAATGCATTTTAATTCAGTTTCAATATATTTTCTAAGGGTTTTTTTGACTTATAATTGTAAATGTAATCAATACTGAAACATCAGAATATAAATCTAAGTACTGTCTCTTCCTGTAAATTTTTGTAGTCTATAGTTTGAGTAATCTCGTTTCCTAAGTTTTTTAATCATACTTTCATGCATTAGTTATAAAACAATTTGGCAAATTAGATTTAGAGAAGTATTACAATACTTGCACAAAATCCCCACTTAATTTTGTAATGATACAAGTCTAAAATAGAATCATCTGCAAAACACTCATCTTCCAGTTCAGTAAGTCACTCAAAATGCAATCTACTTAGAGATAGACACAGCCATTATCAAAACTGCACAATGCTTTTATAAAGTATTTATTAGAGCCCTACTATATTTAAGGTATTTCAAGATAACCCTGCTAAATTCTCACATTAATATTGGCGCCACCAACTTTCAGCTCCCCAGGTAGTCGGTTTTGTTTGCTTTTTACAACTACATAGCAGTAGTTTCCCTAGTTGCATATAGTCCTTTTTCCTCCCTCCGTACCAATCTACCATCTTTGTTGCTGTGTATGTCCAATTTGGTCAAAATTCTGATCTTTCAACTGAAAAGGTTAAGAATGAGAACTGCTAGAAGTTCAGGTGCACTGCTGAACAACGGAATGGGCAGAACTTCACTAAAGTCAAGCAAATAATATACAAAAACTTTCTTACACCAGATGAAAAAAGGAGAAATCCTGTCAGTTGCCACTAATGATTGTCATCTGGTAGGAAAGTATGCAAGTCCACTTTGTACTTGTTCTATATTTAACACCTTCTCTGAAGTACCTTCCAAGATTTTAGCTTTGAGGAGAGACAGTCTCACTTTAAGGCAGTATTGAAAACAGTACGAATACTACACCTCTTTACTAAACAGCGTAGTTTAGAAGCAGCAATATTTGGTTGTTCAGAGGACAACTACAGAGTACACTCACCTTCCTCTCCCTAATCCAGGGGACGAGTCGACGCTGGTCTGTTCCATCCGTCCAGTTCCCACTTCCCTCTTGGTGTAACTCGCAGTAGCATTCTGCATCCGTGTCCTGCTTTGTCCCGGCTGCCGCGTCTGTGGACTCCTGACGCCATTGATTAAACGATCAGCAGAAAAGTTGAATATTGTAGGACTGTCTAGAAGCCCAGGTCCCCTCTCTGCACTGGGTATTGTATGTCGTATATGAGACTTGCTAGGATTCCTATAAATTCAAAAGTCATTTCAACATACATACTACGAGACATCTTCTGAGGCCTAAGCCTGTACACAGGATTCAGAAGAAGCAAGATCTTCAGTCCTTTATGGTGTAATTCATTTATAAGAGTGAACAATATTCATTTTAACAGGTCGTGTGAATTACCAAAATGAACCTTTTCACTGTCTGTTTTCAACTAAAACCTTTACTGAAACCTACTTGAAATGGAAAATACTATATGAATAACCCTGCGGATCATGTAATCTTTCAGAATATTTCAGGTGAACACCCTAAATTATGGAACAGACAGGTTCTCAGCTTTCACACTGTCCATTAGCATTTTGAAACAGTACATCCATTAACAACAGGAACACCATCTGCCCTTTGGCCTCACTTAACCTTACACTAGCTTCAGTTTCACAAATAACCTCAAGTTACCTGGTGTTACTAAAATAAGCAGATGAAAACCCCACATGCCAGATAATACAACAGATATGAATATTGTTAAAAGATAGTTGAACTTGCCTGTTCCTGGGAGGATATTGTCTGAGTGTTGTCAATGGAGAAGCAGCAGGCTTGAAGGTTGGAGATGTGAACCCATTGATAAATCCAGTATTTGGAAATGGTGTTACCTAAAAAAACACATTGCATGCTCATCATTATAAACAAATTGAGTATTACTTTTTCTTAACCCTGTATTTTACGTCAGTCTATGCAAGACAGTACTTAAAAGATTGGCTAAAATACCAAGAGAGCATTTGTCCCGTGTCTTGCAACCAACCAACAACATGTTTTTTGAGAACACAGTCACTAGACATATTCAACTCCTGCTAATTTAAGAGGATTGAAAAATATCAAGCAAAAATTCTTCGTGGTAAGCTAAATAACTCTCCTTATATTTCACACCACACTATGCATGACTTTGGAGTATAAAGATACTTCTTTGTCAGAGTCTCTAATCTACACAGCCTGTAATTGTTTTTTTTATGATTTATATGTGAATCCCTCCCTAAAAAGGAAAAAAATTATTTTCAATTCTTCATTTTACTTCCATGTGATACCTAAATAAAGGCTAGAGAATAAATGGATGTTAAATGGAATTCTGATGCTTTTCACATCTTACCACTTCATTCCACATGTGAAATACTGTCTTCCTGTCTGAAGAAGCAACATTAGCAAAAGATTTTCAGGGGTGGGTGCATATCATTTTCTTGTATTAACAAGATATCTCAAAACCTGAAGCATGCTCAAAGTAATTTCTCCAACCTCACCAGCACGCTTTTGTCTTTTTTTATTTAAAT
Organism: Acropternis orthonyx; assembly: GCA_035583155.1. Classification (NCBI taxonomy): domain Eukaryota; kingdom Metazoa; phylum Chordata; class Aves; order Passeriformes; family Rhinocryptidae; genus Acropternis; species Acropternis orthonyx. The sequence goes on from JAWWEU010000081.1 coordinate 9,962,524, forward strand.
GTATGGGTGAGTTTCACTTAGGAAATATTACTGTTAACACCAGCAAATGCTTGCTTGTCTTCTCCCCCTGAAAATAACTACAATGCAGAACAGTAAGACTCGTTCTACACTTGATTAAACAACGAGAAACAGCTGGGATTAACACCATTTCCTATGAAGGTATCTTTAAACTTGACTAAGCTTTCTTGCAGAAGTTAAAACAAATTACTAATCAATGGAAAAGATATTTTAACACCACAGCTGTCATGTCAAACCACTGTTAGCCTAATCCAGCATGGATGACAGCAAATGCTACCTCAGACTCCACTAAAAGGCCACTAGGAGTGTAATAAAGCTCTTTGAGGAACAGAGTTTGATCAAAATACTGCTTTGAAGTGCTTTCTGGTTTGAGAGTTACAACTTGAAAGCTGCAAAATTCCATCAAAGCCAGTAAGCAATCATGGAACATGAATAACAAGAAGACACTAAACACAATAAAGAAAAACAGGTTTAACTCATTGCTTAAAGGGACCATAGCAATATTCTACCCTTCCTCCTTTATAATGATGGGTGATCCTTTTGGAAGAAAAAAAAAACTGTTTTGGTTTTTTTTTCATATTCCAGTAATACCAAAAGTGTCTCCACAAAATCATCTGCCTCAAACATACTTCCCCCCCACCCCCACTATCAACAAACTAGATCTTTTCTCAAATATTGTTAAGTAAATGACGAAGAATTAAGTAGTTTTGGAATCGAGGGCACATGTTTTCATATTCAACAGAACTAAATTGGCATGCCTGCACTACTGGGTGTATTCAACCTCAAATTAGAGATGAGCGAAAGCACTGTTAGTGTTTATGCTGAAGCAGAAGAGAGAAACTTCTGTTACAGAGTGCACAGAGTTCACACAATACTCTTGAGTTGGAAGGGACCCACAAGGGATCACCCAGCCCAACTCTTAAGTGAATAGTCCATACAGGGATCAAACCCACAATATTTTCACAAAAGCCTCTACATGCCAACTGTAGCCCTGTCTCATGAAAATTATTCCTGTGTCATGGTTCCTCACGGTCCCTGTTCTCAAGTGATTTCTATTCAAATATAGCTCTTCCTACAAAAGAATCAAGAAACATCATGTTAATTCATGTACATAAAATGCAGCTAACCATGACAATACACTGCAAAACTGTGGGAGGCAAAGCTCAGATAGCTAATTTTCTGTTTTGACTGAGAAAGGTATGAGACCTTTCTGGAATACAAAAAGTTTCAGGATAACATAAGGCAGATACACAGTACGCTGTGCCTGAACCTGTGGACAATTAATCTTTGTCTTCTATAGCAGTCTCATTCAGCTACTTGAGTATCCCACAGCAAGACTGTGCAATAGTCAGTCTTAGTTTTATCTAGAGGAACATTCACATTCATTGCTGCTTACCAAGGTAGCTTTCTCCCGGAGTAACATTGTTCACTATGCTACCTTGTCTCCGCATTCTTCATGCCCCTTAAAAGCCTTCCCCTGCAAGGGCTCTGGTCACCTTCCTTGCCTGTGAAGTCTTTAGCACACCAACTTTTTAATTAGCCTGCTGTTCAGTACAAGGAAGTCTGCTTAAGTTTGTTTGAGGACACCTTAATCCTCTGTCAAAAAACCTCTGAAGAGCTTCTAATTTTGAGCATTGCTACCTCTTGTTCTTTAAACTGTAAGTAAAGAGTTATTTCCAGAGGGGAGAAAGAGGCTCCAGATAGGAAACCTTTACCTTCCAGTTACTACCAGAAAGTATGTCCATGTTAGTTTTTGCAGGATAACAAAGGCAGACTACAAGGGGCCAAGGTAGTTCTGATGGACTGTCACAATGAAGAAGATGGAAGCAGCATTGCAGGATGCAGTGAGTGTGCCATTAGAATATATAAGGATTTATTGCTATCACCCTAGCTCTAAGGCTTACGCTTTAAGAAAATTTAAATATAAAATGGCAATTTAAAAGTGATTTTTGTAATTGGAAAACGTAATTTTATTTTTTTTATTTCCAAAAGACATGTTACTTTTGCACAGAAAATATTTTGCTTTAAGAACATGTCAAATAGCAGAATTCAGCATGTTAACCTAGAACCTAATTTCCTGCTAGAAGATCAAGATACTATGTTAACCTTATCTGACTCCATAAAATTTCTTCTCTGCATATCAGAATTGCTTTTTCTTGTAATCACATATTCTGGAGATCTAATTTTCAAAGAAGCTTTTAGCCATTGCTAAAAGAAACCTTTACTAAGATTTCTTTTGATAATACTTAATTAATAATCTTTACTAAAGAACTGCCTCAAAAACTAAAAAGTTAGGAAGAGAATCACACTCCAGTCTGAGATCAGATACAAATTTCAAGTATCCATCTTGTACACCATGGGAAGGATTTTGAAGAACTTGTTTTTCAAGAAGAATCAGAATCTTAAACTCCCCTCTTCAGGATACAGAGTATTGAGGTGTAGGAAGCATATGTAAGTAAATAATACCAACTTTGAGAAGAATTGAACTGTTTCACAATCAAGAGACTTACCAATGAAGGGTCAAGGTAGCTGTGCGTGGCTGACCAGGTCTGTGGGCCAATTAAGCTGTACAATGGGAAGTGCTGCTGGGGACTGTATACTGGAGGTATGTAAAAGGATGTTGTGTAACGCTGCTGCGTGTAGAGGTTCATATCCAGAGGTCTATACCCATTCTTTGGCAAAAATGTGTTTATAGCTATTGCCTTTGCTTTTATCCTTGCCTGCAAAGGAGATTACATTATTTGTTACAGCAGCCTTTCAAATTAAATCAAGATGGTTCAAACTAGCAGCTCTCAAACTTTAAATGGACACTTGTCAGTAACTGCTTTCTCCTTCAATGATGGCAGGAACAGCTGAACACTTCCCTGCTGCTGGGCTGGATATGCCACTGCCAGAAAGGAGGAAAAGGAGAAGTAAAATGGTATGTGCTACATTTCAAAACCCACCTCCAGGTCAAATGACTCCTGAGATTGGGCCACTTAAAATTATATTAGAAAACACAGTGAGCACTGTAAAAACCAGAACATACCCACATGCTTTCCCTAAACCAAATAAAGGTCTCTTTACCTTAATCGGTTTTCCTTGAAAAGTTTTCACTTCTTCTCTAAGGTATCTGTAAGCCTTTAAAAAAAGTAATTATCATGTTTGTAAAATATAACTTAAACAAAAGAAACTTAACATTTTGACAGGCTAATCCTAACAATAATTCTCCGAGTGTCTGCTAATGTTACACTACAGCAAACTCTCCTATATAATCTGCATTCAGCAAGATTCAAGTTATGACCACAGAAGTGCTCCAGTAGCATTAAAACAAGACTTTAATGCTTATGACCAAAGCATTTCAATGCTTCACCCAAAATATCAGTGTTCTCAGTACAAAAAAATCACAGCTTTGGTCAGCAAGCCAATATGAACAAGATAAAGCTCTTAAGACTTACGCTTAATAGTACTGATAACTCTATACTAGCTAAGGGGAAGCACTGATGCTTTTCGAGGTTTGGGTATTATTCTTTTTACATTGTTACATTGTAATACTGTTTATTACCTGTAAATTCACCCTCATCTGCTCCTTGTTTACTGTTACATTCTAATAGGCTTCAAAATGTAGTGTTACCTGCTGTGCATCAGCTTCCGATTCAAATGTGATGAACCAGTTGTCATTATAGGCAAACTCACAGTTGATGAACTTAGGCAAATTGTCTCCTTTGAAAAGTGCTTCAACCTCCTGAGGAAAGTGGTTTGATAAGGTAGAGAAAAGGGTAGAATAAAAACAAACAAAAAAAAGATAGAGAGAAGAAAATATCAGTTCGAAGTGCAAAACTCTCTTATCCCAAGTAAGAAAGATAGAAAGTACTTTCAGGCTTACAAAACAGAACGGAGAAACTCAGAACACCTGCAGCAGTGTTAGCCCTCTCCCACCTCCCCGCTAGCTAGAAGGAATTCAAACAAGCACTAAGACCATACTGCAAGAGAAGTTGCCTCCTCCCTTTAAATGAGGGGAAATAAACTGTTTAGGCCATAGAGAGGAATTTGAACTTGGCATCAAGTGCAGAGAGTTGTTTATTTCTCCCCTGCTCCCAAAACCACGGAGCCACACAAAAACCTTTGCATATGGCATGGGACAGGAGAATCCTACACTTTGAGCAGAAACCTGGAGATAATCTTTAACTCAAATGTCTACAGATTCATGTATTTGAAACAAGGTTTATGTTATCTCAAACATCATCAGACAGTTTCTAGAGAAAACAAACACCTTGGACTTTGTATTTAATTCACTTGCATATTTTTTGTTTTTGTCAAAGTTGAGGAGAGCAGCTCAAAAGGCAACACAACTTGGGGGACCTTATAGTATTTTGGAACTTTGCTGCTTAAGTAAAGCCTGACCCTGAAGTACCAGAAAATGTAGGCTATTAAATCTGGCCAGTTAAGTCTAGATTTTTCCAGTCTCGCAAATTTAAAACCAATGTATAAAACACTTCACTTGAGACCAATTGAAAATAAGGACTTCTCAGAACTGTCTCAAGCATTTAAGAATGACTACCCAGTGCTAATGCATCCAACCTGACAAACTGATGACAGCAACAGAAGCAAATTAAAAAACCCCCCTCTACAATACTAAAAGCTAGGCAGTCTTTGAAAGGTTTTGTTCATTTGGAAAGCTAGAAGCAGCTATTGTCTTCAAGCTACGTACATGGCAAATACCCAACTTCTCCCCTCCAGGTCGTTTCAGTGTTTTGGTTCATGCTCCTCTTTATTAAGGCCACTTACTTTTTTGTTGTAAGTTTTTAAACTGCAGTACTTCTGATTTTTGTCTGAAGACTATCAAGAAGAGCAACTCTTTCAGAGTCTTTAGTCTTCCTTGTAAAATTAAATAGAGAGGAAACTAAAATATCTACCAGTCATCAAGAATCTGTACCTTCTCCTCCTTTTTGAAAATTCAAGATCGTTTCATCTATGGCCCCATAATTTTTTCTAATATTCCCATTAGTCACAGTCCCACCTACATCAGAGTTGCACTGAGAATCTTTAGAGGCATCAAGTTCTCCACTCGTGCAATTGTTCGACAAGCTAGTGGAGATCCTTAGTGACTTTACTGACACCTCCCACCTCAGCATTACAGAAACATTTGCAAAGCTTTAAGTACTTTATTTGAACAAGCTTCAAGGTGTAGCAGTAGCTGTTCTAGTCTAAGACTTATCTTCCTTCATCTTTGTTTGCTATTTATCCAAGGATCTGAGCACTAAGTGCACATGGATAAAGCAGCCTGCAAGAAAATGATGGCATCTCTACCAAAGACAGCACTGTCAATTTCTCAGCCCTCTGCAGAGCTACAAGTTCTACCACAGTCTTCCTATGAGCAACAATGCTTCTATCAAACATTTTTCATCCAAACAAACACCATAAACTAAGTCTAGGAAATGCTGTAAGAAACTAACAGTGTACTAAGAAATGTGCTATACTTATTGAAATCTAGAAGAAATCTAACTTCCCTAAGGGAAAAGCATTCTTTACAGAACAAGGAACACTTACTTCAATGGGAGTAGATTCAGGTACTTCACGTAAAATCACAATACAGCGATTCTGATTTGGCCTAACTTTTTCCCCCTTCTCATCCACTTGAACTAAAGGCAACGCTAAGAAAGAAGAGACAAGAATGTATTTTAGCTGTCAGCAACCATAATGGCTTTGCACACCAAAAGATGCTGTGGACACAGTTTCACAATGCAAAACTTCAAATATTTTTGAACATTAAGAAACAACTAGATGATAACTGAGAACACTTTGAAATATATGAAACCAAGCGGACATGTTCCTTATAATCAACCTCCACACTCTTCCAGCCTAGAAAATCCCCATTAATTACCTTTTTCTTCTAAAGCACACATTGAGTCATGTTCTTTTTTGATTCTTACCTTAGTGGTAATGTCTTACCTAGTGGTAGCCTTTTCTGAGAAATTAATCATAGAAAGATAGAATACCAGGTTGAACCTCAAAGATCATCTGGTGCAACCTTTCATGGCAAAAGCACAGTCTAGACAGGATGGCCCAGCACCCTGTCCAGTTGACTCTTCAAAGTATCCAGTGTTGAGGAATCCACTACTTCCTCAAGGAGATTATTCCAATAACTAATTGTTCTCATTGTGGAAAATTTTCCTCTTGTGTCCAGCTGGAATCTCCCAAGAAGTAACTTGGCACCATTACCTGCCATCTTTACCATGTGACTCTTTGTATAAAAGGAGTCTCCGTGTTCTTTGCAGCCACCCTTCAAATATTGGAACATGGTAGTAAAGTCTCCCCTGCACATTCTTCTCAAGGCTGAACACACACAGTTTTGTCAGCCTTTCCTCATATGGCAGGCTTCCCAGCCCTTGGATCACTTTCAGTGCCCTTCTCTGGGCCCTCTCTTCTCCTCCACATCTTTTTTGTATAGTCAGGACCAAAATGGAACGCAGTATTCCAGGCATGACCTGACAAACTCAGGTAGAGTGGGATAATGACCTCTCGACTTCTGCTGGTGTTGTCCTTGTTGATGCAGCCCAGCATTCTGTTGTCTCTCTGCTGCAGCAGCACTGTTTGCTTACACTGAGCTTGTCCAGCAGGACCTCTAGGGTCCCTTTCTACAGAGCTGCTCCCCAGCCACGCACATCCCAGCCTGTGCTGTACTCCCGAACTATGTTTTCCAAGGTGCAATACCTTACGCTTTTTCTCAATGAACTTCATAAGGTTGTTAGCCCACTCTCCGAGCTTATCCAGGGTCTTCCTGCAGGGTGGTTCTCTCTTCTGAAGTATCCACTTCCCCATTCAGTTTGGTATCATCAAACTCCATCAGGGTACACCAGATCCCACCACCCAGACTACTTATGAAGTTATTAAGCAGCACAGGGCCCAATAACCATCTCTGGGAGACTCCACTCATGACAGGTTGTCAGTCTGAAAAGGAGCTATTTGCCACCACCCTCTGGGTGCCACCTGTCAGCCAGTTTCCCACTCGCTGTACAGACACCACTTGTCTGGACTGTAACACATCTGTTTCTCTAGGAGAAGGCTGTGGGAATCCACAGTGAAAGCCCTGGAGAAACCCAGGTAGGCACTGTTCACCACTTGCCACATATCAACTGCACAAGTTACTTTGTCATAGAAGGCCGATCAGGTTTGTCAAGCACGACTTGCCCTTGGTGAATCCATGCTGACTTTTCCCAACCAGGTGCTTCATTTGACCTGTGATAGTCCCCAAGAGGATTTCTTTCACAACTTTCCCAGGGAATGAAGTAAAACTGATGGGCATAAAATTTCCTGGGTCCCCCTTAAAGCCTTTCTAATAGACGGGGGTAACATGAGCCTTCTACTCTTCTGGGACATCCCTCAATCTCCTTAATTCCACAGAGATTATGGAAAGTAGCCTCACAATGACATCAGCCAGCTTTCTTAACAGTTATGGATGGCTATTTTTCAGGCTCCATCAATTTGTATGGGTCAAACCCCTGAAATAATTCACACACCAACTCTTCCTTCACTGACAGTGTTCCCAAGGTCTGGGGCCTAACAGTGCTGATAAAAGCAGAGATGAAGAAAGCATCGAGAATCTGTCTTTCAGTGTTACTGGTGACTAATTCACCTCTCCTGTTTAACACAGGGCCAGTATTTTCCTTCTGTTTCTGTTAATTGTTTACACACCTGAAGAATTCTCATAGTTTCTGACATGTCTGGCCAAGGTCAATTTGAGCTGAGCTTTTGCTTTTCTAACTGCATCTCTGCACACCCTGGCAATGGCCTTGTAGCTCTCAACAGGTATTCATCCACTTTTCCACCTCTGGTATGCCTCTCTCTGAGTTTTCAGCAGACTCAGAAGCACAGAGTTTAGAGGGTCTCTTGATCCACCTACTTCCCTTACCTTTAAAGGGGCTGAAATGGCTTTGTGCTTCTAGGAGAGAACTCCCAGCACTCATTAGCTCCTCTGTCCTCTATGGAAACTTCTCACAGAATCCCTCCCAACTGTGCTCTGAGCAAACTGCAGTTTGCTCTTCTAAAATCTAAAACCTTATTACCAACTCTCAGTGTGCTCAGCTCAACCCAAACCCCACAGCACTGTGAATGCTGCAGCCAAGACTATCACTAACAGAGACATTACAAAGCAGGTTTTCTCAGTTTCTGAGTAGTCAGTCCAGCAGTGCCTCATTCCTGGTCTGCACATCTAACACTTGTGTAGGGAAACTGTCCTCTACACATTCCAGAAACTTGATGGATGACATGAGCTGCTGTATTGCTCTTCCAACACATGTCTGATTCGTTGAAGTCACCTGTAAGAACCAGGTTTGGCTGACCCAAAACTTCCTTAAGTGACCCAAATATTGCTTTGTTGGCCTTATTGTCTTGGTTTGGAGGTACTGTAAGAACCCCCTTGGAGATAACCCCTCTGATCTTGACTCAATTGATCTTGACTCATTCCATAGAGCTTCCATAATTGATGTAGTTGACTTGTACACATTCAAGGTTCTCCCTAACAAAAGGTGTGACTCCCATCTCTTCTTCCCCACCTGTCTTCAGAAAACATCCATCATGATGCTCCCATTACGTGAGTTGTCCCACCACATCCCGCAATTTAAACTCACATTATTCTTACTTGTAGAGATTATTATTCAATACCTGAAATATGAAGTAGCTTTGATAAAACTACAGCCCTATAAGAGCGATGGTCTAAACTGGAACCTGCTTGGGCTGTTTAATGCTTTACAGAAAAATAATGGCATTTTACTGCAATGCACTAAAAAAAGGAAGATGTTGAAAATTCAGATTTAATAGTTCTACAGCAATAAACAAAATGCTTTGTAGCATTGAAGAACTTTTACTTACATCTCAGCACTTCAACAATCAAATCCATATCAGTACTGAGTTTCTTGACATGATCAAGGTTTGCTACTGTCATTATTGGCACATACTGATCACTGTCCATCTGTGATATAAGGTACATGTCACTGGCAAGATTTTCTCTGTTGGGAGGAAAAAATAAAAATGAGGAAGTGTCACAGATATAACTTTTTCCAAAAAACTTGAGACAAAAACTCATCACATAGAAGAAGGCAGATTCCTTCAGCATTTTCCCAAACTAAAAACAATCATTAGCTTAAACAAAGCTTAAGTTTCTCAGCTTTAATTTGAAAAAAATAAAAATAAATACCAGCAAAGGTCATAAAAATTCACCTGATCTGTAATTGCTTGTAACTACTCTCACTTCAAATCAATGTATTTGTTAGTTTATGCTTTAGGTCCAGAAGTTCCATGTAGGCTTTAAGAGGTACATCAATACGATACTCTGAAATTTCTGTGTTGTTTTTCCCAAGCTGTCATTCTTTCCACTTAGTTTTAAGTGACAGCTGAGAAATATATTAATATATATCCCAAGTTAGGTACTGAATCTTGTTAGTTATCATCTAGTTTGCTATCTTTATGTATATACATACCTAGATAAACAGAATTCCAGTGTCTTTTTCAGTAATTCTCGTAAATCTTCCTGACCTTCTGGCTGCAACTGTTCGTTTCCACCTAGTAATTGAAATACTTTAGATTAAAATGCTGTATTACACAACAGATATTTTAATCAAACCACCACGTCTATTACTATGTGACTAGTAGCAAATTTTCAGATTCAATAGATGTTCATTATGTATTAGTTCACCAAGTACCAACACTGCACTTTATTTAACAAAGAAAAGAGAAACTGCGTCTGACTTCACTTATGAACCTCTGAAGCACTTTTAGAAGAACAGCTACAAGCCCATCTCAAAGTAAATACTGAAGTGATTTAGCCTGTAGATGTCTTCCATTCTCAGGGAACTAACCCATTTCTATCTGACTAAATCCTGATTAGTGCAGTTGACTAATGCAGCAAGTAAGCAAAGCAACAGAGACACTCCCTACTTCAGCCCTCACTCTGAATTACCAACACACTAATTCAGAAAAGAGTTTAAAACACAAGGTTATAAAATATCCGATCTACTAACAACAGATGTGAATTTGACAATTTTTTGGTTAAGAAGGCAAAATTACTTTTTTTCTTATACCTGGAAGTTTCAAGTTATCACATGGAAGACATGAGTTTCATGTTCATTTTAGTTTCGATCTAATATACTAATGTCAGTAGAGGTTAAACTAATTAATTAAAGATTAGAAGTTTAGTGTGGCTTTTAGAAATTTATAAAACATTTAATAACATGCTATTTAAGTAAATATATGTGTATGCAAATTAGTTTTTTTAAAAAGTATTTCACACCAACCATAGCCCTCTATACCCTTCCCTTCAGTAACATTCATCCTCTTCTTCAGCTTTCCTTAACCATTCTTCTTCCTAAAACAACTACTAATTTTCTCCCACCACGCTGCCCTTCAGTTCTACTCCAGTGAAGGCAGTGCCAACATCAGAGAAATACATGTATCACATTCTAACCACTATTTCCCTTCCCCATCGTCCCTTTCTTTCTTTCTTGTCTAAAACCTAGCAAGGACCAAAATAATATGCGCTTTAAAAAATATTTATTAAAAAAATTAAAAATCAGATTTCAGACTTGGTACCATCTGTGTCACTATTCATTAGGTGGAATGGATCCAATGTGCTGTTCAGCTGCTTACAACACTACCTGACTCTTGTTAGAAGTTAATTATTTTTGGTCACATAAAAAACATGCTGGCAAGTTCTAACACTAAGCTGAAGAATACTGTTCCCTTCTAGACTGAGGCATCATTAATAACAATTTTCTGTTTGCCTGCTAGTTATTATTTAATATTCCCCAATAGTACCCTTAGATAGAAAAGTCAAAGAGAGCTTTCAGTTTTTAAACATAAGCAAGGATGATGCCACAACTGTGTCTGATTTCAGCTGTCTTGATTTCCAGCTATTACGGATGCTATAACAGTAATTTTAAATAAATACATGTTATAAAATCAGCTAAGCACAGTGAACAAGGAACAGACCTCCCATGAATCTCAAGAAACACCCAGCACATTTTCTTCTCCTTCCCATCCCTCATCGCAGTTCAAGTAGTAATCCTACATGCATCTTGCAGACCTTCTGTCCCTTTCAGTGAAATATAAGCATGGCTGAATCTCTATGCTAGTTTCCAGCAGCTTCTTAAAACATACCATCTGGTATAGACTACAGCTACTAGCAGTTGCACTGAAAAAAATGCCTGAAAGTTCATTAAATAAGTATGCAAAGAAGTTAGACTAAAACACTGCTTCTTTTAGTATTTCAAGTACAAGACTGGGCTTTCCACACATTAACATTACTTGAGACACAAACCGTATGTGAATCTCCTCTCAGTACCTGACCCAACTAGAAACATGCAACTTAGATAGGTAATATCTAAATGTAAATGTCTACACTAGGGATTTTCACTCAGAATAACGTTCCGGAAAATACTCAGTGACACCCAGAACATGTGATCGATTCTGTGCAGCACCTCGTAAGACATACTCAAACCAAGAGGAGACTCCAGACACATCTAAGTCTGATTGCAAGAGGCAGAATTTTCTAGGGTCTGTTTACAGCATGCATATATTGAACAACAAAAGTGACATAGTTTGGGAGGCTTTTGGGGGCTTTTTAGATGCTCACTGTTCAACTCCAAATACATATTTTTTGTGAGTTTTTTTTAATTAAGTCCAAGCAAATATTAGCTTTCTCTTACCTGTCTGGGTGGTTTCATGCATAGACTCATACTCAGAATGATCGAGAGCCAAAGGGTTCATATCTGTCTGGTCTGACACCGAAACAGCTGGTGACGGCTCCGGCAGCTCTGTCAGCACTGCATTCTGATGCTTTTTGTCGCCATCACCGTTGGCATCCAGTCCTGCAGCACAGAGGACAAACACACTCAAGAAAGCATTCTTTCTAATCACTGTAACTTCACAGTTACCACTAAATCTCAAATAAAGCTGCTTACATATTTGGTTTAATTTTTTTAAAACAGAAAACTAAAACTGGGAAAGTTCTGCACTGAATTTTACCATTGGTTTGAAAAACAATTAGAAAATGTTACTTATACCTTCTTTACAAGAATCTGGAGGTTGGTCAGGTATTTCTTCCCACGTTTTGCTCACGCTACCATCAGTGGCACCACTTGCTTCCAAGTGTAACATATGATTTCCCCACACCTTTGCATTAGGGTTTAACTCGGAAACCTTGGTTGATTCCTACAAAAAGAAATTGATTATGCACTTTGTGGATGCACAGCACACATGTGCGTAGATGTGTACAGTTTCAAATAACAGTATCAGCATACAACTCAAGACTGTACTGTCAAGTTTTTTCACACCCGAATATATTAACTGAATTCCCATAATCACTTCAGGTACAAAACCAACTGAATTGTGCTGCACAGAATGCATTTCTCTTATTAAGAAACACCAAGAAAGGCTAACCAAGCAGACCAAACAACAAACATTTTGAAGACCTAGACTTCAGGCAATTCTCTAATATACATGTCTACTTGATGTTGACAATATTGTTATTGCATCTATTTCTGCCAAATAGCATTAAAAAAACCAACCAAACAAACAAGAAAAATACAAAAATATGAGGGTTTGGGTTTTTTCCTGAACTTGTGTAAACAGCTAACATTTTTAATGAAGCGTTATGGAAAATTGAAAGCAGTAAGATGTGCATGACAACTTCTGTCATTACTTCAAGAGGAAGAACAGAGCAATAGGACAGGAAGGACGAATTCCAGATCCAGTTAAATCAGCTCAAGCAAATCTCCTTTAACCTGGATTGGAAATTCACACATTTACTGATTATATATAGTTATATACAACCATCATAGAAATGGCTATATCTGTGCTTCAGAGAGATTGCTCTCTGCAGTGCAAGCATCTACAATACTTTTCTGATAGTAACATGAGACAGTTTTCTCCTGTGTTGCTAATGTATTAAATAATTACTCCATACCAAGAATATATTTGGAATGTTTTAATATAATTATACTGGGAAAGATTATTGTTCATTATAAGACACATTAAAAGAGCTCACTAAAATTTTGTTTTGTGAATTTACAGATGCTAGGAACATTACAGCATTTAAGACAGGCACTCCAAAACTTCATGAAGCTTTAAATCTTCTTAAACACATGCACTCGGATAGTTATTATCACAGTGCACAGAAATTGCATCCAGAAAGTAAAAATACCTAAAAAATCTCGACTTAAACACATCTACTGAATGACAGAGAAAATACTTACAAAAAGTGGAAGTGTTTGACATAACTACTTGAATAGTAAGGATTCAAAGATGACAGCAAGTTCCATCAGTTTTCATTTTTAATATAAAAAATTCCTACAGGAAACAGCAAACAGCCTCTGGTACAACCCATTGCCCACACTGGAACTGCTGGGCAAGCTCAGAGCAGCTGCTCCAACACAGTCAGTGAGGGGAACAATATCCTGCACTGGCCTGCTCAGCAGGGAAGGAAAAGGAGCAGCAGCTGTTGCAGGTTGGCTGTCACAAAGTGAGAAAGGTTGGAGAGGACCAGTGGAGGTCATGCATTCCAACCTCCCTGCTCAAGCAGGGTCCCCCAGAGCGTGTTACTCCAGACTGTGTCCAGACGGCTTCCTTTGTTTCTTACCCTAGAACCAAGATCCAGCCCAGCTCATTCCCCTCACTTCTCCTGCAGTCACTCCTTTCTACAGCACTTCAGATCATCTCCAGAAGTGAGCAAAAGATTTCCTAACTGCTAACAAAAAAAGAACTCCAGGGAACCCACAAACACTTCTTCCTATATAAAGGTAAAGAGCACTATTAACAGCACTATTCCTTCCACACACATAAGTGTCTTCCTTGAGTTCACCTGTAACTGAGACTCTGCAATCAAGCTACTTTGCCCAAAGTTTAAACTTTCACACAAAGTAAACAGAATCAAAAAGAAGCCGGGGGGGGGGGGGGGGGGGATCAATATT
>JAWWEU010000081.1:9976584-10005578 GCA_035583155.1 Acropternis orthonyx
CCCCCCCCCCCCCCCCCCCCCCCCCCCCCCCCCCCCCCCCCCCCCCCCCCCCCCCCCCCCCCCCCCCCCCCAAGAGTCAGCAACATTTTGAACTTCTAGGTTCTATACAACATTTGGTTTTGCAAAGGAAAGGGAGCAGTCAGTTTCAGGACAAAATATCACTATTTAACTACAGAAACCAGTTAAACCAGTTTGTGTTGGCTTAGTCAGACTTCTAGCTTCAGTTTTAAGCTTTAACATCAAATCACTTCTGTGGAATACTTACAAATTCAGCTTTATTTTGCCATCCCCAAGTACCAGAATTTTCTGGTGCTAGCAGCTGATATGGGTATCTTTCCATGGCATATGAAGCAACTGTTAAATCTTCAGGTTCGTTCTGGAAGTTTTCACCAACTATACATAGTCTGTCATTCTTCATGGTATCACAGGAAATTGCATTATTCCATAAAAAGCCCACCAGGTATTCACCATTACCAGCAGGAACTGCGTCAGAAAACAGCTGATTTGTCCAATCAGCATTGCCAGTCTCAAGACTGATGAGATGCGGCCACATTTCAAGGTGGGGATTTTGTCTGTCCAGTTCATAGGAGTGCTGCTCTTGGTCACTCGATACATCTTCCATCAGATCTAGCACGCACTGCTCACTGCCTTGCTGAGATCCTGCAGCAGCAGGAGAGGCACTTTGTATTTCATAGGAAGGAGTAGCAGCGTATTTGTCTACCTGCTTTGGGTCAACACAAACTCCAAGCTCTTTGTTTGAGAAAATCTTGTGATCTGGCCGCATCTGTTCCCAGGTTGTGGTCAAGTCATTTGTTCGAGTATTTAATATATAACTGGTGTTTTCCATTTCAGTAGTCTTGGCTTCTAACTGCTTCAAATTCCCTCTGGTAAAAGGCTCTAGATTTCCAGTTGATACACTAAAAGCAGTGAGCTTCTCCTTTGAGTGAATGCTGACACACTGTTTTACTTCACCATCCTGGAGATTACATTCATTTACAACACACATACTTTTTTCAGGAGTTTCTGATCTTTCTTCAGCAAAAGGCACAAAAAAAACTTCGGTGTTCCTGACCTCTGGCTCTGGACTGGCATAGGGATGTAGCTCAGGCTCCTTCACTGGTTTGTCGTGCACTCGAGAACATGGATTTTGACACAATGATGGTAAGCAAGCATGAGTTTTACCTACGAGATTAGTGGCATCTTCCAGATTTTTAGTGTCATCTTTTAATTTTACACTCTTGTACATACAACTGTCCGTGGCTGCAGGTACAGTGGAATCAGAGGGAGCATTCTGACTGTGAGCCAAGCCTTCACTGCAATTGAAGATGTCTCTATCACAATGAACAGTTGTAGCATCCAAATTTCGTTTTACATTTTCTGCATTGCTATCAATGGACTCAATTAGGTGAACTTCAAATTTTGTCTGGTCTACAGATTCTACTACATCCTCAGCTATTTTGGATAACTCAGTCCCTGCATTCCATTGGTTTTCGACTGCATGGAATGAACACACATCCTGCTGTTCATCAGGTCTACTGTTCATGTCTAGTTTATTCATATCCTCACATTCCACAAACATAGAAGAGATGCTGGTTTTGTCGTTATCTGAATTTGAATCTTTGCATATTTTATCTTTATTCCCCAGTGACTCTTGTGAAACCTGACATTCTAGGCTGTTTTCCTTTAGTAACATGTCATCTGTGCTTGGGCTATGTAGTTCCTGAGATGTCAAAGTGCCATCACTTACCCACAGTCTACTTCTGCTCAAGCTACCAGCTTCCTCAGTCAGGTCACCAGTGATACTCACACAGGCACCTTCCTCTGTGCCACTACAGTCTGCAGCTTCAGCCGATGTCTTGATTTCAGTGCAGCCCTTAATGTGAGTTTCAAAATCAGAACTTTCCTTCAAGTCTTTGTGTATCTCAGTCATATTCAAAACTTCACAGCTACGCAAAATGGTACCTGTGCATGTCTCTCCATCTTTCAAAGATTCTTCAAAACTGCTGTGATGGTCACTACAGTCTGGTGCAAACATTTGGCTACCACCATGAGTTCTTTCAAGTGTTTGCTTTTCCCCATTTGAGTTTACTTTGCTTTTTGGCTCTAGAAAGCAGTCTTCTTCAGCAAGTTTTTCTACCTTGTCTATTTCATGTAACTCTAACGACAACTTGAAGTTACCCTTCATGTTCTCTGCCATCTGCTTAGTATTTATCTGCTCTATAACATTTGAGGGTCTCCTACTTAAACCAAGTGGTACAGTATCAGAATGATTGCTTCCCTCAGCTTTTCCTGAATTGCATACTCCAGTCTCTAACAATATACTGGAAATACAACCACTGTATTTCACCTTTTCTGAGTTAGGGCTGTACTGGTCATCTTCAGCAGCATCCACAGGCTTTATGGAATCACAGCCTGTATGGAGTGATTCACTCCAACTGACAGCACTACCTACGGGATATACCTCCTCTTGCTGATTCTCAGAGATGATTTCATCAGATACTTTTGCTCTTAAGGCATCTGTTACTGTATTGTCAGTATTTAACCTATGCACCTGACACCTGCCAGTCAGTAAGTTATCAAAAGATTGTATGTCTATGCTACAATATTCCCTAGTATCCTTTTCCTCCACGTTTGGTCTATCCTCTTTTTCATACCCAAACAGTCCTTTCTGTGAATTAAACTTAGCTTCCACTTGTGCCAATTGCTGCACTGGAAATTCCTTCCCCCTGTCTAGAGGTTGTGCCATGCTGCACATTCCTTCATCAGCAACAGCTGAGTTATCTATGTCTGCTGCAGGCTCTTCACGCAGAGAAGCTGGCACCTCTTCGTCCCCTTTCAGATCTTCAGCATCTACAACACAAATACTATAAAACTCCCTGTCTTTCACATTTTGACTGGTGTCTACATCAAGATAGGAAAATGTTGGAGGCACCTCCCTATATGAACTTGAAACCCTCTGTAGGCTGTCGCTCTCGCTGTCTTTAACATTTACTGTTGTTTCATTTTGCCTTGAAGGGTCACGTGTCACTGCATAATCCTCCAGAAAATCTCTATTTAAGGAAATTTCACTCTGTAAGCCGTTGTCTAGGATGTCTGGTACGTGTGAATTAGAAACGTGATTAAATAAGCAATGCTGCTGTACAGCTACAATTTCATTATTAAAATTACTATTAATATTTTCTGTATTGTTCGTGTGCTGACAATTGCCATTAGATTTTTTATGTGCTCTTTTTTTAATAACCCTATCTATATTTTCTTCACTTTTCTGCAGATTTCCATATGTACCAGAGACTTTCAAGAGGTGACTAAAGGAATTAAAGAAGCTAAAAGGTCTGTCATACGTCCTCCTAGAGCCCTCATGGGGAGTATTCCCCATGCTTTTATATGACGGGTATTTTGCTTTTCTATCCCAAAAGCCAGATTTAGAATCTGATGCTGCACAATCATCACTATGAACACGTTCAACGCCGACTGTGGCAGCCGCCCCGTTAACTGTCCTTCCCACTGTATGCAGATCCTGGCTTTCCACAGTTCCAAAAATTGAAGATAAAGTTTTACTTATCCTTGACTCTGGTGCTTCCTCATCCACAGATTTTTGTAACAAGCTGGTTTTCTCCTCACTCGTGCTGTTACTCAATTCTTTACTGAAGCAGCAGCCCATGTTTAATGTCAGAGGGTCTTCTCATTGCAAATCACCTTCCACTTACACTAAACTAACTTTCTATGGCTACTGAGGAGACAAGCCAACACCCAACTGCCAAAAATAGCACACTTTAAAACCATGCAGGGGTTTCATATGTCATTGCCACTCAAAGCCCAAACTCCAGTTGCTGAGCAATGTTGCAGTGTTTCATCGTATGCACTGTAACATTCAAGTCAAATAATTCTAATGAGGTTACAGTCTATTTGCATGTATTACTGAGTCTTAGGAACTTCTATTGTTTAATGTCCTGAAGAGTTTTATTCATCCAAATCACTAAAACATTTTTAAACAACATCTTTCACAACGTCCATGTGTGCCAGAAACTACTTGCCTTTATATTTAATACAACTCCCACTTTCTGTACAAGGACAAATGCACTCTGGCTTCACATGTTTAAATCTGATGTCTAGATCAAACACATTTTGGACCACTTTCTCCTTCTCCCCTCTTCCCCCAGAGCTGAACTTACACCACCATTACTTCTTTAGGAAAACAGGCTAAAGATAGATAAGACCTCATGTATTCCATTGAGCAGTCATTGTATGTTATCAGAAACTCATTCTATTCCAAGCCTTTTTTTTTTTTAATTTGTTATCTGCATGAAAAAAATACGTAATCCCTCAGTGACTTATGACACTGGAAGGGGCCTCAAGATCATTTAAGTCACCCCATGGTACTTAAATGGTAGCATTAATTATAGTTAGGCTTCAAAAAAATTGTGTATCCTTTTAAAAAAAAACCCTCAAAATATTTAAAAAGTAGTTTGTCTAAATGCTACTCCTTCCACAAGTCTGTCTCCAGTGTTTTCATTCTTGTCTATAACCATACTTCCTTCTGATCCTATGACAACCAAAATATTTTTATACACATGTATTTACATATTGAAATACTTCTAATACTGTAAGTCCTTTCAGTTGCTAAAAAGAAGTGGTTCTGTTTCTTCAAAAATAAAAACCCAATAAAAAGTTACCCAGTAATAATCATCTGCTCTAAACAGAGTTGTTCTTATTTGCCTTTACATTACTTCACATCACTCAGACCTTCTCTCAAATTAATTGCTATTATTTAAAATTTGGACTCCATCCTTCAGAGCTTGCAGGCGGTACAGCTACAGCACCACTCTACTCTGTCACTTAAAAGATACTGAACACACAAAAGAGCATTAAGACAAGACAGACCCTTAAACTTTACTTCAAATATTCTTTCAGATGTACATTGAATTGAGTGCTATTTTTTCACTGGTTGTGCATTTTAGGACAATTAATACTCCACTAATTCTGACCATAAAAAAGATTGCTGAATTGGATAGAAAAAACATCCCCTCCTCTGCAAGTGTGCCTTGAAATTGTTAAGTAAGAACAGAGGAAGACTATCCTGCTGCCCCCAGCTTATCCAAACTCAAAGTGCCTGCAGCTACACTGTTCCTGAGGATAGGAAGCCTGATGCATCATTGCTGCCATCTGCTGCATTTTTTTTTTAATTCTCTTGTGGGACAAAGTTATTCAACATGCTTGGATCCAGACTTAAAACTATGCCAAGTCACTCCTCTCTTTAGCATTCCCTGGAACCGAGAACAGGGAAAGGGGGAGGGAGTTACTTATAATAGTTTTTTTTGAAGAAATGCCATGAGCAAACAATTTAACTGTTTTTAATGTCAGCTTAAAGTCACAGTAACACTTGCAAAGTTCACAACTATTCAGAAAACTCCCTCATCAGATAAACAAATAGCAAGATTTTTCCCTCTGTGATTTAACTAACTTGTGCTTTCTAGTGAGGAACTAAGTGTCTTTAAGAGAGACCAGGGCAAAGTCCACTTTTCCAGTGCCTTAACAACCACTTCTGCTATCAGCTAATGGGGAGAACACGAGTGAAGCAGTTCAGGCAGGCAGAAACTTCTTCCAGTTTTCCCATACCCTTCTCCTGCGCAAAGGCACATTTTGTTCTCATTTCTTTGGTTTTATCTAAGAGTTCCAGGGATAATTTCTATTTTTAAGCACCTATAGTACACATTCATTAAGTCACATTCCTCAATACTGTTAATTGTGGCATCACCACTTTACCAAAAAAACAAACAAACAAAAAAAACACCCAAACCAACCACACAAAAAAACCCCCAAAACAAACAAACACACATACAAAAAAAACAAAAAAACAAAAAAAACCAAAAAAACACAAAAAACGGCGAGGCAAAAAAAGAAAGACAACATGCATTTAAGCAGAAAATACCACACTTGTTATGCTACATCATTAGAGGCTGCTTGTTTAACTTCCAAGACTCCCTAAATCTTAAAAACCTTCTGGCTAAGCTGGACACTGCCACCTGACTTGAAAAGCACTTAACAGAGTTTGTGTTCTGCCACTTCAGAGCCCAGCTCAGCTGATGAGAAGTGTTTTGTTTATTTTGGGTTTTTTTCCTTTATACTGAATATTTTAGCTCTAGCATATTTCTCCTCTACTCAAAGCCTAAACAGGTTTTCCCTCTTCATGAAACAAAAGTGCTCCGAAGCAGCACTTTCATAAACTGACCAATTACACTTTTTTAATAGGTGTTTAGTATTTCTGCACACACCTATGCAGAGGCAAGAAGTCCACATACTTATTAACAGGAATATACCTACCTATCTACTTTCATTTCCCCATGTGCCTATTCTTTGCAAAGGAATAAGGATTTATCCCAGATACAGTCTTACAGACATAAGTTTTAAAATAAAATCTAAAGTTACAATATCACAAGTCAAAACAATCTTTACAATCTTCTGATGTCTAACTTCCTTTATTCCTTTTCTATAATCAGGTCATGCAATTATAACAAGCCCTGAAGAAGCAGTGATTATGCTGCACTCCTAGGCCATACCTGATGTCATGCCCATCATCAGCTAAGGGAACAGTGAAGAGCAGCATCACAGCAGATGTCATAGTGTCACTACTGCGGGCTTTTGGAAGCAGCTGGCCAAACTGTCTAACTTTCCCTCCAATATATATCAGGGTTAATGGATTGCTAAGAGTGTAAATACACCTTTTATAGATCAAAACCATTAAACATTAGCATTAGAAGTTATCTACAAGTGCAAAACCACTTAGCACTCATGGCCTAAATCTACAATACCACTAATAGAAAGCAAACACGGACCAGTACTGCTCCTTCATGATGCTGATACCATACATGTCCAGTTTAAGGTCTAATCCTCCCATTTCTTGTTGAAAGCTATTCATGATCTCTTGAATTATTAAATATAACCTACTTCTTATACAAACTGCTACTTAACTCTTAATTGGCACATACTGGATGTAATAATGTGTATTTGCCAAATGATTTGAGGATTATGTGCTGTAGTGAATTTTCACTGGACTGTTACACATGGTCCTATATTAAACCAGTAAATCTAATTTCCTCAGTTCCTTTTTATTCTGAGTGGGTTGCAAAAGGATTTTTGAACACCATAACCTCCAGCAGCTCTAAGCCTGAGACATCTTTTTATTCTAGGAAAAACATTTTTGGGAAGCACAATTAAGTGCCATCTTTCAGGAATTTCTAGTTATTTCTTTGCTTACCACAAACAACATGAACTTGTATTTACAGCACCTATAAGCATTGACAAAAACCAGCGTACCAGACTGATTTGAATTCCCATCTTAATTATTCAACTAGGGAAAGCATAGGTGATACTCACTGCAATCAGGCAGCAAGTTTAAACGGCCTCACTGTAATACCCTCCACTGGAACATACCAACATTTGCAGAACCTGTTGTCACTTGAGGGCAAGAATCCCTCCTTAAAGTTATTTTCAAATTTCCAGATCAGGTCTTCAATTTAGCCAATCAAAGAAAGAAAATTCTTTGGCACTTGGAAAGCGCTCTTGAGAGGCCACATATTCAAATGCGAGCATGGCAGAGGAAGAGTTTAGGATCAACAAGCAAGCAAAAAGACTGTGGGTGCCTTTACCACTAAAGGTTAGTTAAGTCCTGTTTGGCAGAGACAGGTCATACAAACTACTTCCACCATGGAGTTTGGGTCTTGGCCTCTTCCCTCAAAGTAACTTCTAATTTCTAGCAGCAAAGTGTTACTATCAAAGAGGAAACACAGAAGTGAGTTAGAACAGCGTGAAACATTTCTTAAATGCTGATTGTCCCAGGTCAGCTTCACAAAGGCTTTCTCCAAAGAGTACCTGTCAATCAGGATACAAAGAATCCATTGATAGATGTCACCTGAAGTGGCAAAGCCTACCTCTAGGTTAAAGAAGCTGAAACATAGCATATTTAACTCTCAAATTTATCAAAGCTCAGAATCTGCTACTATCCTCTAAATTAATGTACCTCCAATGTGTAAGTCTAAGCTCCTATTGATAAGAAATTTATGAGGTTCCTCAAGTTGCCAATTTCTTTCAAATGACTTGTGTGCAAAACCACAAAAATTCTGCAGTTAAATACTATTAAAATCAGCCAAGCTCAAGATTTATTGTTACAAATCAACCATACTAGGCTTGTGATCGATCTACATTACGCATTAAACAGCATATAGTTTTATAGCTACTTCAAGGCAGATGAAAGACTTTGTCCCCTCACTTAGAGTTTAAGACTTTGAAAATTATTAGTAAACAAGCAACTTCTGTATCTTTAACATCAGCAATAGTGGAAAGTGATTTCTGAAGGTTTCCATCACAACACCAAAACCTGCCTTTTAATTTAGTCACTACTGACTACCTGCTCAACATTATTCACAGTAGAACATGTGTTCAGTTTTATTCCTGTCAAACAACAGAATGACTGAAGTCATGATTGGAAAAATTTATTTATTGTTAAAAGATAAAACAAAAAATACTTTATATAACCACTTTGGATTGAGACTAGCATACTAGTTATTTTTCCACGATCTACAGAGGTGCATCAAAATTTCCTATAGAAATTCTACAACTTTCCTCCTGAACTGTCACAAAAGCATTCAGACTAGGTGTATCAAGAGATCCCAGTGTAACAGCACAGCCAAAGCAGTTAGAGAACACATTTCAGCACACTTCTTTTAAAGTATTTTAAAAAAGACTCCTAGAAATCTCTCTAGGTACCACAGCAGTATGGCCCCGTACCAAATACACACTGAAGGAGGGATCACCACAGACATGCACATGTGCCTATATGCAGTCTAGGCCTCTGATCTCAAAATAATTAAGACACAAAAAACAGCAGGTGATTATCAATTCACCTGAAGTATGCACTTGCTAAAGGCAATAGTCAGGATTCCAGAAGGTTTTCTCCTTCCTACCACCTTTATGGAAAGATGTAAGTGTCTAAATGATTTTAGTTTGCTAACTTCTTCCTGCACTCTGCCAAGTTTTTTTCCAACTACAACCTTGTTTCCAAAACCTGCAAGTGAGTTCTGAAGCCCTGGCAAAGTTAACTCATGTAAGCATAGCACTGCAGAACAGACAATTTTAAAAACACCACTTTTAACTGAATATATTGGTAACTATGCTCATACAACAGAATGACCTTCTGATGCTGTGCATATAAGAGTATGATACTGGTACAACTTCAAAAACTTAAGCTACAGGTCTCATCTTTTTCAGATAAAATATTCAGCTAAGGAAAAGCTTTAATCACAGAAGAACTAGTATTTGAAATGCACCCTTGTAGCACTATGGATACATTCCAAGATATCTAAATTGACATCAGCCTCCTCTACTAAGGCAGAGAGCAGTAAGGTCTTCTGAAATTGAAAGAAACAGTTACTCTCTCCAAATACATAGATAAACAGAAATTTTGATTCAGAATCAAGTTACCATGCAGTCTTATAAAATTTCTAGGATGTGAAAGAGTCATCCACATGACGACTAATCAAACTGCCTTTAATACTAATACACCTGTTGAAATGCACTGTCAGTTCCAAGCTTTTGAAGCAAATCTGCAAGCACCTCTTACTCAAGCTCACACACTGGTTTCTTGGCATTAACGCCTTGAGTATTGGGGGAGAGGAAAGCAAACCACAAAAGCTCAACTTTGAGAAAGTATGGCACAAAACCAGGTTGAAATTTTTCCTCTACTGTGAAATTGTCTAAATTCGCATCTGAGAAATGTAAAACAGAACAGAAAAGAACTCACAATAAAAAAAAGGGGGGGGAGAAACAAACAAAAAGTCCACCAGCTTGCTTAGCAAAGAAAAACACAAATTTAGAATGCTTTTCAAAATGCTCCTTAGTACTTGCTGCAAGGTAAGCTGAAGCAGGAAGCATCTGCTGCTCAGTATAGCACAAGGAAAGCACCTGGCAGAATACAGACACCAAAACCAAACTCTTTAAGATGTCTCAAGAGGAAACATTCCTCCCAACAAAGATGAAAATATGAACATATTTGAATACAAATCAAGTATTCAGTCTTCTTGAAGATGTATGTAACATTTACTGCAACATATACACACGCAGTACAATCCACTGTATGACCTGGCAGAAGCATCCCATACAGTAACTTCCTGGATCCAGCACAGTAGCACAGAAACAGCAGTACATGCCAGTTGGCAGAACTAACCGAGCAAAATTCCTGCTACCAATTGCTATTTCCTATTTGTATGGGTTTGTACTTTTTTCAATTACACATACATACCAAGTGAATTTCCTGCATTTTCCTCACATGCTAACGTGTGAACAAAATTGGTAATTCCTGAATAGTCTAAAAAGCCCTGTAGCTTAAAATGAGTGCAAACTGCCATAACTGGCAGTTCACTTCAATCCCCCATAGGGCTGAAGGAAAGTTAAGCTGAGGCTCCTACTCATTACGGAGAACTAGCCACCTCCAACAGCTCTGTTCTAGCTGTTTAACGTTGCAATGCTGTCTGTCAGCCAACTGCCTTCTAAAATGGTCTGACCTACAATTTTGATTAAGACATAGTAAAAAAAACCAAGTTTCATACAACACTTATACCAGGGGAACATGTAATTATAATACTTACTAGATGAGAACCGTCCTTAACTTCTTGTACTTGCTGCACCTGCGGTTCAGCCACAACTTTAGTGTCCTGATCAGAAGTCATGAGCTGTCTGCTTTTTGGCTGCTCAGAGAGAACTTTACTGGTCACCTTTGTAAGCTGCGGAAATAGGAAGACAAAAGATCTGTAAGTGGTTGTTGAAATTCCCAAGAAGCCACAGCCATTCCAGACACACTATGCTGATTCAGACCAAAGGTCCAAAGAACTACCACACAATACGGTCAGGATTACGCATCAGGGAAAACATTATGGCAGAAGATGAGGACACGCTCAGCTCCCAGTCACGGGCTGCCTTGGGAGTGCAGATGAACATTTCTCACAGCACTGGGTAGGGAAATTCCACTGGGAAAGTTTCTCTTGATTCTCACCTTAATTATTCAGACCAGATTTTAAACCATGACTTCTTCATACCACCTGGTGGACCCCACTCACTAAGAACTATTTAGTCACAAATCAAACTTTGTCTTGTAACTACTCTGATAGTCACTTTATCTTTGCAACATTTAAGAAGCATGTTACAACAGTTCTGCTAGATTAGTAACGCTTAACCAGTTGTTCTGCTCTGTCATCCCAAAATGTTATTTTACTTGATTAGACAAGTGAAAAATCAAGTCAACTTGAAAGTCTAGTGACTTTGCTTTGAAATTTGACCTTACTATTTAATACTGTTATTTAAAAAAAAAAAAAGTATTTAAAAAACAATAAAAGCTAATTTAAAGGATGAAGTCTCAAAGTAAATACTGGGGTATAAAAATCAGACTTTTTTTATTTTTTTCTTTTCTTAAAAGACATAATATGCTTTTTTAGTTTCTTATTCACATGGAAATGCCAGTACTGCATCTGCAAAATGCATGAGAGAAATGTATAGCCTTCAAGCTGGTGACACCAAAGTCCACACAATCTCCTTAAAAAAAAAAGCAAAGATGTGCAGCACATGCAAATTAATAGTATTGTTCCATTCTTCAACATAAGCTCCTTTTAGGCTACCTTGACTCCAAAAGACTGCAGTTCAGAAGTATTTCTTTCAGTCTATGGCATTATGGTCTTCCATGGAATCTCCTTTACACTATATTTTGAAATGGACAAAGGTAAAAGCCTTTCATACAACTGACTGAATACATTCAAAAATATTCAAGTATATCATGACATTCACCTATGAACTAATTCAAGCACCTGTATTACAGGATTATGCAAAGGATATTTTGTACAGTTGAAGAAACAAATATACTGACATCCCCAAAGAGGATGAACCATTCAGCACAGGTGAACAGTTGCTTATCACTTCATGCTATTGATATAAAGTCAGCATGAAAAATATGTTTTTAAAAGAAACACATGTACTCTGTCACTGTTATATTCCCAGAAATTTCTTTTCCTAACACTCTGCCTCTTAGCTTGGAAGAGAAACTATTTAAATAAGGAAGAAATGGCACAGAAAAAAACCACACAAAAATGAAATTAAAAAAATTACACTATCCCTCACATACAGTGTTACACACACATAAATATACTCACAGCTAGGATCATGTGAGTCTATCAAACAAGAGTAAAGTTCCACTATACACATGCCCTTTAAAACATTTGCTGACTGGCCACCAAGCATAAAATATTTAGCTAAATCATTAATTTAAGCTGAGGGTAGACAAATTGTTAGCTAACTAGATAACACACGACTGCAACATACACATTGCAACTTCAAATGTCTTGGGCAAGCCATCAGCAATTAGAGCAGCGTATCACTGTACTGCTGTTCAGAAGTCCCTTAGATGAGATCAGACAAGATGCTTATCACAGGCCAGGTCTAGATTGAAGCTCTAGGTAACTTTGTTTGCACGACTCAGACTAATAATTATATTCTCATTAGATACGCTGATTTGTTGTGATACACACCACATTAAAACCACACACCTTGCAAACAAATTATTTTTAATAATTACAATGTCAAACCCGCATACTTAAGTTGAATTTTGATAATTAGGAACAAAATAGCTCCCAAAACAAGAAAGATATTATAATTTGTTTAAAGAAGATACAACCTGCCTTCCAAGTCCTGTGACTTTAACAATGACCAGCTATTGCCTTTCTGCAAATGGGTAAGCCACATGGAAAGATCCCAACCACGGAAGAAGTTTCCTTTGCAGTTTTCTTCACTTGCTACATCACAGTGCTAAAAGTCCTCAGGATGTCAAGCGCTCTGCTGCAAATCCCATCTATATACTGATATACTTTAAAGCGACTTCATGTGCAGGGCTGTTCTGGAAAGTTAAAGCCAACAACTTTTCTACTGTAGAGCTGCCACTTACCAGACTCCTAAAGAACAAAACATGCACGGCTACAGACTCTCATGACTATCATGCCAGAGAATACAGTGTTTGTGGAAGAAGGCAGTGTTACTTCAGGGAGAAACAATAAAAATCATGGAACGTTAGAGGCTCTTCACAGGATAGGTTTTAGCATCTTTTCATTAGTACTGATATATATCTTTGTATAAAAGTTTATTTACACAAACCACAATCAATAGATGGTGGCTGTAGAAACTACAGGTAAAGATTGACGGTTTGGAAGAGTTTATCCTCTTTTGATGCTAGTTTAACAGCTAAATTAGTGAGCAAGTTAAATGGGACATTTTAATGCAGCAATAAAAATTACCATCCAACTGAAGAGTTAACTTGCCCATAACTTTAGAAGATACACTGAACTGCTGACTGGCAAACCATATCTTTGCATAAACACATGTTGCCGCAATTAGCAGGAGACATTCATGAGAAAAATGCAAGCTGGCAAACCCGTTTGGGATAGAGATAGCACTACCTACAGCAGAGCACTGAGCTACCAGAATCAGATGGCAATTTTTTTCATTCACAGAATCACAGAATAGTTTTTTAGTCAGAAGGGACCTTTTAAAGTTCATCTAGTCCAACTCCCCTGCAATGAGCAGGCATCTAGATTAAGTTGCTTAGAGCCCTGTCCAACTTGACCTTGAATGTTACCAGGGATGAGGCAACAACCACCCCTCTAGGCAATCCTTATTGTAAAAACCCTCTTCCTTACATCTAACCTGAATCAACCTTTCTTCAACCATTACCCCTTGTATTACCACTACATGCCCTGGTAAAAAGCCACCTTCAAGCACCAGAAGGCTGCAACGAGGTCTCCCTGGAGCCTTCTCTTTCCAGGCTGAACAACCCCAACTCTCTCAGCCTTTCCTCACAGGAGAGGTGTTCAATCCCTCTAGTTGTCTTCATGGCCTGGACTCACCTCCAAGGTCCATGCCCTTCCTGTGCTACTGATCCCAGTGCTGGATGCAGTACTCCAGGTGGGATCTCACCAGGTGGAGCAGAGGGGCAGAATCCCCCACCCCCAGACATGCTGGCCACACTGTTGGGGATGCAGCCCAGGATACAGCTGACTCTCTGGGCTACAAGTGCACATTGCAGGCTCACATCCAGCCTCTCATCCACCAGCACCCCGAAGTCCTTGGCAGGGTTGCTCTCAATTCCTTCATTCATTCCCCAGCCTGTGTCAATCCTGGAAGTTGCCCCAACCCAGATGCAGGACCTTGGACTTGGTTTTGATGAGCTTCATGATGTTTCCACAAGCTCCCTAATTCAAGTTATTAAAAAAAAAAAAAAAAAGACAAACCCACAAGAAAAACCTCCACAGACACACAATCTCTTAAATAATAGTCAAATAGTATGTCTACTCTGCAGTAATCAGTTTCACAAAAATATTTGTCTTCCACAAATTATGTCTACACATGGTCTACAGAATGGACCACATTTAGAGCTGATTTAGAAGTACTCAGCTATAATTTTGTAATAGCATACATAATTTCAATTCTGTAAATGCATATAGTAAATCATTATGCTTCCTTCTGTATTGCCATTTGGTCACAACAGAGTAATGAATCAAGTTTAGCAACTTGAGAGTAACTCTGCTCTTGACATATCTAGAGACATTCAAATACTTATTTTGACAACTCCCTAATCCAAGAGAAACTGCATAGATTTTATTGAGACTTATCAAAAGCAGTTTGAACTTGGTTTGTAAGTAGGCAAGACACAGAGGTTTAAAATACCAGTAAAACCATGCTTCTTTAGAAACTGCATAAACATTCAATCATGAAGTTCTTGCTCTCCCCAAAACTGTAATACACTTCTCAGTCTGCTAGACTAGTAATTGCTATAGGAAGGGGAAGAGTGCCTTCATACAGTTGTCTTCTCATTAGTTTGAGGGTGATGGGGCAGTCGGCCTTCACTTGTACAGATCTGTTCCTGTGGATATCTGGTCAGTAGTGGTTAATCTAAGGAGTCACAAGAATATTCTCAGGAGGGACTGAGACCACTTGGCCAAGCAACACAGGTATTTCAGCTTACTGGTTTCACTCTGCAACATCTACAACCATCTCTGCAAAAAAAAAAAAAAAAAAAAGTAGGGTTTGTTTCTTTGGTGGGTTTTGTGAGGGTTTTTGTTGTTTTTTTTTGTGTGGGGTTTTGAAGGTTTGTTTATTTTTTAAACTGACAACATTGTTCTTTACTCACAAATATTTTCAAAACCATCTTGCTATAAGAATTCCATCATTTCAGAAGATACCAGATACAAACCAGCAACGGCCCACAGGATGACTACACAGACAAGTGCATACAACCACATGATCACTCTTGTCTGGATGCCAAGCCAAGCAAAGCTGGGACTGCTCTCATCCAAAAGCCACATGTGTGTGCAAGCGTGGTGCCAACAACAGGCTAACCTTTACACTGCATTTTAGTGCAGGTTAAGGTATCTCAGAGTACTGGCAGAGTTAATGTTCAACTGTCTGGAGGTATTTACACACACACTGCATCCACATGCACTACAACCTTGCCAACAGTTTGGAAAAGACATCCATTTGATTTTTACACAGCAAACAAAAACACTACTGCCCCTTCCAACACCCTCAAAATCCTCCCTGGAGCATAGCCCCCCATCCTCCTGCTTTCATTAGTAGTCATCTCTACTTTTTCTGATTCATATTCAAAGCGTGCTTTTATACAGACTG
Source organism: Acropternis orthonyx (assembly GCA_035583155.1). Classification (NCBI taxonomy): domain Eukaryota; kingdom Metazoa; phylum Chordata; class Aves; order Passeriformes; family Rhinocryptidae; genus Acropternis; species Acropternis orthonyx. Next base: position 9,992,299 of record JAWWEU010000081.1, read on the forward strand.
TTTCTCTGTCTAAAATTACTAGAGTATGAGTAGTAGCATGTGCTCTCTCAATCAAACCAGTCAGATAGATCTGTTTTTTAAAAACATGCAAAACCCCAAACAATGCTCCAGGGCTGAGATCTTGCCTGCCAACTTTCAGCCCAGAGTAATCAGCCCTTAAAAAGAGATTTACAAATGCAAGTGCTGACAACTAACTTTCACCCTGCAAACAGCAACACCATAAAACAAAAAAGCTCACTGGAATAAAAGAACTTTTCACTGCTCTTCCAGCAAGCACAAACAAAAATAGATTTGAGTTTGGCTTTGTGCAGAACTCTTCCTAGCAAACATTTGAGAAACTTTAAACACAGATTAAGTTAACCTTTTCACAAGGCTAATACAGAAATACATCTCCAATAACACGAGAAAGCCTAAAATATTTTCCAAACAGAGGTGCATTGCTTAACTTCAGCCTCATAACAAACTTCTAGTTGCAGGCAAGAAATTCTCTTTCTGTTGTGAGAGATAACATACTTTCCCACCATCTATCACATGCTTATGTACCAGTGAGGATCGTGACACCACAGGAGAATTGATCAGAGCTACCATTGACCTCAGCTCTGGAAAGAGCTTTAGCACCTGCAGAAGACATAACTTACAGGAGAAATAAGAGATGCCTCCTCCAAAAGTATGCTACAAATTTAATACATTAGCTTCTCTTTAAACAAAGTTTACCTTTTCTTTATTAGTTTCACCAGGGTTCTAAGTACCCAAAGCATATGTAATATGTCAAGAGTTAATCATGTTCTCAGTCCAGGTAAAGATACCAACTCAGATATAGGATATTTTATAGTTAGGCTTACAGAGCATCATCAAGATAACCTGACAAAACCTAATCCTGAAAGGTTGCAAGTTTCCCACTTAGCGTTATGAGCAGTGATACAAACTTTCAAATTTCACCAGGTGGCTGTTTGAGAATACTTTCAAAAAAAGATTTCCACTATTAATGTAAGAGTTGAACCATCATCTGCTGCATGGGGCAAATGTTACCATTCTGTAGATGAATAACCTTAGCAAGCTGTATCATCCTCACAGATAAAGCCTGTTACAGAACTCAGGGGTTTCCACCTCCTTTCAAAGCAGGAAATCAGTTTCTTTACAGAGCAGATGTGACAAGCAATCTATCTTTCAAAGGATGGCATAATTTAAAATAAAATACACTGCAAAGCAGTTCCATTACCACAGTGAATAAAATAGCTGCAAATGAGAAATCTAATAACTCCAAAAGCGTATCTGTTGATGGCAATCTCTGCAATCATCATTGTGTCTGTATCAGTTGTAAACTCTGTACTATACAACAGCAATTAAAAAGCTGACACGACATAAATATTTAGTCGCAGCATGTGTCTCCAGAAGTCTTGAATGCACTACTATTGAAAACCATCACAAGGCTCTCAATTTGTTTAACTGCTAATTAGATAAACAGTCGGGGGAAAGGTTGAAAATTCACCTCTGGAGCTTAGTGGTTAGACTCAGACATTTATGTAAGTCTGTCAGATGAAGGTTTCAAAATGACCGTGCATCCAGTGTATGTGCCAGCACAGTGGGTGGAAAGTTAGGACTCCAAAAAACCGGAGAAAAGCACCATCTGATTTGTTTGTTTTCCTTCCTGCCAAGAAAATTACTTATGCTGGGGCACCCCCCAAGCAGCACCCAGAACATGGCAACTTCTGGGTTCTCAAAGGGGAACATGGACGTGACATAAGCACTGGAGGCAAACCCACAACAAGACGCTTGGAAGACCCAAGGCATTTTAAAATGCACAAGGCAACCGGGTGTTAGCAAGAAATACACTGTGTCACAAGAACCTAAACTTAAATGCTCTACTTTTTTAATATTCTGCAACAGAAAACATGAGCTGCTGCTCCATCTACTTCACGAGTTTGTTTTTTTTTCAAAAAACCCCGAACCTTTTTGTTGTTTTATAAGATTGATAGCCCAAAATTTGTTCTACAATTCTATTAATTATCCCTTAAAATGTAGTCTCTCCTCTAAGAAAGGCTGAGATTTCAAGACACAGTAAGCCTTGCTATTTAAAGGGAACACTCCATTTCTGCAAAGATCTATGAAACACTTCTGTGTGAGGCTTCACAGGCAATTCACGACTGCCATCATTTACTGATGAGCTTTCTAACTCACACACAAACCCATGCAATGAACAGCATGCCAGAACTGATTACTCTGCAAATCTAGAAACCCAGATCATTGTAGTAATTAGCTGTCCAAAAGATGCCAGGCAGTAAGTTACTAAACAAAGGTGATAAAATACCAAAGAAACCTGATAGTGGTAAATGATAAGGACTCTGTACAGAGATATATGAAAAACTCTTTCAGTCAAGAGCAAGAAAAATGGGAAGAGGGTAAAGTTACAGTCTTATTCACTCACCTAATCTCAAACAACAGGAAGATGTTGACACCACAAAGAAGATAAGAGGATGACCCCTACCAACAAACAATTGTGATTACCTTTCTTATGCCTAGCCTTTTATGCACTGCATTTTAAATATATATACTTAAAATATAAGGGAATCATTTCACTACACTGAAAGGTCTCTCAGGATTTCTGCAGGCTTCCTGCACAAGAAGTTAAGCTTTACATGCAGTTATTACCTGATGTGCACTCGAACATCACTCCAGAGACGGACCAATAAACCTGTGGATCAGATCCTCCTCAGTAACGCAATGCACCAGATGTTTAGTAGTATATAATCCAAAAATCTTACCATTTAAGAACACTAGGAGTGCCTACCAAGCAGGAATATGCCACTGGGAAGAAATTTTTGTGCCTGATAACACCTTCGTGTGCCTTTAAGACAAGTGTGATTGGGTCATGAGCAGTTTTCAGTTTGCTTATGGGCTTGTTCTCAGTTTTCAAGTCTTAAACAGCACTCTCCTGACTGCAGGCTGAAGCACATAACATTAAGAAACCCAACTCATTAATTAACAGGGGTTGCTTCATGTAGTACATCCATCACGAAGCCACAAGCTTGTTTTCCTCACTGAAAGTGGACTAACAGCACACACCCTGCAGGGTGTTCATAAAGATGTCTATTTAATTTCTATTATAACTATCGTGTCAGATATCTATCAGATGATGACTTCAAAAAGTACCACACTGTTAATTAAAATAAATCTCTCAATTCTCCCATTGGTGCATTTTCTGAACGACCCCTCAAATGGCAGTTAAGTTGTTAGCAGCTCAGTCAAACCCAGACAATTCTGAAATGAAAAAGTGGAATGCTACTTTAATACAAAGCATCTATGATCATAATTCTCCACAAACCCATTCTCTCCTGAAAAGCTGAATGTAGAATCACAGATTCTACATTCATTACCAAGGCCTACAAAAGTAGCAAACATCTCATAGTGAAGGAAAACTCTTTTATCTTTCTCAGGAAAGAGATCAGGAATTTGTTACTCAAGCACATTAGGTAAGTATCTCAAAGTATAATAATTTTCCCCTAAAATACTCCACCACTTGTCCTCTGTTACACTCATGAGCATTTGACTTCCACCCTACATCCCAGCTCTGGCATAACTTTTAACTTTCCCAGGACAGAAAACACCACCAGCAAGAACAGAATTGGAATAAATTTGGACTCTTCCTACAGTTTAACAGAGAACTATAGAGTAGTCGCTTGCACATGTACTTACTTCTGGGACCACGAGAAGGGTAGCAGAGGAGAGAGGACCCAAGCTGAACAACTGATGTCATTAGTCATTGTGCCCTGTTCTCTAGGAAACCAGCGGCAGCAGAGCACTGTAAACTCAGTACTGCAGTTCTGAGTGGAACTCAACAGCTCAAGTCCACATCACTCTGCTCCTGCTGCTATTGCTCTTGCCTACAAAGCATCACAGGTAGTTCCAACAACAACTTAAAAAAAAAAAAGAAAATAAAAAGGGGAATGCAAAGATCACAGTAACATACCTGCATGACTTTCACAAGAGAAACTCCAGCAGATTGCCTCTACTGGATCAGAGTGAAAGGACAGCTCAATGCAAACCACTGCTCTTCTGCACTGAAATAGCCAGAAAACTAATTAAGCCTAAACACAGGGCAACAACGCTCTACAGTATCTACAGAAGGACAAACTTGGAGTTGGACTCCACACTCCGCACAGCATTTCATATCTATCTCTGCTTCCAAAGTGTACAATAGAGAACATATTTGTTAAGTGAACCTAACCATACAGGTAGACTGACTCTTCATATCTAAAACCAGTCAGCCTAAATAATGGCTAAGTATATAAAAAAACTCTCAGATTTATGCCTAACATGGGTTAAGAGACACTGCAGAATGTGATGGAAGCTCCCTCCTGCAAGAATTTTTTTTTCAATTAATACATTTTAAAAACTGATCAAGTTCTCATCACAGCACAGGCATCATATACCATACCAATCCACTGCTCACATTAATTTCTTGTAACGCTCCCATCCACCTCCATTTACCTGTTACACCCTGCCCAAGCTACAAGGCAACAGCCTGTACTTGCAGTGTCCAGTGTACTGCAATTCTGATCTGCAAATACATGTCACAGCTGTAATGCAAAGAAAAATGTTGGTATTTTTACTAATATATGTAATTTTAACTGCTCAAATTGTTTACCTTCTACACAAATATTAATTCTAGATGCTCTGAGATGATCTCTGATAGGGTATTTGCATTTTCTCTGAAAGTCAAAGCCTCGCAGTAATTTCAGAGGTCTTTATGCCATCAAATTTGCTGGGAGATTATTCCAGGAATTTAAAGTAATACCAATATTTAATATCAAATACTGCTCATTGATGCAGAAATTAATTTTGTCACTTAATGCAAACGTTCAATGTGAAATGATGGAAAGCATCACAAAAATCTTTCTAAATTTTAGCACCATCAAATACAAAACCTCACCTAAATCATCAACTATCATCATCCATGTTGCTTGTTCACAGTAAGGTGACTTAAGTTAAAAATCACACAACATTTCTGTACATACAGAAAGCAGAAGAGCAAGACAATTGATTAGAAAGAGTAAATTCAATCAGAGAAAAGTCAAGCTTGCCCTGGAGTGGACAGGGTAGGAGCAAATAAATACCTGTTAGCACTAATGTCTACGGATTTCACAAAATATTGTTAATTTCTGTACTATTTTTAAAAAGACATTTACAGCATACTGGACAGTAACTTAAACTCTTGAACTCTGATTAATTTAAAATAGGCCTACATTGCTCTTTCCCACAGCCAATCAAGACACTACATGAAGAGATTCATATGGCTATCAGAAAAAGCCACATGAAAGACTTCTCCAGTATTTTTTCCTGTGACCTGTAGTTCTTCATTTTGGCACACATCTTATTTCCTGCAGGTGAGTTTACTTTGGCACTCTGGACACCAAGTCTGCCTCATCCTATCGCATGATACTCTGAACTCATGCACATATGAGGAATTATTATGCAAAGATAATATCTTACATAATAATAAATTTTCCTTGTTTCTCTTCCTTCCCCACATAACTGGCTTGCTCTCAAACCAAGGGTTTGTGTTTTGGGGTTTTTTTGCATTTGCTTTTCTTTAAAGTAGCTACTGAAGGGAAGTCAGAGATTAATGTTCCTATTCCTCTGCCGAAGGAAGTGACAACTAAGCATGCTAAGAGCCCACAGAGAGCAGTGAAGTTGACAGAAACTGTTGCACTTTCACCAGGAGAGACAGTTTTCATTCTAAGACTGAAACTGATTCCCAGCATGGAGTGAAAACTAGAAAAGATAATGAACTTTGCTGGATAGCGGATTCACCAGAATCTCAGAGTGCCAGGCTCCCTCTAAGTGGACCTGCCATTTCATAAATAACAAACCAACTGCAAGTTCTACAGTGTTTTACTACCTGCTTCAACTTTTAAAGCTAAGATGCAGCAACTGAGGGTCTATTTGACCTTTCCCAATTCTTCAAAGAAACACTAAATCTTCAAACGATATAACACATCACAAAGGAGGTTTAGCACTTGCTTAAAGGGAACAAGTTAAATGTTGTGCATGAAGAGTGTCAGTTTAGCAATGCCGGGAACAACGAACTTCCTTGTTTCTATTACTGAACGTTCCTCCTCATGATTTACCAACACCAACTCTAAGTTTTCCGCATACTTCACTGCCCTGCGAACCAGAGTGGCTGATGCCCCCTCACAACGCTGCCTGTGACTCAAGGCAAAGGTAAAGGAAATAACTAACCTAGCTCTGCTGGGCAGGATCTTATGAGCAGCATCTTCTTCACAAAACTTCCAAAGTTGGCAAAAGAAGATGCAGTATTTTATGATGAAATAGAAGATTAAAAACGTCCTTGAAGCTATAAGGTTAATATTAAGTGCAGGTCCAAGGGTTAGAAGTCTGATGTTCTTTAACAGATCTTAATAGTGTTATCTTAGAATACTGCTGTTGGATTCCATGTTTCAAGTCGGCAATCAGTGCTGCACTTAAGCAAGAGGAGGTCAAAAGCTGCACTGGGAACTTCTAGGAGACTTAATATTTTTAGTACTTTGAATCATTATTTAAGACTCGTACATAGCTTCAAAGCCAATTTGCTATTTTCTTTATCATGACATTCTCAGACCACACAATAAACACCCAACTCAGGAAAGCAGAAATCTTACAGAAAGTATCTCAAATTCAAATGCACAGAGAACCAGAATTCTGGAAAACATTTGATGCAAACCAACGGGACAGCAGTTACAGCACTCCTAGAATGTATCTCCAGTCACAATAGGCCTGAGAAAAGGATCTACACAAAAAAAGTCCAGGTGTGAGGCCTGTATATAACTAAATAAAATGATGTCAGTGATAAACAAAAAGGTACAGTGACAAGTTTTCTTCCATCATGAATGTATACAACAATTCTTGACTATGCAAAGACTATTTCAATAAACAATCGTTCTGCAACAAAAAACAGCCTAGGACGAACCCCCCTCACGCTCTGGGGTTTACTTTCTTCCAGATGACTTGAAAAGCATTCACTTACCCAAAATATGTTAAAGTTTTGAAACACGCTCAGGACCGAATCTAAAGTGAAATGAAACTACTTACAGAAGAAGCATCATTTAACTTCAAGATTTTGTCTAAGAAAAGGAAACTAATGTTTTTGCCAATGATTATTTCATTAACCTCTTTGCCAGAAATAGAATTTAACCCAAATAATCCAGTCATTTTAGTATTACTTCCTCTTTTAAAAAAGGCCACCATCCTCCATTACAAGCTTTGCCAAAAGCAGGAGCAACTTTTTGCTTAGTTTTAAAACACTGTATGAAAGACTATCACCTAGTGGGTGCACATTTGTTCATCATCAGAGCACCCCACCTTCTTACAAGTATCACTGTAATCAAAACTACTGGTAATTCAGGTTTTGACTCACTGTTAAAGGACGGACTGGTTCCGATATTTTAGCTTGGATTAAATGTCAACAATTCTTCCTTGCAAGTCAAAATAACTGGGCACAGGCCCTCCTAAAAATTCCACTGATTCCTTGAATTCAGGCAGTTAAAATACACAATGTTAACTAAGAAAATTACAGTAACAATAGTCTGTAAGCTCTGCTGCAGCATATGTTCATTAAAAAGGGTCCCCTCTTTATAGTACAAATCTTTCAGACATTTGTTATGAAGAATTGGACAGGAAGCTTTGAACAGGAGCAGGGACACAAACCCAAGATTCTGGAGACAGGCCAATATAGACGATTATGTTTTGCCCAAATTGTTTGCCTTGCTGCTTTAAACACCTTGACCATTTTCTGTCCCTATCTGTCAGGTTGCAACAACACTGAATGGGAAGGAAACTGAGATAAGACTGCAAATTGTGCACATCCAGGTAGCTCAGCACTTAAAGTAACTGAGTCCCAGTGAATTTTTCATTTTTGCTCTACTTTAAATTCCTACAACTAGAATCAGAAACCAGAAGGTTACATCCAAAAATTTGAGCATAAGCCCTCAGCACTAGGGTGAGGGAAAAGCAAGCCACTTTGGACATTGGCCTGTTGATTCATCAGTTCCTTGTTTGAACAACAGTCAGTCAGACTTCTGTTGTGGAGCAACCTGTGACAGCATCACAACCTGTGAAAATACGCATATGGATACCAGCACTGACCGAAAACAAAACCATAACGCTGCCAAGAGACATCACTGTAAAGCTTCTCAAGCATTTCATCAAGTTTCTGCCAATTGAGATTTATCAAACAATTTTTTTTCCTCAAAATAGTTACTATTTAACTAACCTTTTTTCTTAAGTTTCTCTGTCAGATCACTGGCATTCTGTAATTATAAAATACTTGAAAATAGATTGCAGAACATTAGGTTTGTCCAGAAACACAAATAAACACTTCAACAGAGTAACAGAAATCTACAATGTTTTAGGCAAGTTTGCAACTCCACTAACAAGACAGATGGAAGTCTGCCTTATGAATACCACTGATGAAGTATTAACGTTCACCCTTGTTGTTTATTTCTAGAAGACAGCAGGGAAAGACCAATATGAAACTGAGGGAGAATTAACCTATCCAAAGGGAAAATACTGTTCAGATACTTGTGCAAGAAGCCACAAGAAATCTAAAAGCAAAATTAGGTAATACCGTATTTAGACTTGCAAAAAGCCCAGTAAAAGCTTTACACAAAACTGTACGTTAAACAGCTACACTGAAAACTCAGTATATTCCTGAATGTGCCCCATGTGAACTACTGAGAGCCTTTGAAGGTGTAATTTCCAAAGCCTATATTGCCAGTGTTTGTTTTCAATAATGAAAGTGATATTGGCATTTTAGAAAGGAGTCTCTAACAGATAAAGCAATTCTGGTCTAACTCATTGTAACCCATCATGGCAGATAGATTTCTATACATTTCTATAGGTATCTATGTTTTTATCCATTTGTGCAACAGTCCAGAACTAAAAGTTGTGTATAGCTGCCATTACCTTAAATAAATGCACAGTGAACTTGAGACATCTGTGAACTCTACATGGTCATAAAGGCAATGCAGTATAAACCTTTACTGTAGGATATACTCTCCGGGACACCAGCTCCTTACATGCCAACAGCCTTATGTGAACAACAGAGCTGCTGGAAGTGCAGAGGTGGCAATCCATTCAGCTTATGAGCGACTGATTCCTTTTGTATTACATCATTCAACTACCCATTAAGGAGCTGGACTGACAGGATCCAGAATATGCATAGCCCAGCCCTCCACAGTAAACGAGAGCATTCAAAAAGATTAAGACTCAAAAAAATTGGTGATTCATCAGGGCGTCAAAACAGCATTTCCCCAATTCCCTGCAATGTTCTAGGCCAAGCAGAGAGCCACATATTAGTAACCTCTGTCAGACTTCCAATTTTGGAGTTAATTGCCGTTCCTGAAACATATACCCAGACACAAAATACCTGCAGCAGCACACATCACAGAATGAACACTGCCATGGCTCTCCTAATCGCACAATTATGCTGTATTACAGTCACACCTCATTTAAGTACTCCAAAGAACCTTTGTTGTCTGCAGGTATTACTCTGTAGCGCCTGCTTCTGAATGGGGAGGCACCTCCATTTAGAAAGGGTATGTAACACAAGTGTGAAAGACCAATGATTTTATAAATCCTTGGCTTCATCACATCACCAAAATGTAAGAAATATTAGTTAGGAGCCAATTAATAGAATATGTTTTCTATTTTGCAGTACTTTTTTGTAGATTAATTTAAATTAACGGATGGAACAGAAATAGACTTCTAGTCTCCTGTTTCTAACAAGTTCCTCAAACTTACTGGTCTTAGACACATTTTTAACATGAGCCAGTCAAAAATCAGCATATGCTTAAAGAGAAGGGAACAGACTGTTGGAATAACAATGGGTCTTCTTCAATTATCCAGTATTTACAGCACCAAAATATTTTTGTTGACCAGGTGAAATATCACTGAATTTTAAATTCAGAGAAAGCGCTTCAGAGTTACTCTATTTTTGTGTTTTGTTACAACACACTAGCTTGCCTTAAGTTTAGCCCAGAGGAGTTAATGCACAGGAAAACAGAGGTTTCCCAAAGCATTAGTTTGAAAATGTTGCAAATACAGTAGTAACCCATACCTTTGATAAAGCACATTATCAGTTCACGGGGAAGAGGTTGTGTGCCTGTGAATCTTCTCTTTTTTGAGGGAACACAAACTTTGAAATAGTGCTAGTTTTAAGTTTTAGATCACTTTCCCTTCTCTAATTTAGTGACTGGCTTCTGCAGTGAAATCCACCCATCCAGGTCTTATTTTATATGGACTAAAATGATAGTATTAATTTCAGCATGTGTATGCCTTGCTTTAGGAACAACATTGCCCAAATACCTTTCCAGGGCTTTTACTACAAAAGTAGCTTTTACTCTCATCTTCTACACAGCTCTCCACATATCATTGCCTCTTTCAAAACTGCAGGAGGAGGGTTAATTTTCTTCCTTATAACTTCCTGTTTTGTAACATCCTTTCTTTCCTACTCATACCTGTGTGCCCATTCTGAACACAGACACATGAGACTTCCAGTATCACTGTTAGTTGAATATCACTGATTACAAGCAGGAAAAAACGCAGCCCGAGATTATTTTCTACAGTTATGTCTAAGAGTTACACAAGCTTGTCTAAAAATGTCATTTTGCTAGTAAATGCTTAAAATCACACTTTTTACAATGTCTTATGTCACCTAACAATTCCTCACATGTATATGTACACACACTCACAAATCACACTCCCACAGCTTAATATTCTCCACACTTGAAAATATGTTTCTTTGCTTTCTTCATCAGGTCTCTTTGTCTTTTTCTCTCTGCCAGTGACAGCCTTTCTGCCACTGCATTTGTGAGCTACCTCTGCAGCCATCTGCACACCTCCAAGGCAAGAATGCTTTTCTTCAAGATCGATAAGGCCACGGCCTTTGCAAAACCTGCTCCTTCCAACACAGGCACTAGAAAAGGTAAGTCAAGTGCTCTGTGTGCTTATTTGTGTACCTTACCTGTTAATTTACAAGAATGTGAACGCCTGATGAATACATACAGACACCACGGAATTAAACATTAATAGCACTGAAGGTCCTAAAAGTCACCTAGTTTAAAAAAAAAAAAAAAAAAAAAAAAAAAAATCCCCCACAATTAAAAAAAAAAAAACAAAAAAATCCCCAAACTGATGGAACACATCTATACCTAATTACTTTGTTTTTTATAACTCCTTTTTTTGCTACCTTTCAGCTGTCACTTTAGATTTGTCATGCATTATGGTCAGAAACATGCCTTTTCCGTGTCTAGCATGTGCATTTTGTGAGGTAATGTAATAAATATTTAACAAAGAGTTTATATTACCATGCCAATTAAGCTCTCAACTGATTTAAAGCCAAAGCCACTGCAAGATATGAGACTTAATAAGCGACGCAGCAACAGATCTCCACAGAACATGTAGATTAGACAGACCTGCCTGTATTTACTTTGCATTTCAGTAAATAAACTAAGTAGTTAATTTCAATCTAATCAAATACAACATCATCACTAGAAACTGCCTACACGGTTACTGCATGTCTCAAAGAAACAAAAAACCTCAAACAAAATCCCAAAGCCCCCACAACTGCCTCCAGTTTCAGATCTTCCATCTTGGCTCTGTATTGAAGCAGATTTAAGTTCCAGCCACATAGCTAAGCAATATATTTAATATATACATATCGGTCATTGGCACCCTTCTATGTGTGTATCTGCCCTAGAGCAAGCCATAAAAAGCAACCAAGGCAGCACACACTTGTGCTGACACCTTTATTCCCTTAAAGTGTTCATGTTTAAACATTTTTAAAAAAAAAATCAGAAAAAAATTACAAGGCAAACAACTCAATCTAACCCAGAACACTGCACGTGCTCAAGGACCCAATTCCATACTACGAACACACACAGTCACTTATTACAGAACATCCAAGAAGTCAAATGTTTTCTATTAATTCATTTTAGCAAAACTTTTACTTCAGTTCCAACAAGGATTTCCCCCCCCCCCCAAAATGTAAGACCAATTAAACAAAAGAATAATTGTGCCTTCTATATAAATAGTATACACACAGAAGTGACAATATGCCTAGAAGAATAAAATTTTCTATAGACATTATATATAAGGCATATACTTTTTTCTATATGTGCTTTATCAGGCTTCACCCTAGTTTTCAACTTCTTTTCACGTCCCACCAAAAAAAAAAAAAAAAAGAAAATATCAATGTTGTTCTAATAACTAGAGTGATTAAGCTGATTAGCTTTATATCTCAAGAATTAACTTGAAGAAATGCTTACAAGTCAGCACAGAGAAGTGAAAAGTTCAACTGATAAAAACAGTTACTAGACCAGAATCAAAACCCAAGAGTTGTGAAATCCCAGCAAGTTAAAAAAAAAAAAAAGAAGAATCCAACACTCTTTGACCTTTGAGAACTCATCCCGTCTGTAAAAACCAGGTAAGTCTGACATGAAACTTCAACCACAAGACAGACCTTTCAGCAGAGATCCCTGAAGCAGTACTTAAGGAAGAACTCCAATTTTACTAAGGATTCAGACAGAGGCCAACAAAACTAGGCCAGTGACAAGACGCAGAATCGGAAGCCAGAATTCCCATGGTTTTACCCCAACCGTGACTCAAGTTTAAACAGTGGTTTTGAACCAAGCTCTCTCTCTGTGGCCACAGGCAAGTCTTAACCACTCTGCCTCAATTCGCTCACCTGCAGAATAAAAATAATTATACTTATCTGCCACCCAGGAACCTCGCACAACAAACACTGCTTGGCAAGCACACTTCTGTTTAAACAACGCAGAGCTACTAACTACTAATTTCGAGCACCTGCACAAACTGAAACTGAGAGTGAAAACACCTCGGACGAGGCAGCTACCGAAGGCCCAACAATAACAACATCACCCAAATCCCGGGAGCAGCACACCGTGTGTGCGGCGGCCGCGGGGCAGTTCGGCCGCCCCGGACACGGCCCGCGGGGTCCCTCCCGGCGGCCCATCCGCCCGGCCCGGCGGGGCCCGCAGTGCGGGAGCGGCCCCGCGGCCCCCGCCGGGATCCTCCCCCGGGAGCCGCCTCGGGTGGGAAGATGGCGGCTCGGGCCGCCTCCCCGGGGCGAGGGGGCGGCGTGTGCCGGTGTGGGTGCCGGTGCGTGGCTCCCGCCGTCCCCCCGCGCCGGGAGCGGCGGGCACGGAACGGCCCCGGCGGGCGCCGCCGCCCGGGGTGGGCGGGGGGGGCGCGGGCCGGGCGGG
>JAWWEU010000081.1:10006326-10042778 GCA_035583155.1 Acropternis orthonyx
GGAGCGGCGCGCGCGGGGGGGGGGGCGGGGCCCGCGGGCGGTTTGTGCCCTGGCGCGCGCCGTCCCCGGCGGGAATGGGAATGGGGAATGGGGATCGGGGCAGCGGCGCCTCCCAGCCCCGGGGACACCGTCCCGCCGCCCCCGGGCGGTGTTTGGGGCCCCGGGCCCGGCGCTGACAGGGAGGGGCTCTCGCTGTCCCGATCCGACCCAGCGGGAGCGCCCGGGCGCGGTCAGAGCCCCTGCCGAGCAGGTGTGGTTCCGAAAAGAAGTGATAACTTAAATGGGGTTTTAGGAGAAGAACGTTTCGTGAGATAGCCTTCTGTGTCCTGTGAGTGATGGAAGCCTGCAGAGCGGTGCCTCAGAGTCACAGAATGGCTTGACTTGGAAGGGATCTCAAAGTCACCTCGTTCCAACCCCCTGCCATGGGCAGGGACACCTTTCCACTATCTCAGGTTGCTCCAAGCCCGGGCTGTGACATTCCCAGGGGTGGGGCAGCCCATGCCAGAGCCCCACCACGCTCACACTAACCGTGGTGCGGAGGCAGAGGGAGGAAAGGGCTGAGGAACAATCCCGACAGACAAGGGCTTCATCAGAAAAACAGGGTCGTTAAGGAGCATCCAGACAGTGCTGCTCTCTGACGGTGGGTTCCTGTCTGCTGCCCCTGCAGCATGGCAAGCAAAGAAACTCTGCTGGGAAGTAAAACACATATTAAGGTGCTTCCTCCTAGGCTGGAGAATGCCAGGCTGATTGAATAACATGCATGGGAAGAAAAGGGAATGCAAACCAAGACAGGGACACAGGGATAAGCACAGGACGTTCTGGGAAATGAGGCGCTTTTGCCAGAGGTAAGGTCTCTGTAGGACTTCTCTGACTCTCCCAACTTCTCAGCCTCAGTTTACCAAGCTGGGGAATAGAGTATGTCTTCAGTTATATAAAACTGCAGAGAGGTCCACAAGATTCAGGAGTTCTTTGGTTGACCAAAGAACAAGCAGATCTTGTCAAACAGTTCTACTTATTTAGTACAGATCATCATTTCTTTTTTAGCTACAGGCAAATGGAAAACCTGTGGTTTCTTCTCAGGACTTAAAAAAAAAAGTATGGAAAGGATCATCTTCCAGGACTGCTCCCAGTCCTCAGCTTGCCTTCTACTTAAGGCATGGCAAAACGACATCACCTGACAATCAGTTGTCAATAATTACCTGTATAGTGAATTGCTGCCTATCTTCATCTCAGAAGTTAATCCAGACAGGGCCCTCTGGTTCCTGTTTTTAATCCTGATCGGTAAGAGTCATTTGCCTGCCTTCCAGCTGCCTGCTAGAGATTCCCGTAGAGATAGTAACAGCAATTAACTGAGAAGACCTAAGGACACCCAGGCTTTTGATGTTATTGTATTGTTAGAAGTCCCCGACTAGTAAGGCCAATGAAGAACATCACAGTGCCTGGAATTAGCTCAGTCCTTACTGGACATGGAGCTTTGCTGTTTGTCCAAGGGAAGTTGTGTCTCAGTGTTCACTCTTGGGCAAGGAACAGGGTGTTTTCTTTAGCAAGTTGTTCCAATTTCACAGACGATTGTTCTGAGGAAGAAACCCCGAGCAGAGGAAGATGGATAGGCTAGAGCCTGACAGGAAAAAGAATAAAGCAGCTCTGAGTGTAGGTGTTCAGAAGCACAGACAACTCCTCAGGCAGTGCAGGAAGTGCGACTGATCTGTTCAGTGGTTACCACGTAGCTGATATATAAACAATTGATTTCTTAAAAGTCTAAAACAGTAAAACAATTGCTCTTCCTAATTTTTTATAATTATTTTATAAAGGAGTTCAATATAATTTTGTTCTTTAATGCCAGACCACTTTTCAGCAGACTGCAGTTCTTCTCAAGAAATGGAAAATAAAAAATGTCTAATTTTAAGCTCTCAAAAACATCATGAGCCCCAGTACATCCTTATTCTAGAGGGACCTCAAAATTCCTGATAATTCCCCCTTTAGGAACAGTCTTCATGTCTCCCCCAGGCTATATCCCCATACAATACTTGGTCAGCAAACCAAACCCATCAGACTGATAAGGAGACTTGCACTGTATCATTCCTTCTGCTGACTTGGCATATATGATGGATGAGCTCATCATGAAGAAATGTGAGAGAGAAAATGGTGATTCCTGTCAAAGACCAGCACATGAGCACAACCTCATTGTAGGCAGGAGGTTTCTTTAACAGATAGTTTGTTTTATTTATTTTGGATTTTTTCCTAGAGCAGCTAAACTATGTTGTTAGAGAATAAGAATACTCTGACACTAAATTTTTTGAAAGCCCAATGTTATAAAAGTGCCATATATTGATAAACAGGTCAATATATATGTGTTGGGTTTATGATTTTTATTTCCTTAAAATTTAGCATGGTTGAGTAACAATCAAGTTAATCACACAAATCAAACTGCGTTTTTTCTGAAAAGCAGTAAGTGTTTTCTACTTCCTTGAGCCACTTGTAATTCTCAGTGTGGGGGATGTAGAACTTAATCTCTTCATGCTTCCATTTTTTAATGGCACACTGCCGAGATCAAAGAGGTTTGATGTTTTTCCTTGGTACTCTGGTAGCTGAAGAATGTGTGCCCAGACAGGAGTAAAATATTACAAACCACAGTGGATGCTGTGTGGTAATAGAAACTACTCCTTTTTCTTCTACATCTCAAACTCAGCAGTCTGGAGAGAAAATGCCTCTTTGAAGGAACAATGTCCATGAACAATCAGACTGTTAGTCCAAAAAAGTCAAGCTAGAGTAGACTAATTGGTTTCTTCTTAATCTGTGGTCAAATAGATGTAGAAGGGACTATGTAAGTTACTTGTCAATACATTAGTGACATATTCTTAAAATAATATTTTGTATTTTAGTCTGGAGAAGGAGGCTCGGGGGGGACCTCTTCACTCCCTATGACTACCTGAAGGGGGCTTTTAGCCAGGTGGGGCTTGGTCTGTTCTGTCATGTCTCAAGGGAAAGGATGAGAGGAAGTGTCTCTTTGTTGTGCCAGGGGAAGTTCAAGTTAGATATTATAAAAAATGTTTTCATTGAAGGAGTGGCCAGGCATTGGAATATGTTGCCCAGGGAGGTGGTGGAGTCACCATCTCTGGAAGTCTTCAAGAGGCGCTCGGGGACATGGTTTAGGGGGGATGATGATGGTGCTGGGTTGACAGCTGGACTAGATAATCTTGAGGGTCTCTTCCAGTCTTGGTGATTCTTTGATTCTGTGATTCTGTATGGTTTGTAATTATGATTTGTAGTTTAAAAAAAAAAAAAAAAAGAAAGAAAGAGGTAGGTAGTTGCTATACTTAAGAAGGTAACTCCATATGAAGAGGAACTGCAAATAATGCAGTATTCCTGCAGGCTAAGCCTAGAAAGGAGCAGTCAAAAACTCAAACCCTCAAAAATCACTACATGTACTAGAATACTTGAGCTTTGCCGTCTTCATGATTTCCTCTAAATATAATACGAAGGGTAATATTTCCTTCCTCAAAGAGCATAGAGGAGTAATTCATTAAAGTTTGGTAAGCACTTGGGTGATGTGACAAAAACTTCCACTAACACAGGACTAGATTTCTGCTTTTTAAGGAAGTTTTGGGTTCCCTCTTTTTTGGGGGTGTGTGTTTTTGTTTGTTTAGGTATTTTGTTTTGTTTGTTTATTTCTTTTTTCACTCCTTTAAAACACACTCTCCCTGCAGATCTATGGGATAAGGCTTCATGAATCACCAGTATTTAGTAATTGCTGACCTGGAACACTTGCCAAAACCCACAAACCACTCAGTACTTTGCAGTTTGTGAGACCTAACGAGCCAAGTGATATTTTACAACTCCTGAAGCTACTACCGAGCTTTGCAGGGAGAGAAAGATTTTGAAAGGTAAGATACTAAATGATTGTAGGCAGTGGGCTATTCCTGTCATAAAACTTTAGTATAATCCTGTAATTAGTCTGTATTGCACAGATTTGATGAGTGGCATTTTAAATATATATTATTTCTATGTCAGTAGGTTTCATAAGTCACAATTAAATATTTGACTGTCTGTGTAAAAGACAGTCTTTGTTCTAAGTAGATGACCATCTCAGCAGTCAAGGCGGAGGAGGTCAGAAGAAACTAAATGCTCCTTCCAAAGGGAGGGGAAACTAAGAGAGATTAAGTGACCTGCCAAAAGATTATACAAGATATGCACATCTAAGTTTCAGCTCCATGTGGATTCTGTAGTATAGTGAAATCTTCAGGCTTCCTTTTTAGCTAAGTGAAAGTTAATTATCAAGTAAACTGATAAAAGTCCATTATTGATCACATAGATTTATGATCGCTGTTACCCATGCGTCTCTAACTGCAGGAATGATCCAAGTTCAGATGAGGTAGGCAGACATATGTTCCAGTGTAACTTTTTTTCTGGTTTGATTTTTAATGACATATACTTCACTTTCACAACTAAGTGTAGATGTGTAACACAGGGTGTTCAGTCTTCATAAAAACTGATAATTTGGATCAATTTCTTTTCTAGTTGGAGAATCATTTTTAACACAGTGGCAAGGCTATCATGGGACAATTTCTTATTTATATCCAGTGCCCAAATCCAGCTGGACTGCAATGGTATTCCAGTGCCCAGACAGCAGTGCTGAGTACCCACACTTGTGACTGACAACATGAAGGTGTGCACTCCGTGTCTATCTTGGATCAGCTGCTGTATTTGGTATCAAGCCTTGTAAAGTGCTGCCATAGAATTAGTTCAAACAAACCCTCACTTAGCAGATTTTTCCCTTCAGCCTTGTCTCTTTAGCAGGTTAGTCTGATTTCTTTAAGACACAAAGACCATTTTAAAATAAGGCTGTAGTGTAGGTGCCAGCTGTTGTTAAACCTTGGATTTCATTGGCACACTGTAAAAGAAGTCTAAGCTGTAGATTGTACCATAAATATTAAAAGTGTTGTTAACAGCAGCTGATTAGAAACTTTCAGGAGATGATTTAACAGTAATAATTACTGTTAATTAAGCAAAATCACAAATCTGAAAATTATCATTCAGTTTCAAGGACTTTGCACTATCATCAAACTGAGCAGTAGACAGGCCTGACTCTCTTTATATGTGGCAGGTCTGCAGCAGAGCCAGGACTTGTAACCAGACCTTGCACATTCCATTTTTTAGCAATATACTGTCTTCAATTTATTTATTTTTCATCTGTGGCATATTTGTTTCTTTACTTTAAACCCACTTTTAAGAGCTAATTAAATCTTAATGGGAAATAGTATAAGTTACATACGCTTCACCGCTAAGAGTTTTCTGAAGGGATCTGGAATCAACTCAAATTTTCTACCTTTGTACTTATTTTCATGTTTCTATCACTATTGTTTCTGTACAGTTCATAACAGTTTTTAAATATCTTTATAACCACTGTGTGAAGTATGAGTGTATTTATCAACAGGTGGCAAACTAAGGCATGAAGATATTTGAACTTAGTGTTGTAACTGACCCTGTGCAAAAGTTGTGTCTGCTCTGAAAAGTGATTATAATTTTGTGTTTCTGTCCTCTTGAACACCATACTAAAACTCTATGGGAATCATAAATACATATATTTTTATTCCACAACCTTCCTATTTCTGTTAACTAACTGTATTTCCTGCTCTTATCCTCATAGATTATAAAAAGATTTTCTGTTTCTATTTATTTGTGTGTGTATTTGGAGATGCAATTTTAATTCCCTCATTCTCTATTATGTTGGACATCTGTGAGAAAAATTATGTGAACTTTTCAGGCTCCTAATGAATGAGTTGCAAAGCTCTGAATATTGAATTTTTCTAATTATAGAAGAAATATGTTGGATAAGGCATAATAGTAAGCTGTGATAAAAAGTTGTTTTACTGTGAATTTTACCTGCACTTGCACATGTATTTCACGACAGATTTTTTGTGGAAGGGTCCAGAGATGCCCACTAGCCTCTGCCTCCTCTCTGATAAACCAGATCCAAGTTTCTTATAATTCTAACGAAAAGGGCAAAAAAGGGACAGAGCAGAGCTGATTGTCTCTGCGCTGCTTTTTAAGGAGATTCCTGCCCTTGTCACCTGTGGTGGAGGGTCAGAGTGGCTTTATGTCTTGCACTTGGCTAGCTGTGCTTGTAAATACTTTGCAATTGCCATGCATCATAGTTACCTGGGGCTCCTCTCTGCTAAAGAAACTTCTGCTGCCCTGTCCTCAATTATTTTATGCTCGTAATTTACAGGCACAATATAATCTATACCCGCTCTAACTGAGTGCTTTGACGTGTCTCTTGTGCTCTGCAAAAGCAGGCAGGCTCTCAGAGAAAGAAGCAAGGTTTTCACAAGAAAAGCTGCTGATATTATGTAAAGTCATTTGTTCTTTGAATTTCTGATTGTTCTTTGAATCTCTTCCCCTCAGTCAGAGTAGACCATTACTCTCTGGAGACCTGTGAAAACATTACCTCATGCTGCTGAACCCTAGAAATTGTCGAGATGATCTATTCAATACAGCCTTATGACTCCGCTTCCCTCTTGCAGAGCCTTTCTCCATGTCATGAATACTAATTTCTGGGTTTCATCCAGCAGAGAGATTCCTGTAAGAGGGATGATTTTCACACCTGTTGTTTTCTAATACTTAGAAAGATAATACAATTAATCTTACTTGAGAATTGACAATGCTTTCTTCTCAGTTTATAGTTGAGGCAGTGGTCTGGGCATCTCAAACATGCTCCTTACCAGAGGGTCTTGATCCTTGGGGTATTTTTTAGAGGAAGCATTTTCCTATATAAACTGCTATTGCTCTCATGAAAATTTCTGATTGATATGTTTCCTCAACTGCCACAGAGTCTTCTGTAGAGACTGCTGGCTGCTTCAAGATTCTCAGAGAGAGCTCTTGCTGAAGCAACTATCTCTAAGGAGGCAAGGAGTTATAGTTTATTCCTCCTGTCTTCCAGCGCTTCCTTGATTCATCTGCAACGCTGACATCAACACCACCTCTCTCCACTTCTAAATTATGATGGCAAAACTTAATGGCAGCTGATTTACTTGAAAATTTGCACTCCTTCTACCAGTCTGGAAGTCTCCCTCTGCCTAGGATCTTGTGGGGTTTTTTCCTATGGTATTGATTGGTCCTATCTTTAATCCATGCCTTACTAATCCATGCCCTGCTAAGTCTGTGTACATGGCTCCAAGCAGGCAGAAAGGTGTGTTCACGGTTTGATTAGTATGTGTAGGCTCCTGCCCAATTAATGGAGTCACCCAGGATGAGAAATGCAGGTTTTTATATCATCCACAGATTGAGCAGGGCCAAGCACTTGGTGGCTGAAGCTACTGAGTGCCCAGACTGCCCTAACAGCTGTTGCTGACCATGAAAAAAGGACAAGATGGAAGTACAGCTATCTGGGTGTACCAGATGGAGAGCTGTGGCCACTCTGGAGTGGATCATGTTTGCCAGACTTTGGAAGAGGAATAACCTGTAAAAGGAGTGGAGGAAACACACATGGATTGTGACTAGAGGTGTCTCATTCTGAGCTACTGACATGTATGTTAGACATCTAAACTTATGCTTGGGTCACTGGAAATCCCTTTGCACCTCAAGGTACACATACAGTATCGTAAATGCAGAGGTTTTGTGCAATCTCAGTTCTAACTTCCCCTTGAAGATAAGAGAGGAAACAGAAAGCTGTTTTAGAAGGAAAAGAAAAGCAGTTTATACTATAGGAAGTCTGAATAGCAAGCTCCAGCTGACTATTTACTAAGCTAAATGCAACATGGAAAAATCAGTGTGTCAGGGAAATAACATAGTTTTCTCTCCTGTTGGCAGGCAGCCATGGTTGTTGTTACTGGCATGGTCAGCTAATTTTGGACATAAACTTCATATTCATCCTTCTGATATTACTATAGATGGATAAAATCACCATGAGAACTACCCAGTACTGAAAAATATGCATTTGTACTGTTTTTTCTCACCTCAATACAGCGAGGTCAGTTCTGAGCTGGGGCTGCAGGACTGGGAGTGTATCTGGAAGCTTCTGTGAAATGTGTGAGTGGTTCAGTGTTTACTGGACAAATACATGTGTCAGAAAGTTCCCTGTCCCACTGCCAGGCTGCCTGGTACAGGCCAATGCCTGGTAGGGAAAAGATGAGCCCAGATAAGACAAATGCAATGTGACCTATGCATCTAAGAGATGTTTTCTTAACAACCAGCTTTCTGGCACAGAAGAAGAGGGTTTCTCTCCAGCCTTCTTCTGTGCCTCTTCTGTGTCTGAAGAGAGGAGAGCTCTGAGAGTACAGCTGTGGAATCTGAATAGGAGGTAACAGTGCAAATGTTTGTAGTGTACATCTAAGCCCTGATTTTAAATACACAATGATTTTTTTAAAAAAAAGCTTAGTGCTGCCTGTGATGCCTTTTGCAGTTCTAGTATCTCTTCTCCTAAATGTTGCACAGCAACAGCACATTTTGGTGTCTGGTATAATATGGGTAATAACTTGCAGTCATATGTTTCTGATTTTCATCAAATGGAGTAGTAAGTGGGGAGAATCCTTCAGAGATAATGCAAATTATCTTTTAAAGTGAATGGTAGAAGTGATCTGGTAACTGAGGAAGTGTGTCCATGCATTCTGTGAAGTGAGTTGTGTGGCAGATAGATGTGAGCTGGAATTCACTGGCACAATATGCTTGGGATAATGGTGGGTAATGTCCCAAGACTTACAGCAGGAGTGATAGTCCCAGGAAATCCAGAGGAGGTCCTGCTGAGAGGCCAGTAAGAAACCTACGTGTTGGCACATGGTCCAGCCTGGA
Organism: Acropternis orthonyx; assembly: GCA_035583155.1. Classification (NCBI taxonomy): domain Eukaryota; kingdom Metazoa; phylum Chordata; class Aves; order Passeriformes; family Rhinocryptidae; genus Acropternis; species Acropternis orthonyx. The sequence continues at coordinate 10,015,114 of JAWWEU010000081.1, forward strand.
GGCTGGATGACATGTAGGCAAATAAAAGAAGAGGAATGGAGGCAAAATGGATGAATGTGACCTGCTTCGCTTCACAGACCACCAAGGCAAGAAAGGCCATGTACGTCTCTGCTGATAATCCAGCACCGGGCTTGTGAGAGACACCTGAACCAATGGTGTGTAAGTAGGTGGAGGTTATAAACATGCGAAAGATTCAACAGGATTAAATGGAAACTTAAAATTACCTAAAGTGCAATCTATCTACTGAGAAACATAAATTGCATTGAGAAACAGGAATGGGGAAACGAGAAATGAAGCATGTGGGGTTTAGTTAGTTGCTTTTTGTTTTTTTAAATTGAAAAGCATATAATTTTAAAAAATAAACAGACTGGGATAAAAAATATTTTGCTTCTCCTGACTTTGTGACTGTTACCTCTCTTGCTCATCAATTTTTTCCTCTTCTTTTCCTGGCATCTTGTTTTATAATGAAATTGTAAGCTTTTCAGGGCAGCAGCTATATTCAGATATGGAACAGTAAACACCCTGCAGCAATAAATACTTACCCTGATTGGCACCACTGAGCAATATAAACACTATGTAAATAATGAGAAAGTCTGAGAGGTGCTGAGGCCTGGATAAACACCGTTCCTTTCCAGCAGCTTACATTGTAGTTGAATTAATTCTAACAGTACACAAAACCATGTCAGTGCATCAGCTAAAGGCAGGCTAGATACTCCTTGAAGGTATGGAAAAGCCATGAAGAGGAAAAATGCTCAGGAGAGAAGCTGGTTTGGAGCTTGGAGCCAAACTTCCCACTCTTGGGAAGGAAAAAAATTGACACAGTCCTCCTCTTATGTGACATTCAGGGAGGATTGAATGTCTATGCATGAGATAGATCCAAACTCCCATCATAGGCAGGAAGCCTAGAGAGTTATCCTGCTGACTGCTTCAGTTGCCCACAGATATTTGTCTAGAGTCTTTTGAGATGTCCCAACTTCCAGCTGCCACTTTGGAGGGAGAAAGGTCATGTTTAATATTTGGCAATTCTGTGTAAATGTCTTGGATACCGCAGGCAAAGCTGGCACTAGACATCTAAATTTAGCTGGTTTGTGTGCCAAGAGGTCTTTTTTAGGGTGAGGTGGGCAGATCTCTGGACTCCACTGACTGTAACAAATGGCTGGACATCCAATTCACATGTGGACACCTCCCAGGTCTCTTAATCTGCAAGGGGAATATTACTGTCTTTTAAGATGCGTCCCAAGACAAGACTAAGCTTAGTGGCCTTTAAGATAATATATAAAAAATTGATTGATGCTAAAATTGTGAAAGTGCTTTAACGTGTTTTTAAAAAACAGAGGTCTTAATATGGAGCTGAAGTTGCATGTGGGAATGTAGGCTCAGATCTGCTCTGAGCAAGCTGTGCCCCCTCCGTGCAGCTGAGTAAAGTCCCAGCACATTGCAGGGATACCTGAGCTGGCTCAGCACCAGGAGAGTCTGGCGATGCCAGTGCACCAGGCGTGCTGAGAGACTGGGCAGCATTAGCTCCCGTGGAGAACCACTGGCCTTTCACTGTGCACTGGGCTTGTGCACAGGGCTGTACAGAGAATACATTTCAGATGTTATTGAAAATGCTTTACAGATGTCCTTTTATTTTTTTTTCTTTCTTCACCTTATTTTATTTTTTTCCCTCAGGAAACATTTCCTTCTGACTATTTGAATTTACTGCAGCAAGAACTACTGTTTGCTTATATGTGTATACAACAGAAACACAAGTAGCCTCTAGTCTCTGGCAAGGACACTGTGGCAAAACAAATTAAAAATACAACAGAAAGCCAGAGTGCAGAGAGAGGTTATGCGTCAAAGATGACATTGGCCCTCTGAGACAAGGCTGAGGTCTTCTGCAGTTTGACTCAGTACCTCAAAGTAGAAGAAATTTAATTTCCATGCGTGGTATTATATATCAAAACCTGGTATTTGGGTAGTGCCCGAAAGTTGTTGGTGTTTCTAGATATGGGCAAATGGAGAAAAGAAACAGTCCTTGAGCACATGGGACTACAGCATGAGGTGTAATCAGACAGAGAAAATGAGAAGGGTATTTAACATCATAGGTATTTTGCCTAAGTGTAGGGACAGGACAGATGGACTGTCTCTGTATTCCCAGATGCTCTTAAAGAGAGCAGGAATTGACTACAACTAAGAGATTTTATCTGAAAGTCAGTACCAGTATGTTTTTTCACCTCATATAAACAAAGAAAAAGAAGGGTTTGTTCTGCTTCACTGGAGCAAAAAAAAAAAAAAGACACAATAGACTTCCATTCAGGCACACAAATAGCGACTGTCCTGTGAGTTCTCTATTTAAATGGGTATCCATGGTGAGATCTGCCTAGCTTTCGTTAGATGGCTGTGGAACGGTGCTGTGGTTCACACTGCAGACAGGAAGGAAAAGGCAGCTGAAAAATTCCCCTTACAATGAATGAATGAAGAAATGCAGCAAGGTATCAAGCGTCTGTCCCATCACACTGCAAAAAACGATGCCTGTGTTCTCCGCCACTGCTTTACTGTCCCTTCGCACTGCTTTTCCATGTCCATTCCAATTAAATACTCGTCTATACTTGTAGGCACAACCCTGACCAACAGATGGTACATAAATAGGTGTAAAAGCTGCAGCATTACAAGGGGCTTCCTTCCCAGACTGCATTTCTTGTTTGCTTTCTTCTTTCAGTGTTGGTAGCAGGGATTAGTAATCTGCTCTGTAATATACCAGCCTATGTCAGACCCCTCCAGGGTCTTGCCTGGCTCAGAGCACACAAGCAGGACCTGATGCTGTAGGTACAGATGTCTGCTGTGCAAGTGGTCTTTAGCAGCAAAAGAAAAGAGAAGCTGGGACAAGATTGTTGGACTTCTCTAACCGCCTGTTTTCTGGGGAGAATGGCAGACCTGTCTAAAATTAAGATACTACTGATGTGTCATCAAGGCTATTTATATCAGGGATCACTAAAATAAAAGAGAAAATCAGCTACAGGAGTCTTAGCTAATGAATGATGACTTCCTGGTGTTTGAATAATTATTACAATTGATGAGAACAAAGATCAGCTGTTTTGCTAAATACAAGCTTTGAAAAATAGTATCTTTTAACCCCAAAATAAGCCAAAATTGGGTTAAGGAGTGAAATATAAAAATATTACCCTTGGGTTGTTTTATTCTGTATTAAAATTTATATTCTGCATTGAAATACTGATGGTTCACACTTTTGAGATCTTAGCTGTACATGTATCAGCTGAAAAGTGTCATGTATCATTTAAAAGTGTTATATTCTGGTAGTAAGTTGAATATAAAAATCCTCTTATAGATCATGACATTCACAGTAAAATTATTAGCAATGCTAATGCTGATACAAAATGGAAGAGATTGATACACCAGTGATAATGCACTGAACTTGAATTCCATAGTAGAAAGGCTGTTCCTGACTTTAAGTGAGACCCAGATCTGACCTATAAAATTTTAAAAGGTTATGCTTAAGTGCTAAAAATTTAAAATATTAATAAAAATGCAGTCTCTCATTGCTGTCATCAAGGCAAAGCCCCAAAAGCTTTCTTAAATACCTTCTACCATTCCCCGTTGTATTTTGCTTCCATGTGAAGACTGGAATTGGATTGATCAGTAAGCATTTGGTTTACTCAAACCAAGTCAGGAGTCAGATGCTTACTCCAACTGCTACCAATGCAGCAGCCACGGAAATGTGAAAGCACCGTTAAAAAGAGACTTATTTTAAAAGTGTTTTCTTGTGAAATCCATCCAGCTTTTCAAATCAGACTTTCGCTGTCTTCCCTAAACCAACCAAATGTTACAAAATCTGGGAATGCAGCTAAGGAATCCTGCCAACCGCCCCGTGCAGAATGGTTGTCTCGCACACTTTCTCTGCTTGGCTGTCAGGGCATGCCAGGGTAGATGGTGTGCCGTGGTCCTCACTGCTCTTCAGGTCTGTGATCCAGGTGCTCAATGTGGTGTTGTGTCCATGGACAAGCTGCCCCTTTATTTGTGGAGCAAATATGGGAAAAGGCAGAACTCGGCAGCGCTGCCAACAAGGACTAGACAGGAGGAACAAAATCAGATGTTTGGGATTCTGCAAGGAAAGGCACAGGCAGGCAAGATTTATCAGGAGGAGGTGGAGGCAAACCAAACCAGGCAAAGGTGGATGCTAGTGCAGTCCTGAGGGAGCATGTGGGCATCCACATTGGCACAACCCAGCATGAACAAAGTGCCGCACTGGGGAGGCACAACCAATGGCCCGGCTGGTTTCGATCTGTGCTTGGGAAGCAGATGCCTGTAGAGTCAGAAGCAAACTGTTGTGGTTTCCAAATGCTCATATATAGCATTTTAGCACATTGGAGCAGATGGCAGGTCTGACTACCCTGGGCCCCATTTCTGGGCAGCGGCGGAAAACCCTTCAGGCCTCTTTGGAGAGTGGTGTGGATATGCCTGCTTAAGGAATGGCATCCCGGGATTTCCTGCTCCCTTCCACTGTCTCAGTCTAGGCTTTATACCCTGCTCAGCACTCTGGAATGCATGCCCAGTGCTGGTGCCACAGTCCGTGCACATCCCTCTGGGCCATGTTGGCAATCTCATGGGCTCCAGGTTGGGGTACTGTGGGTCTGCCTCCAAGCCAGCGGAGTTACTCTGCTTCTCAGGTGCAGATGTGTGAGAGCAGGCATATCTGGACTGTTTGAATGCCCTCCAGAAGATAAACAATATGTAAGCACTGCTGTAGTGAATTCAGCAAGCACAAAAAGTAGGGCACAGCTGATTTTCCATCACCATTCACTCATAGTAGCAGAGTAGAAGATATTTCAGAACAGCCTTTTGTCACTGGCTGGGAGATCCAAGAGTCACCGCCAAATGTATCCACGCTCTCACCATGGAGGGGCTGAGACAAAGCAGCACAAATTTTGTTTCACCTGACTATACCCCTAGAGAAGCCAAAATAAGTGCTCTTTTTCTTTTGCAGTTTAAGAGGGCCTGTACAACAGAGGTGGAACTGGAGGCAGGGGTTGACCTTCTGCATGTAACTTACACAGAAACCTACAGTCTTAAAGGGATTTCTAAACTTTGCGCATTAGCTTGTAGCAAATCTCAGGGTGCAACGACACAGCTGTCCTTAGGCAAGTATTGTCTCCTCAAATGAGGCTTGAGTTCTGCAGCTATTGCTAGAGAATCCATATGATGGACTTAGCATTTATATCTTTTCACAGTGTGTTATGTGTATCTATGTCTTTGGAGACAACTGAATCTCAGTTTGTCCATCTCACCAGACATGTGGCAAGTAAGCTACATGCTTGGGTTTTGTACAGGTGTTCATCACAGACAAGAGAGAAAGAAGGGAAAAGGCAAGGAGAGCCTGTCAGAAGAATTAAAGGGGAGGTTGGAACCAGTCCTGGTCAGTCCCTCTTTACAAAGTCCCATGTTGGGAGACTTGAACTGGCAGGTGAGGGCACTCACTCACTGTGAGACCTGCACACAGTGCAGGGCTTTGGCAGTTTTCTGGAGGTTCACCAGTAAAACAGACTCTTACAGAAGGAGATAAAAAGTAACTCAAAGGGAGAAGGCTGTCATCAGCACCAGATCAGACACAGCAAATGAAGTAACAGGAAAATAAAATGATGAGAAGTGGAAAGGACCTCTGAAAGCTGCTAAGTAGAAAATTAATTTCAGCCTGAAACTACCACTTTACCAGGATGAAATCAAAGAAGTTCTCTCAGGAAAGAAGCAAAATGCTCAGAAATCCAGGTTTCAACAGCGAAGTTCCACATGAGCTGCAAATGCCTCAGGGAAATGGCAGGCAGATCAGCAAATAAATTACAGAAGTGAAGTCAGTATGTAATAAAAGCCTTAGTACCCCTTTGAGATAGCATTTGCTTTTACCTGGAGAGGTTCCGGAGAGGGTTGTGGGAGCTCGAAAGAAAGCACTAACTCCAAAATTGCAAACCTCAGAAGCAGGAAGAAAATAATTGCCTCCCAAAGAAACACGTAGGTAAGAAGATGCCTCCGCTGGGAGAGGTCAAGTCAGTAACAACCGTGTCTTTAGTCATCACTGAAGTCCTGAAATCAGAAAGGCAGTCATGCAAGACAAAAAAGAACCGCTTTAAGGCTGACATAATTTTTTCTGTATATCGAAGATGGGACCAAGCCAAGAAGTACAGCTCTGACTTGATCTCCAGATCCAAGATTCACGAAAGACTGGATTCGGGTTTTTCTGGGCTGGGCAAATTCATCTGGACCTCTCAGAATTTGCTAATGTTTAGTTCTGTGCTTTTTTTTTGTCTTGAGTTTTGCTCCAGTTCACCTAGGCAGGTGTATAAAATCCTTTGCAAAATGAAACCAGGAGCAGATTTATGGCATGTTTACTTTGTGTGGTCACATACTAGCACTGTTTGTGCTCTGAAGAGGTGGGACATTGTTCCATTGTCTCATCCTGCTTTTCTGTGGAACATGGTAGCACTGTCCGGTTGCTGCTGTTGCAGCTCTACGCTCGTGCATCTGTAATTAGAGAGATACTGATTGTGGTAAATGCTAATAAGCCTTTGGGGCTGGGGGATAGATGGAAACCTGTCTTTCCTCACCAAATTCTCCAGTCATCAGCTAATCTCATCTTTCTGGGACACAGTTTATTCCTTGGAGACTTCATCATGGGAAGCCATTCTACAGGATGTCATGGGGCATGGGAGAAACCGCTCACCTTCTGGCCCTCTCCACTTCCTGGTGTGGGGACTCAAACCCATCAGTCATCCTGACCCAGGACCATTTTGGGCTCCTCTGATTCCTCCTGTGTGTTAAAGAAGGGAGGAATGCTGCTGGTAAGGAAGTAGGAAGGGTTGGAGGGAAAGACAAGTTTGTGTGTTCCCACAGAGGAGCGCAGCAGGGAGGGACCGTGCCATCCAGGTGGCTCAGAGCAGGGCCACACTCAGCACTGCCGAGCAGGACACGTGACTGGTATTACAGGTAGTACTACCAGTGCTACATGTGCTATTAGTGCTTAATAGCCATGATGTTGTTTGGTACCATGTCCTTTCAGAGTCATGGCCCTGCGGGATGTCACTTCTGATGAGGTGCAGGCAGTGGTGCTCCCATCGCACAGCGCGTGGCCAAGCTGGTGCTCATGGCAGCACACACAGCATCCTTTTGTGAATTATGCTGGGAGAGGGCTCTCCTGAAGACCCTCCCACGGGGGACGGAATGCTGGAAGCCCTCGAGTTGTGCTGGTTCCGAGAGGATGCCAAAGAGTCCTTGTGGCGGTTTCTGTATGTGGATGGGCAAAAGCAGCCATGGCCAAAATATACCTGAATGTATATAAGCAGTGCTGGAGGAGGAAAGGGTGGCATGGGCGGGGAGGAAGTAGGTGAGATTGTTGCTAAAAGGTCAAGATATTTGGATAGAAAACACCAAAATTGAAGCGGAGTGGTCTGGAATACCCTCCTCATCAATTTCTTCATTTTGTAGAAGGATAACAAACTTCTCTTCTAGGTGAATTTTAACTTTATTGGGTAAAGATTTCCTGTCTTTTTTATAAATTCAGCCCAAAATGTCAATGAACAGCAGCACAAGTCATGCATGTTCATATATCCTTTATGGTTTGTTCCGACCATGGCTGCTCTCAGACACATAGGAAGGACCTCTTTTTTACATTCTCTCTTAGCAAAAGGCTTTGTCCAGGCATACCCAGGCTGTTTCAGTTCTCAAACAATAAGCTGCAGTGTCCGGGGATTTCAGTCAAAAGGTCAAGGTCCTGTTGACCAAGACAGGATATTTTCCCCAGAAGTTAGTTCCTGCCCTGAAGAACTTCCAGAGACAAAAGGAGACTGTAGCCTCACTGATGGCAGAGAAGTAGAAAACATTAGTGAGACACTTGTAATTAGTGTAATGAGGATCAATCAGATGACACCACCATTGTCAGGTCATTTTATGGGCATTACAACAACAGCATGGTTATAAAGAGAAATGATAGGGGTATTAAGTAGTGACTACTTTCAGGACAAGCCTTTTCCTCATGAATGCATTTCCACTCATGAATGCAGGTTTATAGGAGATGGTATGAAATGGAATGTAGAGTAACAGCAATTAATTGGGATGTACCCAAACTGTGTACTGGGATATTGTGCTGCCTGTTTATTGACTGCTGCAATCTTCCACCCAATGCCTACCCAGTGCCTTAGTAAGGCCCTGACTCCTGTGCACATATTCAGTGCATATACTTATCCCCATTTATACCTTTTTACATGCAGTACAAGAGTGAACCAAAATCTGCTCTTAGTCTAGAAAATACAGGCACTGAATCAGTTATATTGCTAGAGGAGAAATTTAATCAATGGAATTACCTGCTATTCACAAGCAGACTTTTTTTACTCCAAATCCTCATTGAGATGTTTTGGAAGGGCCCATCCAAATTTGCCACAATAGTTTCTAGAACATCTAACTACTCACCTATGCTTTATATTCACTGCCAGGAAGTAGTGAGATAGATTTTGGGGGTAGTTTTTCACCTTGCAGCCTCTACACATTCATACATAATTTTTCAAAGGTGAATTCTTTTTCTAACAAGGAAGGAATGTTCATGCACAAATTGCAGTGGATTGACATGGGCATTGAGCCATCCTGGAACTTGTGGTTTAATAATTCCCTAAGACATTGACTTGGAAGGGACATTTGCCTTTTATATTTTGTATAAAACCTAAAAGGGACTGAGGGAGGGATATTAATTAATCTTTCATGCATTATTCAGAATTCATTATTCTTTCCCCTTTGCTAACGACTGCACAGTTGTCTTAAGTCAGTCTACTCAGTGGAAGTTTAATCATCTCTGGTCAATGGAAGTTACTTTGAGGCAGTAGACCTCAAAGCACATGTTGGCTGACCACCACTGGTGTCTAGTCTGGGTAGAGCTGAATCCCATCTGAGCCAGGAAGCTGGCAGACATACATGTTCAGTGATACAGCTGCCTGTGAGCTGAACTGAAACTGTGCATTAGATGTTGTGTACTGTCAGCAGGTCAGAGAAACAATGTGCTTATGGAAGTTTTATCTCTGCTGCTGTAGCAAGGCTATGAAGAAAGAAACTCACAGGCCACAAACAGCTGATAATCATGTTGTATGTAACTGAAAGGTCATTTCCCTGTGTTTGGGATGAAAGGCACAGGCCTGCTATAGCTAATTCTTGGAAGGTACGATTACTAGTGAGTTTTTCGTATGCCTGCTTCCAGGATTAGTGCATCACTTAATTTATTCTATACATGACAGAAGAGGTTGAAGAGATGCAGCATAAAGGCGTGGAAAAAGAGCCTCATGCTGTATCCAGATACATTAATAGTTATCTATTAATAGATCATGTTACATGCAAATAGGCTTGATGTTAATATTATTTAGCTAAAATCCAAGCAGTAAATACTGTTCTCTAAGGCACAGAAAATGCATGCAAAACTCAAGTCTATGTTTTAATGTATTTCTTGTGTCCTTAATAGACTTAAAGTCAGATAATCTATATACCCCACATAGTTTAAGCAAGCAAGGCAAAGGATGGTGGGAAGAACTTCTCAGCATTGCATCCTTGGAATCACAAGAATGCTTTTCTGAAATGACAATTGCTTTTCTAATATTATAATATTTATTCTCCATGCATTTATATACCTAATTCCTTTTTTTTGTCTAATACCAAAGCTTACTGAAATGAGAAAAAAACTCTTCAGCCCAGTGGCTAAGCAGTTAAAAATTTCATTCAACAATTTGCCAGGTCACTGTCACAAATACGTTGCTAGGTGATTGCAGATGTTGTCAGCCACTAAAATACATGCATTTTCCAGATGTATTCATCAAATAATTTTCTGTTGAATGATTCTGTGGTACAGTAAAGCTGAATGCCCTATTAAAGGTCTAAATACTTAAAAATATATAAACTAATCTGAATCACATTGAAATCTGTAATCTGTTGTGTAAGTAGAGGAAAGGGATTCAGATTTGTGAAATTTGACTGAGGGTTCCTAGAGATTCAGCTCCCTAGAAACTGCAATTTTTCACTATTCTCTTGGGTTTTGTAACTTCGGTGCACACCCAATGCTCACATTCTGCATCTAATTATTCTACAGCTGATCCCTGTTAATTGGCATTTCTATCAGCTAGTGATATGACTCATTAACCCTTTGCAAAGCAGTCTTTGAAAAGTTAGTAACTGTAGAGTTTGAAACTTCAGGCTGACTAATACCAATACCCAGCCATAAAAACACATGAACTTCAGGCAGTTGCAGATATCGTTCTGGGAGCTGATTGTATCAGTCATAAGGAGTTCGTTCACCTTGCAGGTCAAGACCCCAAAAGTTGGGCTGGTTTTCCAGGTTCCTGTTCCTGGCAGCAACAATGTCATCCATGTGAGAGCTGTTGAACTCAGCAGATGTAGGTCTCTATATCAAAGTGAGGCAGAAGAGCTCCCAGGCTCCTGGCAGTGGGCAGTAACTGGATTGGCAATGGCTATAGCACAAATTTAGATACTCAGCTCAGGTGTAAAAACCTGTGTGAAAGGGTTTTAATCTGCAAGCTGACTCCATACTCCAAATAATGGGGGCAATAATTGGATACAGTTATCTTTTATAGTGGAAGTCAGATCTGCAGATTCTTTCTGACATCAATATCTGTGAATGTACATAGAGCAGATATGAGACAGGGTTCAAAGAACGTGCCACTGGTTGCATTTTTCCTAGAGCTTTGAACCATAACATCTGTGTATGCTCCATGGTTCAATGTTCATCTAGAACAATCAAGAGATTACTGAGAGTAGTTTGGCAGGGAGTAGATGTGCATGGATTTAAGTGTAAACTGTCCATAGAGAATAATGTACTAGTATTAAATCCAAAATTATCTCCTCTGGCTCAGGAAGTTCCCAGGTACCAGTGATGGCAGACTGAGCATTTATTCCGAGAACATACTGCTATTTATTATTTTTCTATATTCTGAAAGTTTTTCCCTAGGCGTCCAGAGGTGAAATACTACACTAGATGGATCTCGACCTGATCTGTGTGGCCATTTTTATATTCTTAGGCCTGTGCAGCACTGACTGTTATCCATTATGACAGTTTAGGTGACATGGGGATTTCCTGCAGTGTGGAGAGCTCATGTTATTCATTTCCAGGGAGTAGTAATAGCTATGGGAAGAAAATATCACGGAATAGATCCTTAATCTTTCTGGCAAAGCTGAATGGAGGAAAGCAGTTTGTGAGGTTTATGGTTACTGTAGGTGCAGTGTTTAATCATAACTTAAGTAGTTGTGTGTGTTATGCCTAAGCTAAGTGTGTTTTTACCACATTAAAAAAGGTTTAGACAATATATAATGTCCTTGTGCTCTGTTCTAAAAGAGTTAGTAGCACTTTGCAGTCTGTCTGCTAGAGGCTGTGCTGCTATGCCACTGCTCCAGGGAGAAGTGGTGTAGTAGGAGAGCTCTTCGTCTCTGTGCTTCACTAGCATCAGCTCATGTAACACAAGACAGTGGCCATGAACTGTGGCTTGGGATGTTCAGACTGGACCAGGTGACCTCTCGAGGCTCCCTCCAATCAACATTTCTAGAGTCCATAGCAGACCTACACTCACCTGAACCAGTAACTCAAGGAGCTATTCCAGAGCATATCAAATGGCTTCACATATTTTGGTGATGGCAACTGCATCGTGCTCCCTAATCAGCACAATTAAAGGAGAGTGATGCAGCTGAACTGGCTGTTTGACAATTCACCAAGCAAGCAGATGCATGTAATCCACACCCTTTGGGATAACCTGATGGATCTGACCTGCCCTTCAGGTGTCACTTCAGACGGACTTGTGTCTATGCTATCTGTCCAGAGACAGCAGAACACACTTGTGTTTAGGCAACTGAATCGAGCCCTGGGTGTCTACTGGGGTAAGCTGAAGCCATTTTTCTTTTTCATCTGCAGCAGAGCAGGTGTCAGTATATTCCCGGTGGCTTGTTCACCGTAAATAATCGTTCTCTGTGAGGCTGTGGTTGGTACCTTTAGCTTGCAGAATCCCAGCATCAGGTCAAAAAAGTACCCAAGCGCTCCACTGCACAAATGATGATCTGGGATAAAGCCCTGCTGTCAGATTACATTTGTTACATGTTTTGCAGTTGCCTAACCAGGGCCACAGGTCAGGCTCATGTTCATGGTAGTTCATTGACACGTTGTTTGGGTTTTGCCTCATTCTCTCTCCTGTCATTCAAACTGGAGCTGGGCGTAGGTACTGGGACTACTGGCTTTATGGGGATGAGCCACTCTTTAGAAGTTCCCACGGTGGCAGCACATGTAGAGTGACACAGCCTGTATCCCACTTCCATTGATGTGTCAGCACAGGCACCGAAGGGGCCTGCGATGCTGAAAAGTGTCTGTAAGAAGGCCAAACACAGCAGTATGCGACCTAGGGACAGTAAGGGGGTCTGTTAAAGTTAAAATTACTTAAATCAGTTGTTACTCAAGTGAAATTGCTGTAGCTTTCATGTTGTGGTGCTTCTCAGAGGCCTGAGTACCTTCACTTTACTCCATACAGATAGTGGAATATCTTAAATAAAATACATTCCTATTGAAATTTCATTTAATGCAATGTCAGAAGTTTCCAGAAAGATATTTGAACACCAGAAATTTAAGGCAAAATTACTTAAATTTAAAAACTAATTGTCTGTTTGGAATGTGAAAAATCGATTGCCCTGATCTTGGAGCAAAAGTTCCAAAAAGAGCTTCCCACACATGAACTGCAAGGATAGAGCTGTGCGCCACACGCTGGAGATGGAGGGAATGTTGTAGGCACAGCAGCTGATCCCACGGGCCAGCCCATTTCCCTGGCTAATGAACTACCTGAAACTTGACTGCTGTTATCAGAGCCCAGCAGCCACTGCCAAGATCCTCTCTGCATATTTAAATTTACATATATTGTGACAAAGTTCCAAGCACTGATGGAAATCTTCTGTCTCTATTAAAAATTTTGAACACATAATAACAATAAAGGAATAAGATAGTTTTGCTTGAAAGCAGAAGTTAAATGAGGTTATTTAGGAAAAAGCAGTCTTATTTATTTGAAATACAATTTCATTACATGAAAATATAATAAACATTTATTTGGAAAATACTGGCGTTTTTTTATTTTACAACTACTTTGTTACTACTAAATAATGTTTATTCTGGAATGAGCTATTGCAGGTCTCGGTGACAGAATCAATCAAGAAACTGACAGTTTATATGTCTAACAACAAGAACAAAAAAACAACAACAGTAATACTAGTAGTAATAATAATAGTAATAAAACCAACTTAATTCCGAATAAACCTGAAAATGTGGGAAAAGCTCAGTTTTACATTTTGTAGGGGTTTTTTTCTTTTCCTTTTGGTGACACAAACATGAGTTCCTGTCTCACAAGCTACTTCAGTATACTGACATTTACAGGAATCTGTTTAGTTTATGCCTGCTCTGAGAGTTGGTTTGATTACAGCATATAAGCATTATTGGGGGAACAAAACACTCTAAACTGAGAGCTGTTTAATCTAACAGAGACAAGAATAACACAGAATAAAAGTTAAGACTTAAAACTTTATTATCAATTAATACCATTTTAACAACATGTGCCAATGAGAATAGAACAGATTACCCAATGAAAATGGTGTCTTCTCCATTAGTTTTTGCCTTCAAACAGGCACTTGAATGTCAAGGTGATGGTGACCTTTTTGGTAATAGTCTTGTCTCTGGACCACTGTGGGAGGTGGACGGAGACCTGGAGGAACCGTCTCTCAGAGCAGAGACCAGAGCATCAAATTTCCCTCTCTTCCTAACACACCTCCCTAATCCCCATCAAGCACTTATCTCTCTCCATTTGCTCTAAAAGGAAAACAAGTGATAATTTAGATTACCTTAGCTGGCTAATGATTTTTCAGAGATGTAGAGTTGACAAGAGCTTCCCTAAATTAATCAGACTTGATCCCCCTGTGATATAAACACTCTTTGGTGACCAAGACTTTGGTGTATCTCCCTTCAATTCAGCAGATAAGGGTGCAGCTCCCACCTGCTTTGCTCTGTCTTCTGAAGGGGCTACACACAACAGCAATGCTGGACTAGTAGCCTGGTACATTTACAATAAGCTTTGTTATTGGTGGGTTGTAGCAACACAAATTTTAAAATGTTACATTTTCCTACAACCCACTAGAGAGGTGTTAAGTAATTAAAATAATTTGTGGTGTGTTTGTTTATTTATTTATAAAGGACATATTAACTGTAGTTTAAATGACCAGGAAACTTTGCTGTTTCCAAATTAAAAGTGACTAACAGTTGAATATGCTTTTTTAAAGCTCTTGCGTTGGCATCCACTTTCAGACTGTTGCTACTTTAATATTTTGAAAAGCAAGTTAAATTAACTCTCCAGTGTTAATGTATATTACACATATACACAGGCACCCCGGTTCTCTCATTTTGGATGAGACCCTGACTGTATTAACAGAAACATTTCAGAGAAATGGATTTACTAGTTAATCTTCAGCAAAAAGCACCAAATAGTAAGGCACCAATATTTTGATTTTTCACATGAAGCACTGCAGTATGGTCCCACACATCCCAAGATTGCTGCTGAGAGGAATAAATCAGTTGTACCTCCCTTACTGTGTGTAGTTCATGGTGCTTCCCAGAAGACTGCATACTCTTGCTTTTCCTAGAATGGATGTTGAGACATCTTTAATAAAGTGCATTCCTACTGTGATCCCTTTTAATGCAATGGCAGAAGTTTCCAAAAAGACATTTAAACTGTAGAAATCTGTAGGAGTAGCAATGCTTCAGGACCAAACCTTTCTACTGTACCACTGGCAAAGAGCTTCACTTTCTACATAGCTTGTGCTGTTAACGAGGGCCATTTTGTAGTACAGGAATCATTAAAAATAGTGATTCCTATTCCTAAAGTCTGTAGTATTGGTTCTATTCCTAATGACTTTTGACATAATGCAGTAAACTTTCATCACTTCCACTGTGCTGGAAGCATTGTCTCCAGTGATCCCATTGCTTCTGTCTGTCAGGTGAACTTGATTTTCCTGTAGGCTTTACTTATCCACGTTTTGTTGCCCTGAGGCTGAGTCAGCCTGAGTGGCACAAGGCTGGCTTTGGGAGCATGCGTGGTCCACGTGAAATGCTGAAAGCAGGACAACTAGCCAAGTTTTGAGGCATGCTGGTAAGTTAGTATGAAGTAAAGATCGATGGCGAGAAGTAAGCTATATTAATGGGAAGGCTACCTGGTGGTTCTGAGGAGCACAGGGGGCTAGAAAATATGGGACTGGAGGCATTTTATTGTCATATTCTACTAGAGAGAACATACCCTTTGAACACAGGATGAACTAACTGGTATTTGTTTTGCTTTTATTTTCTTACTTCACTTGACCTGTCTACACATGTCTAAGCCTCAAATTCCAAACCACGATTTAATCCCTTCTCCTCTGGAGCCCTTGGAGGTAGCAAACAAAGTTGTGGTAAATCATATCATTAGACTTTAATGGCCAATGAACAGTAAGTAACATTTTTTTCCTCCCAAGGGAGTTATTTAATGTTTAATGAAAATACCAATTTGCATAATTCACTGGCATTTTAAAGGTCACCATCAGTATGTCACTAGGACAACAGGGTAATTACTTAAGATAACTATCTTCCATCCATAAAAGAATGTTAATTTGTTGAAAAGGACTATTTAAAATTATTGTATTTTAATTATTATACCATCTTTATTCTATTTTTAAGAATGTCAGAACTTCTGCAGCATACCTCTCAAGGCTGTGTATCACTTTCTCTAAGGCATCGAATGTTGATGCCAGGCAGACCAGGATTCTGTACTAACTCCTAAAAGCTTCTGATTTGCCTCACTCTTTTCCATCTGTCTTGTTCCCCTTCAATATTTGACAGTAGACATCTGCAAAGGTAGATAAATGGCAACAATATCCATAAATATGAGAAGTCTGAGGGAATCTGAGCGATGGAGCAGCGTACAAAGAGGTGTCTCAGTCAAAGACACAGCAGTTCCACACGGTGTCCCCTCTGAAAGTGGGGGCAACATTCTCACTATGTGTGGGGTTCAGGAAGACCCTGCCCCAGGCAGACCCCTCTGTCATATTCCATCACCAAAACCTGTTGGGTCACAAATAAAATATTATCCAAATAAGGGCCTTTTTTTTTAATTTGTGGTCCAAAAGGAAATTGAGAGTGGGTCTTAGTAAAGCACAACTAGGCAAACCACTGAAAACCTGCTGAGCCTTTGCATGGCCAAGCCCAGAGAAGGACTTAGACATCAATATATTCATGTAGGAGGAAGGAGCTTATGGAAACATCTGCTGGGACAGTTTGTGAAGCCCACCACTGATCCCTTACAGCTGCACACAACAGGCTGCATTGGGCCAAGGGCCACCGCCACACCCAGAATGTTTGCAAGGAATATCCAAAACTGGCATCCAGCTGCCAGCTGTGCTGGAGCACTCTGCATTCCCAAAGGAATATGTGTCAGAACAGGCCTGAAACAAGGACTTCCTAAACTGTGAGTACGTGCAATGTAGCTACACTCATACACGAGTATTTGTGGTGTTGGAGCAAATGGTGTCACTTTATACTTCAGAGAACACCATCCTGCTCCTCTGGCAAAACTCCTAACAGGGCCATCAGCAGGGCTTGTAAAGATGACTCAGTCTAATAAACTCCTTTTCCCCTTCGTTGTAAAGCCAGGAGAATTTCGCTGTCATACTATTGGTGCACCAGAAGGGTGTCTTTAATACAGTGAAGTGACCCTGAATGAGTGACATACTGTTTGCAGAGGGACAAACCTACTTTTGCAACTCAGCACAATAGACCAAAACCACGTTATGTTTCATTTAATGATTAGTCCTGCACAAAGCTTTCAGATAATAAGCACTAACATATTTTAAACCTGAGCAAGCTAACTATTTATTTCACTAAAACCTCTGCAGCACTGGAGAAGGTGGAAAGGGCAATGTGATTAAGATAGCTCGATTAGGGCAGGGCAGACAGGGTTTCTCTCAGCTGAGAGCTGAGGAAATCTTTTTCTTTTCTTCAAAGACAGCAGTGCTGGTTCTCCTTTGTCAGGCCAGGGGGGAGCTCCAGGCACCAGGTTTCTCTGCTTCTGGGGTGATGCTTTGAGGATAAGCCTTGCACTGCACAGAATGACCCCAGCTGTTTACCTTCATGTCCCCAGAGCAGTATTTCTTAGAGATACAATATTGATAACTCCTCAGCTTTCCTCTGCTGTGATTCAGAAGGCATCTGATTGCATTTATACAAATAATCATATGTGTGTGTGTGTGAGTGTGTGTTATAGTTGCCACTGTGAAATAGAACGGATGCAACAACTTTATTAATAAAATCCTGGCAGCTATGAAAAGGTGGGGGATGCCAGTCTGTGCCACAGCAGCACTGAGGTCCTGCAGGTGTTAAGGCTGATGTCCTGGCATGGCCTCAGTCTGAAACCATGCCCAGGAAGGTGCCTTATGCCCAGGGCTGGGTCTGTCCCAACTGCCTTCTCTCCCTGCCCTGCTTCCTCGCAGGGAGCTGAGGCATCACACCAGCTTTTCAAGTCTAAGGACTAAATGTGCAATTTCTGCAAAATCTGTCTCCTGTTTGCATTTAATCATAAAATTCCTTTTTCCACCTCCTCACAAATCAAGACCCAGGAAAACAGTAAAAGAGTCAATGCTGTATTTAGGCAGATTTGCGGTCAGAGACTTCTGCTCTGCAAGCCCTCCACCATCCATGGTGAGCCAGGGTATGACCATTCCAGGTGTAGTTTCCACCTGCTTCCCAGCTACTGTCTCAGGAGCCATGTTGTTTGGGATCTGTGGCTGGAGACTTCAGTTCTGCATGTAGGTCCTGTGTGATTTCCAAATGCAGACTCTCTTTAAGGAGAATTGGAGCAACAATAAAAATAGGCTTTAGAGGACCAGACTGTCTAGTCATTCAAGAGGGTCGTTACAGTGTGGTTTTCTTGACATACATATAAATATAAATAGATACTAGTGGGTTTTTGGTATTCTTCCTGACAGTGGCCAATAGCAGACATATGGAAGAGCTTCCCGACAACAGCATTTCCATACAGTATCCCAGCCTTAAGCTGTCTGAAGTTTAGGTCTCCTTAAACCTCAAGTGGCATATTTGTTTTTAAAAAAATTAATGTAACTCAGCATCTAAAAATAATCCCATGGAGTCATACACTCTCTTGTTCTTCAGCATTTGAATCATTGCAGCTGACTTCACAGTGTCATAAAACACATTTTGAGAAAAATACCCAAAGAGTTGCCCAGAGTGAAATACTTAAAAATAAACACAACCTATTGCTCTATAAAGCACATACCTAAGTCATGTTGTTTCAGAAAGCGCTGGAGGCTCTGGGTGAGGATGATGAAATCCTGGCCGCTCCTTGGTGCCCAGAGGTCACACATGGCCAGAGCTGTGGGCACCCCACGAGCCTGTGTGCAAGTTAGCCTGCATCAAGCTCTTACTCACAGTTGTTTTCCAGCACAAGCTCAAAACCTGAAAAGAATTAAACCCCTAAAAATCTGATTATTCTCTGAAATGGACACCTGTGGTCGATGTCCCACGTGTGGTAGCAGAGGAGCAGTGAATCAGCACAGGGCTCAGAGCAAACACCAGAAGTGCTCCTGGGGGCCCAGAGCCGTCCCTGCTGTAACACTGCTCCCACAGCCAAGAAAACCTACTCTCTAGCTGGCAACGAGTAGCATGAAGCAGGGAAATTGTCTTCACTTGTGTTACACATTTTTGCCTCGTCAATCAACAGTTTAAAGGAGGCACAGAGGCTGAATCTGCAAGTAAGTAAGCCCCTGCTGTTCATATTCTGCTGCTCAGGTGGTTTCTGGTAGCCCCTAAAATGACCAGAATCATCTCCAGAATGCTCAAATTATTAAAAATAACAGTATCCTGTTCTTATACCCTAGAATTTCATATTAATTTTATTTGGGAGTGTATGAAGCCAAGGAGGTTAAGCCAAGCTCTAGATTTAGGCACGCGATTTTTCTTTGGGTACAAAAAGAAAAAAGGTTGAAACCCTTGCATTTGGGTGGCTTTGATTCATCCCCCAGCACGAGCTCTGAGCTTGTGTGCATCGTCATCGCTGTGTGTGACGAACGCTTCTGCCCGCCCGGAGCGCAGCCGGTACCCAGGGGCTGGTGTATCCTCGGTCAGGAAGCGCTGCCCTCAGAGAGTGCACTTCTCTAACACGAAAGCCTCAGTGAGTGCTGAAACAAAACCAGCTGCAAGATGCTCCAGGGGAAAAGGAGGCAGAAGTCAAGACAGCATCTCCCCCTGCTCCACACCCTTCAAACTAATTATGTGACCTGAAAGCTCATGCCTTAATTAGTCTGGAAATAAATTACACTGGCTCCGCCTGGTGGCTGATCCCACCAAGCTCAACGCGCTGTGGATATTCGCGACGGGCACTCGTCTTCCTTTGGACAAGAAGCCATGTGGTTTATTATGCTGAAGTGGAGCCCGGAGCCTCCATCCCAACCCTCCCAGGCTCCTGCTGTGTCCCTCACAACAACAAGCACTCACGCCCGATGTTGTGCTGGTGGATGGCTGTGGGTGACGGGGCTCTCAGCACCGCAGGGGGATGGGGAGCTGCAGGGGTACCCCCGCTAAGGGGCCATCCCTGGGGTGTGCTGCAGCCATTCAGCCCTGCACCTTCAGCTCCAGAAGGACAAGTGGAATCACACAGTAGGAAAGCTCAGTGATGGGAGGAGGTAACACATACAGTGCAGTAACAAAGGAAAGCGGCTGGATTATGAATCGAGCCAGGCTGTGTTCCCTAAGCAAGCCCCCCTAGCGTTCATTTTCCGAACGGCGCGACTCCCCCCTGCAGCGGAGAGGAGCCAGCATCCTCCCACCTGGGGAGGCTCCCCTCGGCATGCGGGGTGTGGGCATGTCAGAGGACACTGTGCATTTTCATGTGAAAATTTGAATAAACATTCTGCACGGAAACAGGCCTAGTGACTGAGCATGCTGGCAGGCTAGCCCGGAGACCTGGCTGCCTTTGAAGGACTGTGGTTATAATTACTGTCACCATTACTTGCATCAAGAATTACAACCACATGAATTTGGAGCCTCGTCACTTTTAGTCAGTGCTTTAAAGCTGGCTCTCTCTTATACATGCGCGGTGGTTTTCTTGACCTATTTTTGGACAGTGAGAAATTATTTATTTTTATATCCAGACTTCCCAATTAGCCATGATAATACAGTAAACAGGCTGGGAGGAACAGGAGAGATTCCTGGCTCTGCACTCTTTTCCAACCTATATAATGCAGCCCTGGATGTAATGCTGCCTAGTGCTATGGAAATCCATCATATTGAAAATGTTGACTGGTGCCACAAAATACAGAAAGGGGATGAGGATTATCTCAGGCTGTGTTTTGTTGGATGTTCTGTGAGGAAGAAATTCACATAAGCCTGTTACAGGTGCAAGATATGGGACCTCTACCAGTTCCCTCTCCATCCCTCCCTTTTCTGAGAGCTGAAGTGTTCCGTAATTGAACTATATAGCTATATAACTATCTGGTTGTTAGGGAGAAATAATATAAAAGTCCAAGGGTGCACTCCTATTTTGTTCCAGGAATCGGGTAAGTTATTTGGTTTATGGTTAAACAAGTGAATGCTCCCCCCATTTCCTTTGCATGTTCATTTGTAACTCCAACACAGGTGCTGTGGAAGCAGATCTTATACAGAGCTCACTTATAGTATTTGGGCATCAGATCCATCCCTTTTCTGTTAAGCCCCAATAAGCATCCATCCATGGGCACCTTTGATCCCCAACACTATTATCATCTCTGTGGACAGACAGAGCTAAGGAGCACAGTGTCACCAAAAGGAAGAGAAACAAGAAGCCAGAGGACATCAGAGTTTTCAACAAGTGAAAAACCCAAGCAAGAGGAACAAAAAAAAACCCAGACAAGACTCCCCTCTTCCATCAAGAAAGAGGAAAATGTCCAAGAGAAGTGGAGAAAATACAGAAAAAATGTACAGATGTGCTCACACATCTCCTGAGGACCAACATATTTTTCTCGGTTTGGAGTTCCTGTAAGGGATGAAACATAAACCCCAAAGTGCATAAAAAGGAAGAAGGTTTGAAATAATTTGGATATATATTTTAATGAGGTAAATGTAATTTAAACATGCAAATATGAACAGCCAGGGGGATGCCCTGTGGAGTTGGTTGCATCTGTAAAACACAGCTTCCCCTGGGGGCCACAGGGGTGAGCACTTCTTCAGGTGCAGTGTCTCTGTGGGGAACATGAGCATGGGCAGCCTGGGTCAGACTAAAGCTCTGTCTAGCCTTGTGCTCTGCCTCCTTTACTACCTACAGCAGATCTCCGGAAAACGTTGTGAGAACAAGAATATGTGTAGTTTTACCTCCCTGAATTGAATGTACTCTGGCCCAGCTCGCAGCAATCTGCAGCTCAGGGACTTCCTGAGCCAGAGGTAGTGTCTCTACATGTAGCAGTTGCTCATGGGCACCTGGCTGAGTCTGTTCTCACAGAGCAAGAATCCTCACTGTTCACGAGCGTGCAGCTGTGCCAGCTCACTAAGCAATGCCCCACTGGTGCCACTGTCCTAGATAAGTGGCATGTGCTATATTTTCACTTTATCTAGGCTATAAAGTCAATGTGAAATTTGTATTAAATGCAGCATGGAAAAAATGAGAGGATTATTTCTATGGGTATAAAGCCTTTGAAGGTGACAGTACTATATTTCTTTAGGACTGACCTTGTGTTCCTGCAATGCCCATTATGAGGAGACCATGTAGTATGTTGGGAATAGCTCTGTGCTGTAAAAGATCTCATTTTTTTCCCAAAATCTGTGTGTAGTTCCCTTCTTTTCCATATTTAAAGCAAATGGCTCATTTTCATATAATTGTTATGTGGAGTCAGAGGCAAATATTGATAGAAAGTGACAGAGTTTAATTTATTTCTTTGTTGAAGATTGATTTTGCTTGGGCTTCGACAGCACTGGCTGCCTTCCCAGAAACATCTCTGAATTTATCACTGCTGGGTGCCAAACTGAGACAGAAGGAACAACTTTTAAATATAACACTCCTCAAACTGGTGGGACATTGCAGCTTGGTGAAATTCCAGCCATAACCCTGAGTGCCCCAGAGTAAGGACAGATGAAAGGAATTGGGGCAGTGATTTAACAGTGTCAGTGGAGGGAGATCAGCTTTAGAGTGGTGCCCCTATCTGCCAAGGGGTAATTGCTCCTCACTCCTAACTTTTGGTTCATGCTGAAGATCATTTCCTTCTCTGTCACAGTTGTGTCTAGCCACTGAGTGAAAGAAATGAGTGTGTAAACTGAGACAGACTTGCCCATCTGCAGCATTTTGCAGGCTCCGACACCCAGAGCCTCTGTGGGAGTCCAGCTGCTCAAATCGTTGATGGAAAGAAATAGCACTACACGTTGCCTGGCAGAGGGAAGCTCATGGCCTCGCTTGCTTTTTCATTCTTCCCTGCTGACCAACCTCATGAGCTTTAAGAGCTCCCCTCTGATGGCTGTTTCTGCAGAGGTGTAGGGTGAAGCCCACTGCTGAGGCATGGGAAAGGTGACATTCCTTGGAGGCACACGCAGATGCAGTGGCTGATGTGACGTGCGCAGTGATTATCAGCATGAGTCACTGGAGCTGCACACGCTTGTACTGCAGCTGAGCTCAGCCGTGGTGCTCCTCCGGGGAAGGGCAGCTTCGGTACCTACTCGTAGTGTCATCCCACGAGATAAACCAGGAGCCCAGGCAAAGTAAGTTCAATTTTGTAGTGCACTGGAAAAATTAAGTACTCTTATCAGCTTCATCAGAATGGGCTTAGAGTGAAGCTATTTAGGTGTGTGACTCAGGCTGTCCCCAGCGGGTGAGGGACAGGCTGCTGACAGTGGAACGAACACACGAGCACCATTGCACCATTCAGCTGACGAAGTCAGCACGGCTTCTCTCTGAGCAAAACCATAACAGCTACTCCCTGTTAGGCTGGACTGGCTGGGCAAGCTCTTAGTTCATCCTTCATGCAGGAGTCACAGCGGGGAGCTGTGGAGCAAACAGAAGTAGAGACATGTAGAGCAGTGTCAGGAGAAACACCCTCTTCCATCGAAGAAAGATCAAGGCAGTTAACAAGAAGTCTGGGCACCCCGCAAGATCAAAGCAACCTCTACCGATCAGTCTGCTCACAGATCCTCCCCTCCCTCCCTGCAGCAATGTGGATAAGTGGAGCCTCTCACTCTCTCTAACCTTAAAACAATGTTTAATTTAAAAGAAAAAGAACTCTGATTGTTCTGATGTCTGGTTTCCACCACCTCAGGGAAAATGGAGTGCCCTTCTCACTTCCCAGGTGGAAAAGTGAAAGCCCACAACCCAAGCTCTTCCCTAGGGAAGTAACTTCCCTTTGCAGTGACTCTCCTCCTGGTGAACCCAGTTTCCTTCGAGACAGGAGAGGACTTATTGCTGACAGGAGAACCTGATGTCTCTTGTCTCACTGAAAAGCACCTCCCAGCTGATTCATTCTGGGCTGAAGAGCAGAAACTATCTTTTTTTACTAAGGATCTCACCTCTCTGAAGACTCTATATTCTGCCTTTCTCTGAGCTCAGCAGCAGTGGCTGGTACTGGCTAGCCGCCCTGCACCCTGCATATCTTCCTTTCTTTGAATGTTTTCTACTAGAAAAGCACCAACCTGTATTTCATACAGAAATTGCATCCAGCTGCTGGGCCGGGTGGGCTTCTCTCTGACAGGAGCAGTGGTACTGTACTGTAGCGTTCCTGCTAGCTGCAGCATCGAACACGGCACCATGTGATGTAGAAAAAGGACAAAGGGCTACGTGGCCACTGGCTCCTGCCTTCCTGCCAAGCAAAGGTGCCATGAGAGGTGCCTTCCTTTCCCTTTGCCCTTCCCAGCAGATGGTTCTCCTGAGTGAGCACAGGAGTGACCCAGTGACACTTTTCTCCTAGCATTAGGCTTTTATACTCTATTTTGACAGCACTCTATTTTAGGAAGCAAATTCCTCCATTAACCTCTGCCCTGGTAATGGGAGGTGCAGAACCTACTGGTCCCTTCGAGGGGGATACAAAAGACATTCCTCATCCTGAAAGGACTAACACGTGTTTCTGGTTTAAACTAATGATGTACTGGGTGGATTTCAGCACACAGAGATGGGAGAGAAGTCCCTACCCCCAGGTCTTCAATCATACATGGGCTTAGGTCCTATTGTGATGCTCTTTGCAGCATGTTGATACCACGTTGAAGGAGGTCTTCTGAGGAGCTCAGGTTGAGTATAGGGAGGCTTCTCTTTCCCAACTAGCTGATTTCTAAAGCATAGGGTAAGATTTCAGGGTTTTCTGGGTAAAAAATACATTTTCTATATAAAACCCCCCTGATGACTTGCCTATGCACTAGAGCACATCTTTAGGCAGGTTTAAAACTGTACAACACTTCTTAATGCTTCAGAAATCATATAAAATACAGTATATACAAGGGAATAGGAATAAAGAAATGGCACCATAGCACCTTTTAGAAAATTGATCCTGGGCATAATCTCTAATATCTCAAAACTTAACCTCAAGAATCAGCATCAAGAGGGATAATAATTCACTAGCTATATCAGAGCAGAGTAAGTTCACGAGCAAAAAATCATTAAGGAAAACTCTTTCTTGATAAACTTAGCATTTAACCATTTTGGTTTTGTCAGGGCCAAGGGGTAAGGCAGCTCAAGGCAATGTCCTGTTAAAATCTATTTCCAGCGTGCAGAAAATAAAGCAAATGCTGCTGGCTAGCCTCTAGGACCTGTGAGATTGCTGAGGACACTAGTATATTTCTGAAGATTCATCTGCTTGTCAGCATAGGTTGTTTTGTCACTATTTGGTCTCTACTGAAGACAGTCTACTGGCACAGGCTGTGTGTACTCAGAGTATTCCACTCAAGGTGCCACGGTCCATTACATCTGATCTCATCCTCCTATCTGCACACACCTACAGCCCAGAAACTTGTCTTTCAGTGTGAAACATGAGACCTGAAGTGTTGAGTAACAGTTTTTACTTACTGCCCTGTGGCTGCATTTCCTTTTCAGTCCTTGCACCGAGTTGCATTTTCACCCTGGGGTTTTCCAACAGAAGAGCCAAACTCATGTGCGTGCAGAGGCAGTCCTGTGGGCTGCCAGTTTTCAGTGCTGAGGCTGAAGTGCCCAGTCCAGCTTCCTAAACCTGGGCTCTCAAAAAAGGACATGGACTGATTACAGCTCCTTTTTAAAAGGAGACATACTCGTCAGATAGTAGTCCTCTGCCACCAGATGGTAAATCCCAGCAGTTGAAGGTGGTGGGGGGTGAGGGCAGGATGAGTTGCTCTTGCTCCATTCTCTGTTTTTCACTCAACAGTGTCAATCTCTACCTGTGCACTCTTGTAACATCTCAAAAGACAGTGAGCACCACAGCACCCCTGATCCAAAACACTCAGACTGGATTTTACTTAGAAAAAATAGTAGTAAAATGAACATTTCTTTCTTTCCCACTATAGAAATGACCAGATATACCACTCTCACCCGATGCAGGGTTTACCCAGCCTTTTACTGTGTGGGGCAAGGGACTTGCTTTAGGAAGTGGAGGACTGTGCCTGCTCAGGGTGTGTGCTCAAGGCAGTTGCACCACACTCCAAGACCACAGCCAAGCTCTGCAGGAAAAGCTGGCAGCAAAGATGGTGTAGGTGCTCCCTGTGATGCAGGAGGTCCTCAGAGCAGAGAGCATTATGAGACCATCACTTCCATTCACTCCCAGATTCCTTTAGACTAATCCAGTGTCAAAAAAAGCACCTTAACTCAACCGATAGTTAAATTCATCCAATATCCATCTCACTAAGAGGTAATTGAGCAGGGGATGTATTCAAGCAATATAGAATTTAAAATAAAAAGGCACTAGAATCCAGTGTTGTTGACTGGAAAATATTGTACCTGTCACTCCAGCTGTTTCTGATTGCTAGTCACAAATTGTGTTATGAAATATCCATTTATTTAGGCATTGCGGGTCACTTGACAGGGAAGATGAATGATGTCATCAGAATTCCTTTTATTTTTTTCTGGATGAGAGATGTGGTGTTGCTGATATTACTATGCATGCATTGTGCAAGATCCCTTCCCAGGGATCTGCTGATCTGCACTTGAAAATGGACAATATGAGCACTGCCATAATTGTTCCTGGAGTAATTCATTTTAATTGGGCTTTTGTTGTATGAGTAAAGAAAGGTGAGACTGAAATTTGAAAATCTGCTTTAACTTGCAGCCATATCCAGAATTTAAACTGAGATCTCTCATATGGAAAAAACCTCTGGTATATTGTATTGCCTACTCCATTATGTGGTAGTTAATAATTAAAAGCATACTGCAGTCACTTTTATGAATTTATAATGTGGAGATGAAGGATTACAGCAAGTCATAGTTTGACATACAATAATCTTCACTGTATTTCAGTTATTTGCTAGCAAAGCTTAATTTCCTTTTTCAATTTTTTTTGATGACACAAAGAAAAAATTAACTTCAGATGTTTCCTCTGCACTTGCGCCATTCTAAAGTGCCTTTATTTATAAGAAAAGGAAATTGCACCCAGTTTGCCAGAGCACCTCTCCAAAGCCCTTCCTATGTGTTGTTACACAACAGACTCCATCATCCCTCAGGGACATGGGGACTGCTGCTGCTGATGTGACGTATCGGATCCCTTCAGACCTTGGGAACACAGTCTGATCCATCACAAACTCGGTGGGGGTTTATGGCCTGCAATTTCCTTAGGTAGTGTTACTGTAGTGATGTCCCCAGACACACGACAGACACCTAACCTTGGGTCCAGCCACTGGCACTGGGGACCTCATCTCTAAGCTGGGTTTACTTGCACCCTGCAGCAGCTGAGGGCCTGCCAAGCTGAGCTCGGTGCTGGCAAGCATGGAAACACCTCCTGCCCAACAGTTTCCCTGCAGGGCAGGGAAGAGTGCAGGCAAATAAATGAACTCCGGGTTAGCGAGAGCCTGATTTTCCCAAGTGCATTTTCCATGCTGGCTGATACAAAGAGGACTCCTGCCCTGCCACTCCCTGGCTTGAGGAGGGAAAGAAGAAACAGTGAAGCATCCAAAATTAAGTTTGGGCTCTGGTAACTTAGAGGAGTTGGATACAGGGCAGTGAACCCTCATGTCCAAGTCCTTTGGACAGCCTTGTCAGCAGTGCCTTCCTTGTACAGTACTTCCACTTACACATAGCAGAGCATTTCCCAGGTAACCAAATCGAAACACATCAGAGTTTTGGGGATTAAATCCAGGGTCCTTACACAGAGTCTGGGCTGACAGGAGGAATCCCTTGGCTGTGCTCATATTGACAGAGGGCCCATTACCTGTATCCTGCAGTGCCATGGCCACAACCACGTGTGGATATGGCTGTAGATGTGGCATTGAGCTCCAGAGGCCCGTGAGTGACACACATTGGGTACATTTGTGCCAGTACACTTAAAAGTGACAGGGAATGTACCTAGGGATTGCACCTACATAATTTATGATGGATGGCTGTGATGGGTTTAATAAATCCCAAAAAACTCAGATTAAGGTTTTAGTTTTAGCTAGGCCCCACTTCTGTGGGTCA
>JAWWEU010000081.1:10042878-10100033 GCA_035583155.1 Acropternis orthonyx
TACATTTGTGCCAGTACACTTAAAAGTGACAGGGAATGTACCTAGGGATTGCACCTACATAATTTATGATGGATGGCCCAAAGCATGGTTTTACAAATGCAAAAGAGTTCTCTCCCAACCTCATCAAGAAGTGCTTCTGCCCCATGAGCTGGACATGGTGCTCTTAGCTGATTTCTCCAAGTCTGCTTCCAAGGATGGTGGAGAGAAAGAAGATAGGGCCTGCCTGTCTTCCTCTCTCTCTCTATTTTTCTCTCTCCAGCTGCCTGGAGTCTGAAAAGTGAAGAGTCTGAAATGGCAGTTGTCTGTCATTTGTCAGGTGCTGGCCTGCAGCACCAACTGCAAAAGGTTGCAGATCGTGTCAGGTGCCAGTATGGTCTCCCAAGTACTATGTGCCGTTTGTCACAAAAGCTGGCATTTCTGGCTGTAGCCAAGAACTGGTTTCTGAACTTTCCATGTCTGTCTTTCCATACAGCTTTCCAATATCTTTAATGCAAACCAGCACTGCTCAATCGCAAAAAGCTGTCTGTACTTTATATGTCTGCTATTTCTTCATATTGCTGCTGGCAAATCTTCTTGCCAAAGAAGCTGTGGGTGCAAGCATGATCCCTGTAGATGTTGACCACAGGTACAGCTGCTTCCCAGCCAGCCAGATGTGGCTTTTTGCAGTGTAACTCTGAATGTGAAGCATGTAGATAATGGCATAGTGTATATGGGATTAGGGAAAGGCATGGGACACTATGAGGCTTGCTTTAGATCGCATATAGTACAGATGAAAGGTAAACTGAACTATTTTGAGCTGGATATATACTCCAAGGATGGGATTTTTGTCCTAACTGATCTATGCCTGAGTTTCCCTGGCCAGGAGAGAACTTGTTTCTTTGGAGTAAGATTGAATGTAAACTAGTATACATGCAGTTTAGACAAGCTGGCAAGCTGACACTGCATGAGATGGAAATGCCCCAGCACAGCACTGCAATGATCTGTCCTGGGGTCCTGCATTGGCACAGACCATCCCGTTTCATCAGGTGAGAACTTCCTCTGGCTTGCAGCTTCTGCCAGAGATAAACTGGGCCTCAGGAAAAGTTACTTACTACAAGTTACAGTCAGAGAGAATTCCTTCCCCACCTAGAAATCTCTAATTACATATCCCTAATGAGCTCTACTTTTAGTCTGAATGTGACACTTTCAAGCTTCTAGCCTTTTCCCTATTAACTTAAAGTTTTCTACTGCCAGGTGTCTCTTTGTACAGGTATGTATATGATTTTTTTCTTTGTTGAGATTGGGTTTATTCAATTTCTCGCTGGAAGAAATTACCCAGATCTCAAATAACTATTACAGACTTTTCCTGAACTCTTTTCACACCTGCCAACATTGTTTTAGGAAATGGAAATGAGAAGTGAGGAGCCAATACTCCAATCAGTACTGTTGCTTTCAGTGGAAATTACATTGTTTATATCTTTTGCTGTTTGGCTGTTGCAACACACTGGGAGCTTGTGTGCTCTTACTGACTCAGGCCTTCACAATTATTTTCTAAATAATTCTTTCCTGAGTATCAATCTATAACTGACCTATATTTTTGTTTTACACAGATATAACCTTGCCTTTAAATTTTTTAGTACCTGCTGTTCAGGTGAGCCTTAGTTTTCATGATCACCATATCACTCATGGGAGCTGACCTTATTAATTATGATCCCACTAGCTTTTGGGTCACCTGCTAATTGTTATGGTAATGGAGATGTCAGCTGACTCTTAGTTGTCTGGCACATCTTTTTGCTCACACTGGAGCTTAATTTATATTATTACAGCCTGGCTGACTGTTTGGGAGGTGTGAAAAAGGACTGTACTGTGGCAGAGCATCCCACACCTGGCCTTTCTGGGGAGGAAGCTGCTATACCTGCTCCACATGCTCCCCTTTGATGTTACAGCTTTCTGTTTGTGGTACCAGAAGCCATGTCTTCGAGGTACCAGAGCTCACCCTGAGATTGTCAGGCAGCACGAGTCACCCACAGGCTGTGCTTGCAGATACTGTCAGAGCTCTTCTGGCAGTGACTGTAAGCCTTGCTGTTTGCCCAGAAAGCAGCTGGACCCACTACAGTGGTCCAAAGCCTGGATATATGCCTGTCTGGCAGCCATATGCCCACCCTAAAGCACACCTTTTACCTTAAGTGTATCCTGGCTGGTTTTGCCTTAATTGTAGCCCCATATCCTGACCATACCTGGAGTGGGTCAGAGAACAGGAGCTTCACATGAGGGCTTGAGACTACTCTTGAAGTATAGTGTAGACGAGGCTCAAGTTCTTTCTTGTCACCTTGAGTGCTTGAAGATGCCTTTACTCTAACTGCCATAAATCCATCTACTCCACCTTTCCTGGTGTGGTGTGCACACCTGGCTCCAGTGTGCAGTGTTAGCAGCTAGTAGGATTGTGCTGCTGCTGAGGAGAACAAAGTGGACACTGGGGCAGAGAGAGGCAGTGAAGCTGAATCCGTAAACCCCAATTTTTAGCCCTGTTTCATAAAGACAGAAGGTCTTTGCAACCATCCTGCTACCTGTCTGTCTCTTCCAGACCCTAAAATGAATGGGATCTGTTGGTGAGCTTAAAGTGAACTTGCCAGAGGGCTCTACTCCTACAGAAACCAATTTTCTACAAGCAACAAAAAGCAGTGATTGAGAGAAGGAGGGAGGTTCTGCTCATGCACCACAAGCTCAACATCTACCTGTTGAGCTTTGCCTGCTAGCTGTCTGCACACCATGGAGCTCAGAAGGAGCAACAGCACCTTCTGCCTCTCACACAGCTGAAGCTGGAGGATGAGAGGGGCAGAAGGACACTCTGCTTGGAGCGTGTTGCACAAGGCATGTGGGAAACCACTGGATATGGTGTGAGGAGCGAGAGCTTGCAGGAAATTATCCGGGAGCAGATGATAACCCAGGCTATGTAACCTTGCTCGCAGAGCAGCAGATCTGGGATGGGTAGCACAACACTCACCTACAGACTACAGGGGAGTGTTCCTCTGTGTCAGTAACTTGCACATCAGTTGTCTCATTTGCAACAAAATGCCACTGACTGGGTGTTTCAGGATCACTTCTCTGCATCACATGCACAGGATCCTTCCTGATCCTTAGTGTAAATACACTGAAAACAGGAGTAATGGAACACTAATTATTGTCCTGTTTGCATGTTGTCCTCTATGGGAGCTCGTGCTCTGGGTCAGACCACAGGCAAACAGCAGCACTGCTGTGCATCCCCTGCAGCTCTATCCACAATCACCTTGTCTCTGGAGCCCTCTGTTGTATCTCCTGTCCAGCTGTCTATGTGCTATTGTTGGAGAATTATCTGAGCATTTACTTTGCAGGAATATTGCAAAGGCTAATTAACAAAGTTTTCTTAAAAAGTTGGAAAAATGAAAAGTGCTATATAAGCATTCTAAGTATTACCAAGTATTACAGAGCAATTATGCACAACCTTTTTTTCCCCTTGATACTTCTTTGCAGCTTTAACTTCTTGTACCACACAAATTTCAAGTACCAGTAATAGTCCAGTAGACCATGTGTTAAATGATAATTCCCCAAAAATGTGAGAAATAAATTCTGAAGACTGCTTTATCATTATAAAACTATGTATATTTTTATACGTTATTTGTTACATACAATATAAACCATATTACATATTTATGAAGGACTGTCTATACATACATATACCACCCCATATGTACATATTACAAACAGGTATACATGTGTGTATGTATGAATGTATAGGGACAATATGATAAAGGCCAGTCTTAGTAATTCTTCACAGATGATGCTGTGGTAATATATCTGCCCAGGAAAAATATGCAGGTCCCAGGAAAAATGTGTAGGTCCCTGTAAGTTCACAACTTGTGTTTCTGACACTACCTTAGTAGCAATGATTCATAGCAAATATGAGATTATATAGTAAATTATACACATTAAATCAGTCACCATCATAGGTTGCTATCAAACTCCTGGATTTAATCCTCTATTATTTAAAGAACCTGTGAAGACTTTCAGGTGCTGCTGGAAAGGTTCTCTCTCAGCACAGTGACAAGGTGACCTTATAAAAACCCAGTCAGAAGCTGGTAAGGAGGGTTTTTTTCTTTCCTCCATTCTACTGTGACACAAATGGCATCTTTTCACAGTACAGTGTGCTATGTGCAGATACAGGCAAAGAGACAGCAAAGGAAAGCCCAAAATGCTCAGTACCAAATCACATTTATGTCTCAGGGAGTTTGGCTGATTCAATGACTAAGAAAAAATACTGCAAGGACATTCTCATTGAGCAAGAATCAATTAAAGGTTTAAAAAAATGAAAAAGAAATTAATTCTTAAAACAATGAGAGGTTCTACAGCCATGCAATTAGCAGGTATTTTTAGTTTTTCTTCAGAAAGAATGCCAGTCAGCATTCATGTGATTGACAAGGACACTACTGGTGTGAATGGCATATGGATCTGTATAGGCAGGACTGAAAGATGTGAAAAGAAGGGGTTTGTGATGCGTGGAGAGACTGGCAGCTGAAGGCCTGTGGGAGAAGGAGGTCAGTGGCCAGAGAGTAAAGAGAATACAAAACTAAAATTGTGGAACATAGACTTGTTTGGTGGCCTTGTGTTCAGAATAAGCTCTTGTAATCCAAGGGAGTCTCTGTTCTGTCTCAGGAGAAATGTTCTGTCTTTTCTCTCACCTCCGTGTCTGCAGGGCTAGGGAACTACAGAACTATTGCTGTCTGGCCAACCAGCCTGCAACCAGCCCTTTCATACTCTTGAGTGTGGCAGCTGAGCTTGATCTTCAAACTGCCAGTGGCATGACAAAGCCAAAACCCAGTGGTGCTGGCAGACTGGGGATCCTTTGGTGGGATCTGCACCAGGGAACACAAGTGACTGTTCCAGTACTTGGATTCCAGCAGTTGCTACCCAGACACACCAAGTTCCAGGCACATAAGGTCCTGGAGCCACCCACAGAAATGAGGTCCATAAAGAGTGAGTCATTAGGGCAAATTGCAGCAATATCAGTAGCTCAAAATACAGTACTTGGCAAATATATTACTACTATGCCTTACACTGCAACCCAGAGATCCTGCAGAATGCCATACATAATCTCTGAAACCACCCAGAAAATTGCACAGTGTTGCTTTTGGCAGTGTGACCATGCTGTGACTCTAAAGTCCCATCTGCTGAGGCCACACCATACCAAAGCTTTCCCAGCTGCCATCTTCATCAAATATTGTTTTATCTTGCAGCTCCTTCACCTGTTCCAATGAGTTTTGCAATATCAGAGTGATATTTTTAAAATGTCATTGCTAATATATTTTTTAACTACATGCTGACAAAGATTTAGTATTATTATAAAATCTGAAACCTGCTATCTTCAGTGTAGCAATGTGAGGATGAAGACATTACTTTAGGAAAGGACATCAACTTCATTTCCAATTTTATGTCAAAAATACATCTGTAGAGAGAGTTTATGTCATAGCTGATTGCAGGCGCATTTAGATGTCAAACTGCTGATTTGCCAGACAAAACAAAATAGGCATCTAAGTACAATAAAATATGCCTGCAATTATATGTGCCAGCAAAAATGACACCTGCAGATGTTGTCAAGTGCAAACATTTAAGAACACTTGAAATCATTTCCAAGCATGTGAAGTTTGAAAAACGTAGGACATGAATATCTATTGCGAGCACATCCTGCTTCTGCCCTTGAAGGGATATCCACTCAGTAATCTTGAATCCTTCTGTTATTTACAAATCTGGATCTTAAAGGCTTTTAAGTCTTAAACAAGAGAAATATAAAATCATAATTAACTAAAATCTTAATATGGTCCTATTCGGTGTTGCTTCCCAACAGTGCTGTTATTATTGTTTGTTCCATTTTATTCCCTTTTCTCTTCTTTTCCTCTCTTTCCCTCACATGGAAAATGTTCCTAGGCTGATTCCTCCCATCACTATTCAGGGAAGACTCACAAAAGTGATTAGCCCATTTTATGAGTGCAGTTTAATTGTTAGTGCCAATGAATCCCACACCTTGGGCCTCTGTCAAAAGCCTCTGATCAAAAGCAGTCTCAGTGCAGTCTCTGCCAACACTCCATTTTCCATGGAGCTACAGTGAGTCATGGATGGGTCAGCAACCAGGATGTAAAGCAATTTAAGATTAGGGTCATAATTAAAAATTAGAAAGTGAGCTAGTGGAAGACAAAAAAAACTCTCTTGGACCAAAGAGCCAGGCAATAATCTACCATGCCCTTCAGGTGTCTTGGAGAGCTGCACAGGGCACACTGTGCTGCACTGCACATGGTGAGCACCTTCTTCCAGTAAAGGAAGCGTGGATGCAGCTCATTTTGAAAATGGTGCCACTGTATCGGGGCCAGAGCATTGACAGGGCTGACATGAGGCACTATTTTTGCAGAATTACCTATTCCTTAAAGCATGACTAAAGTCTGCCAGCTCTAAGACTGTGTCCATATTCAGAAAGATTAGTAAAGCAACTCTTTCCTCATCAGAAGAATCACTCGACTTCAGAATGTTCCAGGGGATTTTTTATTTTCTTTTTACTCTCAGGAATGTACAGTGTAAGAAATGTCAGTATCTGCTGAGGCTCTCCCCTCTTTCAGTTATGCTGTTGACTCCTTAGGGAATGGAAGGTGAGACAAGATGCTTCAGAAGCTCCACTTGGGACGCTTTAAGGCTTTTTTAGAGGAGTCTCCCAGCCTGTGTTCTTGGCTGAATGCCTGCAGAGGACGGGACACAGGAGAAGGCAGTTCATGAGCCTTTCCTGCCCCTGTGACTCTGACCTGACCCAGCAGCATGGATATGCCACCGCTTATCCTGATGAGGGGCTCCTTCCATAAGGCCACCCCCCGAATGCTTCAGCAGGGACTGGTGCCAGACACAGAGCACATTCTCCACTTGCTATCACTGATTTCTATGATGCTGCAATGGCAAATCATGGAACAACAGGACATACTCCCCCATCTCCATTTTGGTAAAGCTGTCTCCTTCCCCAACAACCACAAAGACAGAACACATTGTGTCTTTATTGTACTTCCTTAAACAGCTTCAAAGTTTTCCCAGGATTACACAGTAAGTACAACTATTAACATGCACATATTGCATTCTTGAGTGTGTTCCTAAGCATGTCTCAGCCGCATTGCTGAGGCACATTAGAAGGCATTACTCTTCTGGAGCAGTATTTCCACTCTCCGAAACCTTTTGATCCATCACCATGCTTGGCCTTTGTAATGATGATTTAGTAAGTCTGATACTTAATAATTCACTTTTGGAACTTCTCCTTTGTGTGTGCTGTGCCTCTTGTGTGATGATATGAAATGGCACTGTTTCAAAATAAAATCATGCTCTTGATATTTCAGATACTGCAGGTGAGTGTAAGCACTACTGCCTGTTTATAGCTTTATTTTCTGTATTTAATGCATTGCTGCTGGGTTGGCAGTTCAGAGATTGATGTTCTCTGATGAAGCCTGGAGCAGCTGCTAGAGGAGAAGCAGTAGTTTTTGTGCCTGCCATCTACCAGTGTCCTTTGGTCCCGACCTTTTGCATCTAATCTATAGAGCAAGAGGTTAGGGAAGCTCCCAGGTCTGTTCTGGCCCATGCCTCTTCATTGTGATGACCAGAGTGGGACTGCCTATTTTTCTGCAACTTGGCTACTGACATGGAGCAGTTTTTCAAACCCAAGAAACCAAACTGAAGAAAAATTACTTTCAAAAATACTACTCTCTGACCAGCCTGTTAGTTGGGCCTGAGCTGCTGAAATCTAAAGGTGAGATGTACTATATATTGCTGCCAGACCAACTGGTTATCAAATAACTCCCCTCAAAAGCGTTTTCTGTTATGGAAACCAGAGGCTGAGCTTCTCTCTTGGGAAAGATTCCTTGTGTGCAATGCTTGCTTCATAAACTAGCTTTGAAACATGAGCAAGTAGATACATAAGGACTTCCAGTGAGAGCAGCTTTACAACAGCAGATTATTGCAATAGCAGACAATCTTCATTTAAACTTTAGATGAATTTGGATGATACAGAATGAATGTACTTACTGATGGAAGAATCCAACATGAGCATCTCTGGATGACTGGCACAGCACACAGAATCACAGACACGCAGAATCATAAGGGTTGGAAAAGACATTTGACCAATCACCACCTTCTCAACTAGACCTTATCACTAAGTGCCATGTCCAGGTGCTTCTCAAACACCTCCAGAAACACTGATTCCACCACCTCCCTGGGCAGTCTGTTCCAAAGCCTGGTCACCCTTTCAGTGAAGAAGTTCTTCCTGATGTCCAACTCGAACCTCTAGGTGCCATTAGTTGCTCTTGTACAAGGTACAAGAATAATTTGGGTCATTTAATTTCAAAATTATACAAATTACAGTCAACTGGAGTGGTGTTTTAAACATGAAATAGAGCACATGTGTTACATGCCTGAAGTTTATCACAAATATGAATGAGGATGTCTGAGTGCATAAAGCCAGTTTGGATCAGGAACTGTCTGGACCAAAACAAAGATAAACTTGACATGGTCTTACTTCTCCTGACTCCGGGAATAACTCCAGAGGACATAATACATAGAACAGTACCCAAGTTTTGTCTTGGAACTAGTTCTCTTGAAAACTGCTCAAGAAAGTAGTAACATACAGGCAGTGTGAGAGCCTGAGGCCTGCCCCTGCTCCTCACACCTAAAAGTGCCAGAGGCTGCGGGGGCTGAGGATGCTGGTCCCAGCTGGGCATTCTGAGTATCCCAGGCCAGCTCCTTGAAGGGATCTGTCCAGAAACTGGGGAGATGTGGGGGATATACTTAGAGAAAAGATCCTTCTGCTCTATAAAACAATGTTTTTGCAGGCAAAACACACTGTAAATAAAGAGTGAAGCCAAATCTCACTGCTCAAGAACACTTCGAGAAGGCAGACTGAGGTGGTCGCATCAAAATGTTTATGAAGTTGCATGTCCCTTCACGATGGAGCAGCTGCAGCCCCACCGAGAGACTGTGGAAACAGGGATGGCTCTGACAGCATGTTTATGATTGAATAGTGCTTACACAGTCAATACCGAAAGTAATTGCTGGAAAGGATTAGCTACTGGGTTGCTGATGAGATGAGTTCTTACTTTTTGAATACCCTTACAAGTTTCCGCTGCATCGGAGAGCTGTTCGGAGCATTTCAGCAAAATTGGGAGCACAGTGAAATAAAGGAAATGTGGAAGGAGTTATGCATTTCAATTTCCAATACTGAAGAAAAATGTCCAGTGACAGATTAATACGAGTAAATTCTCTCAAGTGGAAAACATCATGCTTTGTGTAGAGAGGGGGAAAAAAAAACCAGTGTGAAAGCCAAGGGAATTGCTAATTTTTAATCTAATTTGCCTCCTAGAGTGTACAAGCAATTTGTAATTTATTTAAAACTGATGCGCATGTCAGCTTTCTAATAGTGTGTCTAGGAGAAAACAGGGTTAGACATTCAGACTACAGGACGATCCTACGGTTTCTGGGTCTCATGTTTAGCTGAAGGTAACAGAAAGGCCCCGAGCAGGGGCTATACTCCACTTCGCAAAGCTGGCCGTGCGCTCCCCCCCGCTCGCTCCCCTCAGAACCTCCGCCCCTCCCTCCGCCCCCGGGCCGGGCGCGCGCAGCTCTCGCGAGAGCCGCGCCCGCTCCCGTCTCTCCGGCGCGTGGCGCGGCAGCGGCCATGGCGCTCTACAACTTCAAGAAGATCACGGTGGTTCCGTCCGCCAAGGTATGGCCGCGCTCCCCTTCCCCTTTTCCTGCCCCTGCCCCGGTCCCGGCCCTCAGCGCCCTCCGCACCTTCCGCACCGGACCGCCCCTCCCGCCCGGCGGCTCCCGAGCGCCGCGCTGCCTTCCCCGCGGTGCCGGCGTGGCCTCGGCCTTCGCCTCCCCCCGCCCCCCCGCGGGATCCGTGGGCTCGCCCTGAGCTGGCGCTCCTGGGCCCGGCCGGCCGTACCATGTGCTGTGTGCGGGGGGAGTCGTGTCGGGATCCCGAGTGGTTAATGGAGAGGGGAGCCGGGCAGGGAATGCAATGTGGAAGCTCCCAGTGGGAACCTGCCCCAGAACGCCCCTGTCAAACCGTGGGCGTGCTCGGCCTGCCCCTCCACCACAATAAAATCGATAGCTTCACAAGAACCTGACAACCTGTGTGATTAATCACGTTTCCTTTGATTGCAGGACTTCATAGACTTGACATTGTCAAAGACTCAGCGCAAGACCCCGACTGTCATTCATAAACATTACCAGATCCACCGGATTCGACATTTTTATATGCGAAAAGTCAAATATACTCAACAAAATTACCACGACAGGCTCACGCAGATCTTAACAGATTTTCCCAAGTTAGATGTAAGTGTTTTGTCCTTTGCTTGGAAAGGAACTTTGCTTGCACAGCATCAGGAATACTTCAACAGCATGTTGGTCTTATTTGAGTTTATTTTGGCCTGAGCAGCATCTTGTTAATTTACTGTGTAGATGATTTTGACTGATTTCCAGTAGATTTTACTGGGAGTAGTTGTAGGCAAACTTATTCTGCAAAAATACTGTGTTCCTACTGACAAAAGGAGTCTGTGCCCATGGATGGTCATTAAAGGTTGGGTTTTACAAGACTTCAGCTGGTGTTTGACATATGTTTGCCAGGAGTTGCTGTTGAATGAAAAGAACATGTGGGGTTTTTAAAGCATATTGTGTCTGCATTTTTATTCTTTGTGTGTGCATATGGAAATTGTGCCTATGGTTAGTCTTCCCTAGAAAATACATGCAGGAAGAAATAGCCTACTATATCACTTTGCTTCCCATCTTCAGGTCTTTAGAAATTACTTTGACAACATAAACATTGTTCTTGGCCCCCTAAAGGGCAGTGTTGGAAACATGCTCTGACAAGGTGCACATATTATTAGCTTCCCAACAACTGCAGCTGGATCCATGTGTCCATTTGGGCTCTTTTAATAGGCAGTTTTCTGCTTATGCTTAAGTGGTTTACCTGCAAACATATTTTTTTCCACAATATTTTCATATCTAGTGAGTATCACACGTGATGAAATTTCTGCAAATAAATACACAAGCGGCTGAAATCCTTTGTTTTAAAGGTTTGGACCAGATATGCTGATTCCTTGGAAAGCTAAAGGATTTATTTGGATATTAAAGAAAACTTTTTTATCCAGTCTTGCACAGAATTTAATGTAGCACTCTGAAAAAGGGAGGGATGAATAATGTTGCTGTGTTTTCAGTATGAATTTCCTGTTAAAGAGACTATTTCAGTAGGCTTCTTTCAATTTCTTGCTTAAAAAAGCCTTCACAGTTGCAATAGGAAGTATTTTACAAAGGTGAAGATCAAATGGAAACTCCATATGACTAAGTCCATTATTTGTTTGCAGAAGAAATTCACAACAATGAAGATTTATGCATTTAGTGACCAAGCAGATTATTTTTCTTACGTAATATAGTAATGAAAACTAGTTGGCTTTTAGTGTCCTTTGTGTTGCTGTACAGGAGAAAAATAAGAACTTGCATAGTGTTCAAGAAAGAAAAGAAGGAAAATACAGGGCTTGATTTAATACTGTGCTTTTGTTTTAGGATATTCATCCTTTTTATGCAGATTTGATGAATGTTCTGTATGACAAAGATCACTACAAGCTGGCTTTGGGGCAGATTAATATTGCCAAGAACCTGATTGACAAGTAAGAGACATCAGTTTCTTTGATTTTGTGCCTGCCTGGTTGGTTGTTGGCTGAGTTCTGGTTTCTTGTCCCCCAGTGTTGCCAAAGACTACGTGCGGCTGATGAAATACGGTGACTCTCTTTACCGCTGCAAACAGCTCAAACGTGCAGCTCTGGGGCGGATGTGCACCATCATCAAAAGGCAGAAACAAAGCCTGGAATACTTGGAGCAAGGTTGGTGTTACTTATAGGATAAAAAAAAAGACATGAGAGTTGGATATAAAGTTTATTACGCTTAATAGAAGGTAAAAAGTATGTGTTTAGTGCAGAATATAGACCCAGGAAACACAGAAACAGTTTCAAAATCCCCAAATAATTAGAATTTATTTTTTAACAAAATAGGGTTTTTTTGGATATTCTTTAAATTTTATAGTATTGCTAACCGGTATTAAAAAAAGTCACAGTCATGCATTTTATTTACCATTCTTTTCACTAACATAGATTTGAAAAATAATCCTAAACACTGTGCAAGCATTATTCCTTTCTTCAGACCTATTATTCCTTCAGGTTATGTTGCCTAATCTGCTGGGGTTATTCTACCTATAATATAGAATATTATAACTCTTAATTTTTTCATTTATTTCTGAAATTTTATTTTTGTTGTACGTAGATAGTTGTGGAGCCTGCAAACTATTCTACGTTTTCAGAAATGATCAGATTATAATATCAGAAGTTATTAATTTGTATACAAACAATTCAACATACATATTTTTATTCCGTTTCAGTAAAACTTTAATTATTGCAGATATTAAAAAAATACCTCTTAACATTTCAGTGCGACAACATTTGTCTCGTTTGCCAACCATTGATCCCAACACACGAACTCTTCTGTTGTGTGGCTACCCCAATGTTGGGAAATCCAGCTTTATAAATAAGGTATGTGGGTGGTTTTCTCAAAAGTAATACCAAGGTACCATTTAATTAAAATAAGATAACAATTAAACAAATTGCTGTTGTGGCAGTTCCTGATGTGAGTGGTAGGAAATTCAAGTGTCTGAGTACAGGGTGAATGAAATTCCTGGAGGAATAAATGGAAAGTTATGGTAGATTTCACCCTTCAAAGTCCTTATCTTTTCCAAAATAGCATGTGTCCCGGTTAGCATATTTTCTGATAGAAAAAATGCTTGCAGAGAAGTAGAATAACAATTTTTTAGCTTTTCTTTTTTTTTCTGTGTGTAGCAAAGGAAGTGCATTATAATTATGATACACTACTTGCAACTTCAGGAAATTTTAAGTACATGTATGTGACTAAATCTTGTTTTAAGGTTACAAGAGCGGATGTAGAAGTGCAGCCTTATGCCTTTACCACAAAATCTCTCTTTGTGGGACATATGGATTACAGGTATCTGCGTTGGCAGGTAAGAACTGTTACTATTTTGCATTTTCTTGAAAGAATGACCTGGTTATAATGTGATGTGCCATTTTGCAATGGGAGTAGTGTTTTTGTGTCTTGGTGAAACATGCTGTGTCTGCGAGCTGCTGTGCAAGGTACAGTGTGCCAAATGAGGGAAGCAGTCAAAATCTGTTCTAAAAATGTACACATATGGGTGTGGTTCCAGTTTGAGGGAAGAAGAGAAATGGAATTACTGACTAAAACCAGCTCACTTTTTATCACTGTCAAATTCTGGGCCAGGTTGGGGCAGCACTTTCCTTGCCTCTTCAGCACCTGGAGCGTTGTTATGCTGAAACCTTGTTCTTCTCCAATTTCTCCACTTTCAGATTCTCTGGCTGAGTTTACAGTTATTAGTGAATAAAAGGAAAAAAAAATACTGCTGTCTTAAAGGAGACAATATTGATGAAAAATCAAGCACACATTTCTAAAAGAGTTGATCAGTTATCCTGTAATAATGCCTGACTTAATGATGTTAATTGTAGGTAGTGGATACTCCTGGTATTTTGGATCACCCTCTGGAGGACAGGAACACCATCGAGATGCAGGCTATCACTGCACTGGCACACCTGCGTGCTGCTGTGCTGTACGTGATGGATGTGTCTGAGCAGTGTGGGCACAGCCTGGAGGAGCAGGTGGAGCTCTTCAGAAACATTAAGCCATTGTTTGCCAACAAGGTGAGTTTGGTTCATGTTATTAATAAATCCCAGGGTTTTATAACATGGCAACTTAAGTTATGATATTTTTTTTTTCTTTTTATCAGCCACTTATAATTGTTGCAAACAAATGTGATGTGAAGAGGATTGCAGAACTTCCTGAAGAGAGTCAGGTTAGGATACGTCTCCCACCTCTCTCCCTGTTTTCTGAAGTTTACAGAAATACTGTGTGCAGGTGGTGTGGGTGGCTATAACTTGTACTGGGCAAAAACTTTTACATGATTGTTTCTTTATCAGACTTTTAATAATGCAATGGAAAGTAGCTTTCCAAGTCTTGACCCCACCTTTCTTTAGTACTGTCTGATGTAGATCCTTGCCTGAATATCATAAATACCAAACAATAGGTCCTTCAGTGGTTTCAGGAGTCTCCAATGCTGTGACAACTTTCAGTTACTGCTCTAGTTGGAAGTTAGGCAAGAGCCTTGTTCAGTAATCATTTCAGTGAGAGTTCAGAGACAGTGAGCACTAGACTGAGAGGTGTTGCAGTAGAAGGTCGTGCAGGATTAATTCTTTTGTATTAATGAGTTAAAGCACACATAGAATTTGTGCTTCTCTCTCACTCTTTTTTCCCCCCCCTTATAGATCATCTATAGGTGCCTTTTAGAAAGTAATTATTTGCTTATAAAAGAAGAAAGAGGTTAAAGAGAACTGTAGTTGTAAACTTTCTGTCATCTTTTTAGAAACACCTGCTAATAAAATAATAGCATGTTGCATGTATTGATACTGGATTAAGATTTCTGCTGTTAATGCACCATTATATTAAGAAATGCACAGACTGTCATTATGTGGGATAATTTTTATATTTTAGAAAATGTTTGAAGCTTTTGAAGCAGAAGGATTTTCTGTAATAGAGACAAGTACTCTAACTGAAGAAGGTGTTATCCAAGTTAAAACAGAGGTAGGTCACTTTTTTTTCTCATTTCCATTCCAAATGAACAGCTAACATTTGCCTCACTTGTATGAATTTAATCTCAGTTAAACTATGCATTATAGTGATAAACTTTAAAATGTTTTCCCTTGTAGCTTGTTGAGCCTCAGGGGACTTGGGTGAAAATGAAAAATACTGTTTAATACAAATCATAATTAAAAAAAAAAAGGGGGGGTTTTCTGAGTCCTAGTCCTTTCTCTTATTGTCAGGTCATTGTGAAAAAAATAGATATCTGTATATTCATCTTCCCATGATGCTTTTTATTTGAAGATAAGATGTGAAGCTGGATATTTGGGAGTGAAAGTCTGTGGTGTCATTTGTTGTATCTGGAAGGCTTCATTCCTCACCTCATGTTGCCATGTGCACTTTCAGGCCTGTGACAGACTGCTCGCCCATCGTGTTGATACCAAAATGAAAGGAAATAAAGTGAATGAAGTATTGAATAGGCTACACTTGGCCATGCCAACCAAAAGAGATAACAAGGTAGGCTACATGTTTACATTATTTAATGTATTTTCCAGGACTTCTTAGTAGGATTGGAATTCTCTCAATATGTGAACAGATTAATACGGTGAAATTTTCTTATTTATTATTTATAAATGCTTTTCCTGATGGAAGAGTCATCTTCGGATTTTCTGTCCTTCAGAAATACATTACAGTGCAGGTGGTGATTTATAGCAGGATAAAAAAAAAATTATTCAAAATTCTTTCGATTTTTTTATTGGGGTGGATTAATTCCAGGAGCGGTTGCCTTTTATACCTGAGGGAGCAGTGGCACGTAAGAAACGCATGGAGGTAGACACTCCCAAGAGGAAGTTGGTAAGTGGCCTCTCTTAATTAGGATGTTGGCAGATAGATTTTAGATTTGCTATATTAGCCTGTAGATTCTAGTTTAGGTGGTATATAAAATTGTGTATGTCTTTGCAGGAGAGAGATATTGAACTTGAAATGGGAGATGATTATATTTTGGATCTTCAGAGTAAGTATTACATAAGAATTAGTATTAAGCAGTACAGTTTGGCTATTTCAGTCTCAAGGGGAAATGCCTAAACCTGCCTCCTTTTAACTAAATACCTTTGCCTCTGTTTTACTGCATATTATCCTTCTGTTCCAGAACTATTGATCTTCCATGACTGTGTCTTGTTTCATAATGTCACTCAGCTGTTTCCCACTATAGAGTCACAGACATAAAATGACTGGTCTCATGATTCAAGGGATTTTCCCCTTCCATTCTAGTTGCGCTAGCTCATTAATTCTTGATGCTGCCTTTGTTAAGAAAGTATCAGTATGAGAGAGACTGCATTACTGGGTTTCAGCTGGGTATTTCTTGCCTATTATGGCTTGGCAGTGGATCATG
This sequence comes from Acropternis orthonyx, assembly GCA_035583155.1. NCBI lineage: Eukaryota > Metazoa > Chordata > Aves > Passeriformes > Rhinocryptidae > Acropternis > Acropternis orthonyx. The sequence continues at coordinate 10,059,008 of JAWWEU010000081.1, forward strand.
CTATTATTGAACAATATTTGGTGGTGGGATGGAGATCAGGAGTATCTGTGAATATGTCAAAGATGCTGCCAAATTCTTGTCCCTTAGGGGGATATGGTGCTGAGTGTTTTGTGTTACTAAACATTCTTTGAAATTAATTTTGTCTCTTTATTAACTTCTGTTGTGTTTTTAAGAATACTGGGACTTGATGAATTCATCTGAGAAATACGATAAGATACCAGAGATATGGGAAGGTCACAATATACTTGACTATGTTGATCCGGAAATAATGAGAGTGAGTTTTCTATTAGTCCTTTCACACTTTTCTTGCCTCTATCTCTGTTCAATGTAGATTTCTATTTGTAGATCAAAACTAATATATCATGAGAACACATTCTTTTTTAAATTGTCTGGAATTGTGATGGGAAAAGATACTATTTTTTGAATGATCAAGGACAGAATTTCATAATGGAAGATTGCTTCCCATTGTCAGAATGATGGTGGTCTTATCTTTTCTATCCTAAAATACGAGGTTTGCACAAGAAGTTGTATTTCTTCATTCTTTGACTATAGCCAGAAAAAAAGTACCTATCAAAATTTATGTATTACTAGTAATATGAAATTCATCCATCATATTTATGTCTGCTGGAGTATGATGTTAAAGGAAATGGACTGAATTCTCATAACATTTTGATTTAATAACAAGCAATGTTTGGATTTCTTACTTGTTGCTAAGGAGGAGCAGTGAGTGCAGCCCTTGGAGCCTGCCAGTTACGCTGTTGGGTTCCTCTCAATTGCTGGTGTTCCAGACTCTGCTGAACATCAAAAAAGGAGGGTTTTTCCAGGGTGTTCCCAGAAATGGCACAGCAGGCAGAGTTCACAGGATAATACAGTGCTTTCCCACGCTGGGCAGCTTCAGGGCAGTCACACAAATGCAGCGAGACTATAATGTGATGTGATGGAGTAAGTCTGCAGAGTAATGTGCCGTTGGTTCGTAGCAATTCTACATCACCAACCGCATTAAGTGCGGCTGGAGGGGTCATTACCAGGTAGTGTGGTTCTCTTGTGGAAGGACCTGCATGTCATGGCCCTGGACTGTTGAGAAATGTAATGTTAAGGACTGTAAGTCAAGGATCTGATTTTTATTTTACCTTTTCAAAATCTAAGAAACTGGAAGAACTGGAGAAAGAGGAAGAGCTGAGAGAAGCTGCTGGAGAATATGACAGTGAGCCAGAAAGTGAAGATGAAGAAATGATGGAAATCCGACAATTGGCAAAGAAGATCCGAGAAAAGAAGAAACTGAAAATCCTGCAGTCAAAGGAAAAAGATGTTCACGGTCCAAGGATGCCTAGAACTGCTAAAAAGGTGAGTATAGAACGTGTTCTTGAACAAAACCTTGCTGATGTGTAATAACATCACAGAAACCCAGAACAGTATCAGTTAGTGGAACTGGTGGCTTTTTATCGTGCTTGGCCATCTCACTTGCTGCTTGCTTCTTTCTGTCCACCCTGGAGTCCTGGTAACCATTTAACTGTGGAGGCCACACCAGATGAGGGATAAGTAGCCCTTTTACATTGTTGTCACATACGTATCTTTTGTAGAATTCCACATATTTTGCATAAAAAGTTTTTAGTAACACAGTTCAGTTTGTTTAATTGGGTTGTTGTGTATTGTTATTGTTGTTCTTGTTGATTGTTTGTTTTAAATAGAAACAATTAGTAGAATTAGATAATTACTTAAAATCACAGTCATGTCAAATTTTTCATGTGGCCCTCCCAGTGCTGGAAAAGATCATGTTTTTTTTTTAGAAGGTACCACTCTTTCTGGTGGCAGAATCTCAGTCCAGGACAATTGCACGGTACTAAACTCGTAACTAGACATCTTGAGAAAATGAATCTAGCTGATGTTGCCCCTGGTATCTCTTACTTCCTCCAAAGTGTGTGTCTGTTGGGAGAAAAGGAAATATTTCTGACCTAAATACCTCTCTTTGCCTTTCAAAAAAGGCAAACTATCTACAAGAACTTTTGGAAATGCTGGGCCATTGCAGTCTGTGAAGCAGGATTTATGGGTGAAGAAAATTAAGTTGTAAAAAATGAAATGTGAAGGGACTTCAATTATCTGCTTGTGGAATGTGACAAAGGAAAAAATACATGGTGAATATAGTGGGCTTGTGGTGGCATATTGAGACAAAAGATAAGATGGAACCATTCTTTTCTGAAAGAAATAAATTTTCTTAACTATCTTTTTACAGGTCCAGCGGAAGGTGCTAGAGAAAGAAATGACTGATCTGGGACTCGACATGACTAATAAAGATGATGTAAGTTTCTGCTAATCAAACACAATGTTTATCGAAAAGAGATTTAAATTTAAATGCTTATTACAGTTGACACAAGAGAGGGGAGCTGTTAAGGACAGAATAGGAACTTCAGATGAGGCAGTTGGTGCTGGAATTTTTTTGAGTAACATCATCAAGATAGCTTGGGTAGGCTGAAAAACAACATTTATCAAGAGTCACATATATATGCAGTGCTTTCTTGGAATTTATGTAGGATTCAGGAATGGGTTTGGTTAAACATCTTGACTTTCAAGTCTGCTTTGTTGGATGAGACTGTCATAATAATAATGACAGGTCAGGCTTATCTTTTTACAGTTCATTCTCTGAGCTGTAATTGAAATTTTTGAGGGCAGCTGGCATCTTCAGATGTAAGGCAACTAAAGTACTTCAAACACAGATTTGCCTTTAGGAGACATTTCATGTTAAGTGAAATTAAAAAAAAGAATCCATTTTGTGCAGCATATCAGTAGTATTATGGCTCTCTAGACCTTGAGACCTCAAATTCTTTAGCTAAACAAAGGGTTAGGAAACAAGGAATGTCAGCACTATCTGAAGCAAGCACTTATGGTTCTCAGTGCTGACATCCATGTTGAAGTAGGAGCGATCTCAGTGAGGAGAAATTTAATACTTACGTTATAGCATGGTAAGTGTTCATGTCTGAAAGTCTTCAGGGCTTTGCCCTGTACACAGAACGCTAATCAGGGTAGATTTCTTCATGGCCTTTTTTGCTGTTGCAAAATTGCTTCAGTATTGCTATCCATTAGTGTCTTCTTACTGATTACGTATGAGTCTAGCCACAAAAAACAGAAAACTGCAGTTACTAACTGCGGAGGAAAAAAACTGATTCATTGAAATTTGAGTTACTGAGGACAGAGAGTCAGTGACCAACAGCTGACAATGTCTTTATGTTACTGTGGAATCATTTAGCGTAGCAGTACACTTCCTGTTTTTCCTATTACTCTGAACAGGAATGGAGCATGTCTCAGCTGATTGCTTCTGTTTTCCTGATTAAAGTGATGTTTTAAATTTCAGGCACATTATGTGAGAAGGTCCCGTAGCACCACAAGGAAACGGAAACGCGATGAGTCTGAAACCCCCAAATCTGTGGCACGGAGCCGCAGCTGCTCCCGCACGCCGCGGGATGTGTCTGGTCTGCGCGATGAAAAGGTTTGTTGTTTACCTGAATGGCAGTTAAACCAGCGTGTCTGTACTTAAACCAGATGCTGGGAAACTTCACAGTAGGACTGGTTACATTTGTCGAGAGTTCTGTGTTTGATCCCTTTGCAGTTTCATCATCTTTTCATTTTGAGCTCTATACTTAAGAAACACCATGTTCCTTCTTAAAAATAACATGTAATAATACAGACCAAGGAAGGACATTTTAAATTTTTTGTCTCTAAATCCAAGTCTGAGGGAAGAATTCTATATACACTGTGAAGTTCTACCTTTAGTAAGTGAGGAATTCCAGGAATAGCATGATCCTGTGTCAACGTACAGGAAAAAGTTTTGCCAAGGAGGGTCAGTGTCACTTGCAGTGATACTGCTCCAGAGTTGCAGACGGTGGCATGTGTTGCATGTTAGTGTCCTTGTTAAAACCATCCAGCTTAGTGGGCTTTTAAAAGGTAAAGCTTGTTGCTGTAGTTACTGAGGAAGTTACTCTGCATGATGGTTTGTTTGTTTTTAAATAGATGGTGAAGAAGGTCAAGACCATGGCAAAGAAAGCTCAAAAGAAAATGAATCGCCTGGGCAGGAAAGGAGAGGCAGACAGACACATATTTGACTTGAAGCCAAAACATCTGCTGGCTGGAAAGAGAAAATCTGGTAAAACACAGAGAAGATAAGCAGTCTTCTGAGTCAGAATTAAAAACTAAGTTTATCAAAACTAATTTCTAGTCCTGTCTTCCTTTTTGGTAATAGAGTGTTTAAGAAGTGTCTGGTTTGTGTTAGTGGTTAAGATAATTCAAGCTCAGAGTTTTAATACCTTTATCCTACAGGTCTTCTAAGCAATGCCATGAGAAATTTCTCAGTACGAGTGGCAGAAACCAATTCTGAACAGACGTTAAAGTTACTGTGTTTCATTTTCTTATTCCTGACTTTCCTGTGTCAGTAAAGCGTTTCTATATAAAACTAATATAGAATGAGGTGAAATCTAAAGATGCGAACTACTTTTTAAGATACTATCATAATTAAAAATGCCCAGTTTCAGTAAGGTTTGGGTTTCTGTGTGCAAGTAATTCCTTGATGTATTGTACATGAGTTTATGTTGCAGGTGAAGGCTAAAACTGGTGGGGAAGTAACAGCAGACCAACAAGTTGGTGTCTGTGCTCTGAACCAGTTTCCAGTGCCTGGGAGAAATGCTGCTGGTTTACTAAGTGAGATGGGGACTGAAGCTGGAGGAGAAATTGCAGTTTTAGCACTGACCCACTGTCTGTAATAACAGCATGCACAGGGGATGTTACACCTTCCAGCTTTTTTCAGTTAATGCTAGTATTTCAGATATGTAGAGAATGAAGGTCAGACTGACAATTTGGTCCTGAGTGCATGTGAGTTATGCATCTGTCACACTCTGCTTAGGAAGACAATTTCTTTTCAGAACCTGACAGACAAAAATTCAGTATCTGTTCAAGGCAGTCATCTTGTCAAATGTGAAATGTTTTCCTTTTTGTCCCTACTTGGTCAATAGTTATGTAGAGGTTAGTAAAATTATGCATTATAAATGCGTTGCCTCAACAGTACACTTAAAAATGCACGTTAAAGATAACACGCACCCAAAAAAGGGGGTAAAAACCCTTATTTTTTTTAAATACAAGTAAGAAGAGAGTTCAGAGGTTGGGGTCAGATGTCAGCTTCAGCATGCTGGAGCATCATGTGTAAATCCATAGTTTCTCTCATCTATTTTGTGTACTAATTTTGGTAAGAAAGCATACTGTAATTCTACAGAGAAGTTCAATGTCAGGAAAAACTTAGGTAATATAACTTTTAAGGGATTTTGAGAAACTGTTTAGCAAAATTTTTCTTTCTTTATGGACAGTATTTCCACTTCTGGATATGCTTTGCTAGCTTGTACTCCAAGCTGGCTGTTTGAACTAGAAAATCAGAACTTTGTTTCAATAGATCTGTGCCCTGCTACCCCTACTGTGCTGCTTTCAGTGGTGTTTAATGGGCAGAATGGTGTTTTATAGTGTAGTAAGGACAGAGATTATTCTCAGGGCTTCATGTCTGAGAAGTAAACAACAGTCCAAGGTTTTAGGTTAGGTATTTTAATCATAATTAAGATAATCATAGATGTAAAAAATATTTGAAGTACTTGAAAAGCACACCAATTGCAGCAGCTAAATGCAGTGAAGTCAAGGGAGCTGCTACATTGAATTGCTGTTCCCTCAGCCACTGTTATTTACTTTCAATGCAATACATCAGTTCTGGTCAGCATACAACAAACTTGGCTCTAAAACCTCTACGTGTTCATCTACAGGACATGCTGTTGTATAGCAGCTTCAGTGCTGTCACATCTTGGATGAGAAAGAGAAACCCTGATCCCTGGAAAAAGTTAATTTTTCCCTTAAACCAAACATGGTCTAGCTACAACCATGTTCTACATGCAATGAGAAGTGGAATGAAAAACATCTTAAGTCATTAAGACAGCTCTAGAAGGACTGTGTAGTGTGCTAACAGAAAAAAAAAAATCACAATTAAGCTCTTTTGGGGAAAAAACAACCCCAAAATCTAATTCAAATTGAGTATTTCTCTTACTGAAAAATGCCTTCTATTTTACTGTTGTTAGTAGCAATTGACCGCAAGATCAAACAGGATTAGCTCTGGTACAATTTCTAGTTAACTGACATCAAGACTCAGTGTAAAGCCCACATGTTGTCAGTCTTGAATTTTGGCGTTCAGTGGGTTGGAGTAGTCTGGGAGTGACTGTTCCAGGAGATGTTTCAGGGGAAAAAAATTGTATCAAGATGCCTTTTTTTCTGGAAGATGGGGAAGAGCTGTTTAGTGCATATTCCATCTCCAAAGACAGGCTACTTCCTGTATTAGACAGGTACCATTTACATTTGGAATAATTAACCTTTTTTGACACTTAAGAGATGTCCAGTACTCAGCCATCAACCAGAAAAGGGTGCCAGGGTAAAAAACCCAAACAAACCACCCACTGTTTGTTATCTAAAGCTTTGACACACATCTCAGTACTTCAAAGGTAAACTTACCCCACCCTGACAATCCAATTACTTAAGCTTTTATGTGTTTGGTTAATTATAGAGTACAGTAGCTGAAGCGATTTGCTTTCTGCAATTAAAATAATCCTGATTACTCTGCACTAATTGTTTTCTTCAGGCAACTTTTCTCAACATCAGTGCAGAACTCAAATTCACATGTAATTTAAGGCATAGTCATGTTTGCTGGGGACCTATCAGCCCTCCGCACCTGAGCTGGGCAGAGGTGCCCAGGCACCCTCCCTGGGTGTGCAGGGCCACACACACGCTGAGGATCTTTCACCAGGCAATGGGGAAGGAGGAACCCAGGGGTTTCACATTATTGTCACCCATTTTACAATAGATCAAGCTTAACTCGTGCAAGAAAACAAGGATGAGGGGGAAGACAAGCTGATGAAAGCAGAATTAAAAATACTGGCTATAACAACCTCTGTACAAAGTTAATAAGCATGCTGCAGGTGGACCAGTTCTCTGCACTTAAGTCATGATTTACCACAGTGTTAATGAGACAGCACATCACTGCTGGCCTTCAGCACCTTTTACCCCAGCTGTTTACATTCGGTGTATTTTTTCATGCTCAACAAATTTGTTCAAGTTGTTTAAGTTATCCCACCACTTAAACAGAAAGGTCTCTGCTATTAGCTTAAACCATGGCGTGATCTTAATTTCATTCTTGGCTGCTTTGTCCAGGAGCTGCTTCAGTTCTTTCTGTGTCACGTAGCAGTAGCTTTGGATCTCATTAGGGTCAGGATTCAGTGTCACATCCTTCTGTACAAATAAAATATAGTCTATCTCATGTTCTCCCCAGATCCCATCAGACTTGGCCTTGTAGTGAATTCGTGTCAGGTAGGAGATTTCTTCTGGAGTTACCTACAACCAAAACACTTGTCAGAATCGGTGCCAGACAAGAACAGTTGCACTGCTGGGCACTGCAATACTATTATCAGCTATTATCCTCTTCCTTAGAAGTTATTTTCTCCCAAATGTACAACTGAAATGTACTTCACAAGTTGCTATGAAAAAGAATTTTAAGGCACTTTGATGGCCTGAATGGCACAGCATTCTCTAGTCAGACTTGCCCTGTAATATTTTCAGTGTATTTCTCAGACCGCAAATTTAAGTAACTTTTACCAGACCTTATCACACACTCACTGAACACTGGTGAACACAAAGGTACTAGAAGTGGACTGTGCAACTGCTCTGGAAGAAACATTAACTGCTCAGGCCACCCAAATTCCCATAGGAAACTCAGGAGTGCAGCGAGGTTTGTATGTGGGTGCTGGCATCAGGCTCACAGCAATGCCCTCCAGGAGCACCAGCTGTACTGAGGAGGTACAAGCATTCTGCCATCACAGCCATAGTTAGACATGGAGCAATGCAATCCTTCATTCGAGTGTGATTTACTCTTTGGCTCGTATTCAGCTTTAGCAGTGGAATATTCTAAAATACCATTTACTTAGATAAGCTTCTGAGAGTCTGGAATATAGAAGAAGTCTCAAATTCACTCAGTTCTCTACATCTGCAAAGCTAAATTAATTTTAGGGTTGAGGCTGACCCTGCCTGCCAGCAGAGGTAGTCTGCAAACTGGCAAACATTGGCAAGAATTCCTGTTTCTCCCTCCTTGCTTTACCTGCTCCATGGGAATTCCTAACTCTGCTTTCAGTCGCCTCTGTGCTGCTCTCCGAACACCAATGGCATTACTTTCTTCCAGTTCCAGTGGATGACTTAGAGGATGGCTGCAACAAGTGTTGGTAAAACAGTCTGCAAAAAAGTTTGGATCAGTACATTTTTTACATGTATAAAGCATCAGGAAAAAAACCCAAAACCAAACAACCAAAATCCCTCAGAAGCCAGTTATTCAACACATCACATCTTTGTTTCTCTTTCGCAGAGAAGGGCCACAGAAGGTCGAGGATATTTTCACCTATTAATTTTTCTTTACATATTTTGCACTGGGATTTGCCTCTAACAAGCACTACTTTGCAGGTTAGTGTTTGATGCACATGACGACAGACATTCTTATCCCCAAGACAACATCCACTTAGAGAGCCAGTTTATAAAGACCTTGTTTGTCCCTCAAATGCTAATTAAAATTACTCTTGGGAATTTATATGTAACAGAATACTGAATATATTCCCAGAGCTTCAAGACCAGCTGACAGTAAGTAGAATTAAATACACTTGGTGTTTAAAGGACAGCCCATCTATACTCTGTTTCAACCTTTAGTCTATGAAAGTCAAGCTCAAAAGTATCTAAAATACAGTTAGAATATCTACAAACCACACTTGAGCACTTCAATTGATTAGCAGAGAAGGAAAAAATTGAAAACAATCTCAAAAGTAAAGATTCCCTTGGAAGGAAGAAAAAGGTCTTTCTTCTGCAAGTTGGAAGTGCTTGAATTAGTTTTCCATTTAAAATTCTGCAACAGACAACTTCATGCTCTGTCCAACATGTCTCATTTAAGCTATTTTTCTTTCACTCCCCTTCTTATTTTTATGCCTCACCATTTGCATTTATTAGTAATAATTCAGGAGTTTTCAAAAATTATGCACTATATAGTTTGGCCACACAGTCTCACATCTTGTATAGTTAAACCTTTGTTAAGGCATATACAGACAAAGGTCCACAGATTTTCCAAGCACCAGGTCTCTGACATCAGCTTTTACAGTGGAACGGGCCACTCTCCACAGCCACCAGAGCCATTTCTTCAACTCCAATAAATACGTCTTGCAGCAGAGGAGGTAAACAACACACCCTCTGTCCTTGCATATACGGGATCAAACCTGTCAGGGAACAAACCTTTCCCAAGAACATATATAGCAATACCCTAGTGTTCCCATTATCTTACTTCATCCACAAGATAAATACAACTCGAACTCTTAAAAGTACTGTAAGTATCTTCTCTCCAAAGCACTGAATTCTAAAACCTCAGAATGAGTTACACTGCAGGATTAGACTGATGTATTTTTTTGAAATATTGATTTAAATAAAACATTTTGATAAATACAGTGTTTCAGTACTAACCTGGAAATGTAATTTTTGCATTTGACCTCTGCTGCAGCAACAGTTTATTTTCTTTATTAAATAAGAAAACACTGAAAGCTCGGTGCAGTAAACCTAAAAATAAAAAAAACAACAAATCCTGAGCTATTTAACAAGAGAGAAAAAAAAATATATATGAAGATGGTTTAAAGGCTTAGAATAGCCTCATTTTTTGGTAATCCAATTTAAAATGAATATATGTTAAAAACCAAGGATTTGATAAATAACTCAGAGCTATTATTCAGGTTTCTATGTCAGCTTATGCAAAACATGATGAAATTAGGAAAGTGCTAAGAACAACAATGCAGTATTACAGTTCTACTCAACTCAGTCAGTTCACCATTCTGAATATTCACATTTGGGCAAGCTTCCAAGGAAGGCTCAGCATTCATAAATTTACTATTAAAAAGAGATGATGCAAAAATTCCTAAAAATCTGTATTGAACTTCAAGACCCTTCAAGAATTACAAAAGTGTAAGGAAAACAGGCTTCCTTACAACCAATATAATTGGTGAATTGCTGTTTTCTTCACCTTTTGAGTTTGTCATTTCTCGCTCTCCAGGAAGATGCTTCCTCCAAGTTCATAAAACAAGGGTCACTCACCACTATGAGAAATTCATGGATCTGACCAACCTCAAAAAAAGCCACTAACAGTTAAACCCTTTTCTACCATCAATATTTGAAGTAGAACTCTATGAACTACTTCAAAATCAAAGCCTCTTCTACTTGCAAAGAACTCAGCAAAGAATCAAGCAGCATTCTTCAGAAAAAACTACACAGAATCAGGTATCTATAATAGGAAAAAATACTATTTCATCTCCAAAATGTGATTCAAAAATATTTATTATATTTATCGAGGCATATACAGCTTGTATCTGTAATCACACATTTCTCTCCTTTGCAACTGCCTCCAACTGAGTGTTCCTCCACATCACAGAATATTTAGATATTGAATGCTGGGGAAAAGGGTGCTGTGGGGAAGTACTTGCTCTGGTTTGACCCAACACTTACTTGAGATTAAGGCTTCAATTTAATCATGACTATACTTCTGAAAAAATTCATTCAATTTAATGGTTCAATTAGAAGGTAAGTAAGCTGTACCTTTATCAATGTTTTCATTCAAGTGACAGTTTTTCTTGGTATCTGCCCCAATCTTTTTATCATTTTCATCGATCAGGATGCACATCTCTGCCAAGAGCTGTACCTGCTGCTCATCCAGGTGGTCTGTGTTTACTTCAGGCATGGTGATGGTGGAACAGGTTCTACTGAAAACAAACAATGAGCAGTCAGTCATTCAGTAATAGCAACATCTACAAGGCTGTGGGCAGAGCGTGGAGAATAATCAAATGGTTCAGTTTTCTGACAAGTGGCAAACTGCACCAAGTGTATTTTGGGGGGTTTACATGCTTTTAGGTTCCTGAAATTTCCTACCCACGACACAAATCACACAGCAATACTTGGTAGGTACTTGAAACATTTTTCCCTCTCTCAGGAAACCCGTGCAGCAGCTGCTGCAGGACAGCTGTGCCAAGCCTATCAGCGGTAGGAAATCCAATTCCAAATTTCAGCACAGCTCACTCACCCCACCGCCCGTGCGTGTCGTGGTTACATTTACAACACAGGGCATTCTGTGCACGAGGATTTCCCTTCCCGGCACACCTGGAAGGACTCGGGAATGGGGTTTCCCTGACCAGGACAAGCAGCCCAAGGCAGCTCCAAAGCACCCCCAGCCCTGCCCCGAGGCTCTGTCACCGCGGGTCACACAGTCACAGACGGGCCGGGCTGGAAGGGACCCCAGCGGGCCACCCTCCCGGCCCGAGGAGGGCCATCCCAGAGCACACGGTACAGGATTTGTGTCCAGACGGCTCTGGAATACTCCCCATGAGGGAGACCCCACAGCTCTCTGGGCAACGTGCCCCAGTGCGCGGTCACTGCACAGCAAAGAAGCTCTTCCTCAGGCTCAGGTGGAACTATCTGTGCGTCAGTTTCTGTCCGCGGCCTCTCGTCCGTGCCGGCATCACCGAGCGGAGCCTGATCCACCCCCTTGGCACCCAAGTTTAGATATTTACACACCTTGACGAGGTCTCTTCTCAAGCCCGAACAGGCCCAGCTCCTTCAACCTTTCAAGGCAGAGACGCTCCAGCCCCTTAAATCAGCCTCGCCGCCCTCCCCCCCGCGCTCCACGTCTCCGTTACTCCGAGGAGCCCGGAGCAGAGCACCCGACGCGCCTCAGCAGGGCTGAGCAGGGCTGAGCAGGGCTGAGCAGGGCTGAGCAGGGCTGAGCAGGGCCCCTCTGGCAGCCCCTCTCACCTCGCTGTCGCTGCCGGTGCCGCCGCCGGGCCCCGCCGTCCCTTCACGGCGCCCCCCGCCCGCAGCGCGCGCCACATCGCGCGGCCCGCGGCCTCCGCCAATGGCAGCGCCGCGCCGCGGTTACGTCACGGCCCCGCCCCATCGGCCCACTGCGGGGCCGGGGGAGGCGGCGGGAGCGGCGCTGGCCAATGGCGAGCGGTGGTGAGTGTGTCAGTGCTAACACTGTGGCGTTCGTTAACGTGCTACTGATTTTATGGTATCGCAGGAACATTAAAAATAAATATATACACTCACAAAGTACTGACATGTACACAGATTAATTTTTATTGAGTTTACTTATCATCGCTCTACAGGTTGCTTATTGCTGAATCACTTTGGCAGGAAAACACAGTAACTGGAGATTGGGCTCTGTAGGAACACAGAGAACACCCTTAACCACATCGATCACTTGCTCCTGTCATTGCTCCAGATTCAAAAAAAAAAACACAAAAACAATGTGTCATTTTTTAATTCTATGGTTTTCCTAATGTAACCAAACAAGATACACAAATGTATCAAAAATAAAATACTGAGATGGACATACAAACCAGCATTTCATGCGGAGACAAATATGTTCACAACTTCTACCCTGAAAGGCACAGGTGGGGGCTGTTCATGAGGCACAGCTGAAGTGTGGCATAGGCCAGTGAGCAGGTGACACGGTGATGTTCAGGCTACACAGCAGAGGGTAACAAAAAAAAGCCCATCCTTATAGATAACGTAGAAAAGAGATTTCCCTCCCCCCCACTAATAGTTATTGAGAACTGCTATACAGGCACTTTAGAACCTGACAGTCAGAAACAACTACAGTTTTTGTCTTGCCCAGACTAATAAAGAACTTCACCTGGAGCAACGCTAGTGAGCACCAAGTGACAAGTCCTGGTGGATAACAAGAGACAAAGAACAAGGCACAAAAGATGAGAGACAAAACCAAACATATTCACAAAACAAACAGGGGGGAGACCTCCCAAGCCTTTAACCAAACACACTTCCAGGATGAGGATTTTTATGTCACCAGTATCACCTTTCACCTCACTCTCCTCCAAACTTGGTCTGTACCTTCAAAGCTCTTTCTGTTGAAAATAAGGCATCCTAATTTTTGTAGTGGTATGCCCTTCACTGAAACCTCAGAACTTTTACTCCACCCTGTGTAAACAGAACACCTGAAGTGACATATATATGCCTTTGAGACTTAATTTATGCATCTCCTGAAGTCTGCTGACTATTTTCAAATACTACCAACAAGGGAAAAACGTTTCCTGTCATCACTGGGTGGTCTTTAATTTCACCTGAAAATCCAACCAGCTGCAAATCACTGACAGACTTTTGCTGTCTACGAAGATAAAGGGAAATGCAACCTACATCAAAATAGAGAACATTTTAATTCTCCATCAAGTTAAGCAAGGAAATGGTGAACAGTGGGATGAAGTAAATTCTGAACAAGCCTGGTATTTGACCCCTGCCTAGAATGCATAGACTCCTGAAACATGCTTGTCTTTGGTTTTCAGGTTTTCTGAGGAAAATTAGGGGCTTTTCCCCACCCTTCACATCCAGACTTCTTTTTCAACTTCCTGTTCACTTGCTCTGATGTTTAAGACTTTCAGTTCATCCCTCTCAGCTAGAGTTATCCTTGTTCCTGGTCTCCCTAGAGAATTCCTCTTTTAAGTCTGCTCCTGCCTTGGAGTCATAGCTCTCCAGAAAACATTTGTCTAAATGATCCACTTAGGTGCAGAGTGAACAACAACCTGGGTTTTATCTGAAATGGGGGGTAAATACCTCCGAGTCTTAACTAATCTGCAGTTGTTCAATTGAATCTTCTTTCTTAAAAGGCCTGTTTCAGGGAAGTGGGTTGGCTTCAGCTTGCTTCAGAGAAGACAGATGGCTTTGTAGTAAAAATGTAATACATGCATGCTAAATATATCAGTAGGATGTTGTATTTGCATTTAGGTTTGCTATCTCAAGCATGATTGAAAGTGCTATGATGGATGGCTTCCAAATGGTTTTGTGCAGCAAAAGGTGAATGAATAATGATATAGGATACCACTCTTTTAGGAAGAAGTTATTAGGAGATATCTTATATGAAGAATTAACCCTTGATCCTTTAGATTTGTTTGTTTTTCTTACATTTGGTTTGAGCTCTGGACAGGAGGCTTTATCTTTTCCTGCTACTTCTATGGATTTGAAAAATGTTCATTTGGTAGGTTCAGCTGTTATTCAGGAGTAGGTCTGGATGGTGATGTCAGGATGTTAGGACAACCTAACTTTTGTCACTCAATTTATTATAATGCTTATTGTCAAGGCTTCTTAGCTGTTAAGAGATGCTGACTAGTACTGCCATCTGCATTTCCTCAGGCTGCTGTATTGCTATTTTTTGTCTTTTTTTTAAAACAGGTAATTTGTGAAAAGCAGGTGGTCTTTGGTCTGCACTTGCTCCTATACATTATACAGTGCCTGCTACTCTTGCAGTGACATGACAAAACCAAACCAGTAGCAGAACTGCAGTGACAACAGGCCACTTGTTCTTTTCTCATGAAAAAGCAACTGCATCTGAACAGTTGTAGGCTACTTACAGGCTGTGAGGGATTTGCTGTTAATTTTCAGGTGAAGTACCCTGTACCAAGGAAAAAGTTGTTTAAGCCACTGTCTTTCCTTATTTCAGTATTTTGGATTTTGTCAGGAAAAAATTGGTCATCTCTGTATTGGACCCTACTGCTAGTGAGCTGCTCCAGAAGACAACAAATTTGCCAAGTGTTTTGGCAGGGAAATCTCAAACAGGGATCCTTGTGCTCACTAGACCTTTTTTCCCTTCATAGTTATAGCTAAAACTGTTATGGTGCAGCAGTATTATATTAGGGCAAAGTAATTTTGGTAGGGATAATGAGGCTTAAGAAATGTTTCATTAGGCACTGAACAGCTGAGGATTTGGCTGTGCTTTGGCTAAGATGGCTGAGCCACTGCAACTGCACAATCTGTAGAAAGAACTCCAAGCATCAAACAGTGGCATTTGGTTGTATTCAGGCTTCCTCCCAGGCAACTCTGTTCTACCTCTTGTCCCTGTTCTTTTGGCTGTTCAGTCTTCCTTCTTTTCCACTCCTTACAGCGATTTAGCTATTCGTTCTGCTCCCTTTTTGTGGCTTTGAAGGAGGAAATAGGCTAAAATTATGGGAAGTTCTCAACAAGTTAGGCTGTTTATCTTGGAGAATAACCTCCAGTAATGAAAAATTAGCTAGTAAATAGGTAAATTGCTATTTTTGTCAGTGTTTAATATAGCTTTAATTAAGGCATGACTGCACGGAAGTGGGTAGGAAGGAAACAAAAAGCCAAAAAAGAACTGCAGGCAGACTTGTATCTGGGAAGCACATGAAAAGAAAATGTAATATTTCCAGCCCTCACTGAGGCACATGTTCTTCTGGCCTTTTCACAGACCTCTTCTGAGGCAGCTAGATAATCTGCAAGAAGAGGGAAAATAATTAGGGAAAGGCCTCTTTGACTTTCACTATCTGCTACATTGAGTAAGAATTTTAGGTGACGGTTTCTTCTAAGTGTTAATCAGCAGAGGAATTAATCACATTTCAATTACGCGTTGTAGGCTTCAGAGTGAACAGCCTACTTGCAGAACATGATTAGCTTTGATACACTGCTTCTGTCATACTGTCTGGAGACACAGCAGAAACAGTCCAGATTCAGTTATTCCCAGCCATTCTGTATTAAAAGACGTGGAACTCCAGCGGCGTTCCAGGGAAATTTCAATCTCCCCAGTCAGTCCACAGTGGTCCAGCGTTACTGGATGTAACTAAAACAGTGTTAACAGTAAATCACAGAATCAGCTAGGTTAGAAAAGACCTCTGAGATCACCGAGTCCAACCTTTGCCCTAACGTGAAGAAGACAGACCATGGAATTAAGTGCCACACCCAGCCTCTTCTTAAATACCTCCAGGGACGGTGGACTCCACAGCTTCCTTGGGCAGCCCATTCCAGTGCCCAGTCACTCTCTCTGTGAAGGACATCTTCCTAATGCCCAGCCTAAACCTTCACTGCCGCATCTTAAGACTGTGCCCTCTTGCCCTATTGCTGGTTGCGTGGGAGAAGAGACCAACCCCCCACCTGGATACTCTCAGGGAGCGGTGGAGAGTCACACAGCGTTACCCCCGCGGGGTCCCAGGCGGGACGAAACACATCCCAGCTGTGCCAACACCCGCGCTGAGCGGCCCCGGGAGCTGCGGAGCTGGCCTGGATCAGCGGGGCAGCTCCTGCCCGGCCCCGGCGGCATTCCCGATCCATCGGCTGCTGCCCGGGCGGGAGCCTCGCCCGGTGCCGGTGCCATTCCCGTTCCCTGTCCGTATCCCAGGGCCCGTCCCGCCGCCATCGCCGCTCGGAGCGGGGGCCGCGCCGCTTCCGCCGGATGTCGCCGCTTCGGCTCCGCACGGGGAGGCGCGTCCTGCCCGAGCGGCGCCGGGATCGTCGCTGCTGCCGCCGCACCTCCCGCCCTTCTCCGCCTCCTCTTCCTCGCCGTCCTCATCCTCTCCCTCCTCTTGCTCCTCCGCGCCCGCCGCCCCGGCCGTGGCTGACAGGTGAGTGGGGGGCAGCGGGACGCGGACCCTCCGCCATGTTCTCGGCCGCCCGGGGGGCTGCGGGGGCTGCGGGGGCCGGGCCTGCGCCGCTCCCCCAGGGTACCCCCTCCCGGCCCGCGGGGCTCCCCCTGAAATGTCTGCATTGGAAACAGGAACAACCGAGAGCGAGCCGTTCCCTCCGCTCCTCCCCGGGCGCCAGGGTCCTTTCGGCGCTCCCCGCCCGAGGCTGCGGGGGTGGCTCCGGGTCTGCGGGCGGTGGTGCTGAGGAGGCTCCGCTCGCTAAGTTTGTTTAGTGTGTGCTGCATGTCCTAAGGACGAGCCCGGCGTAGTGCGTCGTTAGCGCACAGGTTTAGTTCAGAGCCTCTGACACTTGTGCAGATGGAGTGGAAATGAACGACCCAAATGCCCCGAATCCCACAGCTCAGTGGGGAAGGGGAGCACAGCTTGTGGTGGGATGGGGTGGATCTGGCCTTCAGCAGCGGAAGGATGACCTGGAACTGCCCAAGATGGGTAAAAGTTTCCTGTAAAGAGCCATTTTCAGTATTTCTCTCTTCTTCTGAGGCAAAACCTGTGAAAACAAGTTTGAGAGATGAACTGATGTGCTAAATGCGTTCATAGGTTGAGTAGATGTTAGGTTCCCGTTCCTTATGCAAAGACGAGGAAAACTTTCAAGTTAAGCGTTGATTTGTGGTTCAAGGACATCTTGGTGTTTGTATGGAAAGAGAAACTTCTCTGTGTGTTTTTATCCCTCTTGTTACATCCTCCGGCTTGTCAAATTTGTTTTGTTATTGTGGTTTAAAGTGTGCTTTCTGTAACAGTAATTTCATGCAGGGTTTACCTAAAGAACTGGTGGAACAGCTTCTTTGAAGTGATTCAGTGTCATTGAGTACACCTTGAAACTATACAAACGTCAATTGTTCAGGCACCCATTTTACAACATCACAGCAGTGTTTTCTCCTTAAGCAAATTTCTGAAACTGTTTTCCAAGCAAGCCTGCTGTTGGCCTTTCTTGATGGTTTCGAAAACGAGTTGGTAACCCCAAGAACCCACAAGTATGTTTTCTAATGAGTAGTTTAGCTTAGATAAGATCTTTGTGCGTGGTGTCAGCTCTAACCTGTCTTGTAACAACTTTAAACGTAGCTTTGTGTGTTGTGGACTTGGGCAATTATTTTAAGATGAGGTGCCTGCAGCAAACTTTAGAATTTAAGGCAGAGGCCAGTGTAATGTTGCTTGTTTTTTAATACCAGTAGTTTATGTGTATGTTTGTCCCTAAACTAGGTTCATCATGTTAAATATGAATATTCTAAGATGAGACTGTCTCTTTAATGTAGAAGGCTCTTCCACCCTCTGTTTCTTAATTTTAGGACTTGTTTAAAGGATGCAGTCTTCAGTATGGACTGAAAGGCTCAAGTTTGTTGGTACAGTCATGAGATAAACACTGTGACTGTGGTAATAATGTCTTACAAGAAGAGCTTATTTCTATGAAGTCATGAAATTGCAAGTCAGAACACACCAAGTAAGGAGTAATTAAGTGGTATTGCATTTTATAAGTTTGAGATGAGATTGGAATCATTTTATGTCATGGAATTTTAAGTCTTGGAGCTCAGACTAGAAGATTGTCTTGTGAGGTGAAGGCCAGGGCGAGGGGCTTCTTCCTGAGGGCCAGTTTTTCAAACCTCTCTGGGGTGAGTTTGTTGGTACTCTCTGCATGAGTGCTGAGGAATGGATAGGAATCAGGATGGTCTCCTTGCAAGCCAGAGTGACTTGTGTTTTCTCATCCTCGAGTAATATGTACCTGACTATTTTTAGGCTGTCTTAGTGTTTCAAGAAGGTAGGACTGGTAATCACAATGCTGCAAAAACAGACTGTTGGAAGGGTCTGTAGTTCTCTGCGCTAGACCATATGAGGTAATGCTTCAAGAATGTGCTGTACAGAGATTATTTATTGGTGCTTCAGAACAGCTAAATGTATTATCATTCAAGTTACTTGGCTTTTGTTGAAGTCTTAGGCACTAAAGGATTCTGATTTACTGACAAGTAATACATTCTCCCAAATGAAGAGCAGTGATATTAGGGGTTGCTTTGCTTGAATAAAACAATAATAGCAATTTATCTGGCACATCTCTAATAAGTACGTAAATACTGTGTGTTTAGAGACCAGCACAGTAAGATTCTGGTTTCTGAGTGTGGTGCAGTGGTTCCTTAAATAAATACCTGGTTAAACCACCTTTACTCTTGAACTTAGGTTTCCTCACCCTCAGGTCTTGTATTTGCATACCTGTGTGTGCATGTAGGCTATTAGGGGTTTGGTAATGCAGAAATGGGAGCTGAAATGTCTGTGAAACAGCTGAAGAAATAGAACCTTCAAACATAGTTTAGGATTTAACCAGTAAGTTAGCAGGACCTGATGCTCTCTGTTGAACTCTTCATTAAAGTCTGTTAACTGATACCTGTAAATAAAACAATGTACGATAGATACTCATAGGCAACTAACTAGTGTTGAATAAGATTGTATCGTACCCTATACTATTTAAAATAGTTGAAACAGTGAGCACCCTCAGCAAGCACGGTGGCACAGGTGTCAAAGGGAAGCTTTCAGGACATCAGCAATTTCACTAAGTAGGTCTTAATCTGATGCTAATTGGTGGACCTTCCTCCATAGTCTAAAAAAAAGAGTAAAAAATACAAGGTTGATAATTATTGTTGTTTAATATTAGTTAATATAAGCATGTATGGTGAGAGTAGAATTTCTTGCTTTAATGGCCCCCTAGGTCTGCATTTTGGTGTGATTGCAGCATTTGCTGACATAGTTGAATTAGCAAGATCAAAGCTTGCTAACAGCAAAACTGGGCTGGCTTACACTTCGATATTGGTGTTAGAAGCTTGCTTAGAGTAGGTACTTACTACTGCGTTAAAGCTTTTATCATTAATTTCAGCTGTAAAAAGTACTTAAAATTCATTGGTTCAACGTTTTTGTTTTCTTTTGAAAGGAGGTTGTGATCTTCAGGGGTGGATGCTTGCTTTCTGCTTTTACATTTCAAGGAACCTCCAGTTTCATTTGAAAGAATGCTGCACTAAATTTAGAAAAAAAAAATCAATGTTGTAATGCTTGACTGGATTCCACAAGGTTTGAGTATGCTCATTAGTGGTTTCAGCATCATCTCTGATGATCTGGAATGGTTTTGTTTCCTAAATATTTACCTTTAGCAAAACAACTAGTCTTACAAAGCAGGCTGTTTAGTTTGATCTTTCTCAGGTGTGCTGTATTGGGGCTTGCATTGAATTAATGGCACTTGAATGTACAGCATCACTGAAGCAAACTGTTCACTAAAGACCTCAAAATGGAAGTTTTGCTCCTTTAAATTTGGTTTCTTTGCGTATTAATAAAGATTGTAGTGGCGTACGTTGATACTTAAATTCCCTTAACTCATGAATAATGCTGTCAAACTGAGTTACATGTAATTAAGAACTTAATAACTGTGATCATTCTCCTCCTTCTACTTTATCTCCCCTGCTGTGTGGAAAAAAAACCCAAACCAACCCCCATGCCCCCATGTTAATGGACGTCTTTGTGTCATAAGGTTTTAATGCAGCACTAGACAATAATTACTATTGTAAAATGTCTTTGTGTTTTATGTAGTATACACTGAAATTTTCTTTTAAGCTGTGTTTGAAAAGGAGAGACACGAGAGGAAGAGCTTTAAAAGCACACAGATACAATAAAGTTGTATTTTTTCTTTTTCCTTTTTTTTTTTTTAAAAGTTTTGACACAATCATTTAAATAGTAAGCTTTACTATTTCTAAACTCTAAACAAAATGGAGCAGGGAGATCTTGAGTAGATGCTGCTGAAACTTCCTGATGCTTTCCCTTTACAGACTTCTGTGAATGAACAAAAAAGGAAATGCAATACTGTAGCCATTCTGTCTGTGCTCTGACACATCTTAAAACAAATTTTCTCCCTGGCTTCAGCAGCATGCATACCCCAGGAATTCTTTCCTTTCCGCAGTCTGCTTGTTATGTGTGCAAGGGTAGAAGTCGTCAAGTAGAATTAATTTATTCCTGCAGTGAATTTTAAAGTCTGGTAAGGCCAGTGTGTGCACTTTTCATTAGTGCCATTTCTCTGTTGTAGCTGACTAAAACAGTAGTTGGTACACATCTGCTCTTTACTGTTGCTCTGATGAAATACTTCCTGTGACTGAATACACGGTGACATCTGTTACAGAAAGGTAGGTGGCGGAACTTTAATTTAACACACTGTAATATATCCTGTGAGTTTAATTAAACAGCTTATCTGAAATACTGAAGTATCTTTGCATTCAACAAGTAGTAATCACCTGTGGTCTAGCTGTTTTCTAGGACATCTTTTTGTTCCCTACTTGTGCTGATTGACTTTGCCAGAAAGGTTCTCTTGAGGCTTTGACAGATCATTGTGTGAGGAACACTGTTCATTTTCAAAATGATTGAGCAGAATAGCTCAATATGTCTCATAAACTAACTTTTAAATAATACAGTACTTGTGAACTGCCACCCTTAATGAATATAGTTTAGCAATACTAAAGGCTTCCTCCTTCCCTCCCTCCCCCTTTTTTTTTTCCTCAGAAAGTACTTTGCTTCAGCTTTTTCACTCTTGATTGCTAATTTTTAGCCTTTGTGAATTCAGCTTCATTTGATTCAGGAAACAAGATTCCAGTACTTCTTGATGATTTTTCCATCCTACTTGTAGTATCACTAAGCAGTAGAAAAGTGAATTTAGTGAAATTTTATTCTCAGAACCCGTTTGGAACACTTAAAAGTCATCATTAACTTCATCTGTGTAATAATATACAATGGGTTGTTTTGAAGCACTCTTTTCTTACTTTGTTTGACTGGGATTTGGTACTTTGCTGTGACGTGAGCTGATGTTTTCCCTTGCCCCCCCTTTCCTGTTGTCTGGCGTATTCTAACTACAAAAGTTAAAAAAAAATTGAAAGACTTTGACTGGTTTGCATACTACTGACTGTTTTACTAATCAATATTTAATATGGTTTTCATAGGATATGTAACATGACACTGATATTCTGGACAGGTAATTTTCATTGTTTGAAAACCTTACATAATAAGGGGAATCAGGTAACTGCTAGAAATGAGCACCTTATTTTTTTAGCATCATATTGCCAAGGATCTCTTTTGTGAAATCTCCTCTTGAAAAACCTATAGCTTCTTACTGTTACAATTAGAGTCAAAATAGTTCTGAAATTGTCAAAGTGAAGTTAACATTTAAAGGGACACTGTCACTTTTTTAAAACTGAATTTACATCCTGGCTCTAAAAACTCTTAATTATTGCTCACTTATCTAAAGTTTGTAAGGCTATTTGGTGGAATTCAGAACGATATTAAAGGCAGTGAAGCTGGTCCCCTTGGTTTCTCCTTCCCATCCTCTTTATGCACATGCTTGTGGCCTCTGGTTTCAGCTTTGCTGTGGCTTTGTGCACCCTCCTGCCGAGCCTGGGAACAGCATGCATGCTTGCTCTCTCCAGAACGGTGCATGAGGGATGTGTCATGCTGGTGCATGAGGAGAGGGCAGTCCCTGGCAGTGACACGGCTGCAGGTGAAGTGCTGCTACCAAATAGAGACAGTGATGGAAGTGTGTCCTGCCTAGTCTGTTCCGTTTGCTCACGAGTTGTGAAAGTAGAAACTTTTGTGTGGTTAATGTGAGAATTTCACTATGTGAAAATGTGATCTTGTGCATTTGACTGTGTCCCTTTAAATTCTACGTGCTAAAATGTATAGCTGCCAAATCTGTACTTACTGATGCTGAGTGGTGCATTCTTGAGGGAAGGGATACTACTGAGAGGGACCATGACTGGCTTGAGCAGTGGGCCCATGCCAGTGTCATGAAGTTCAGCAGGACCAAGAGCAAGGTCCTGTACCTTGGGTTGGTCCCCAATATCAATGTAGGCTGGAGGGTGAATGTGTCTCAGAGAACAGTCCAGCAGAGAGGTACTTGGGGATACTGGTGCATGAAAAATGGGACATGAGGCAGCAATGTGTGCTTTTGCAGTGCAGAAAGCCAGTCCTAGGAAATGGTACAAGAAAGATGTGGACCTGTTAGAGCTGGTCCAGAGGAGAGCCACGAAAATTACCAGAGGACTGGAAAAATTTTGTTGTGAAGAAAAGCTGAGAGTGTTGGGGGTTTTTAGCCTGGAAAAGAAGATTTTCTGGGGAGACCTTATTGGGGTCTTTGAATACTTAAAGAGAGCTTCTAAGAAAGATGGAGAAAGACTTGTTACCAGGGCCTGTAGTGATAGGACAAGAGGTGATGGTAAATCTACCTAAAAGGAGGTAGATTTAGATTAAATATAAGGAAGAATTTTTTATGACGAGGGTGGTGAAACATGGGCACAGGTTGCCCAGATTGGTGGTGGATGTCCCATCCCTGGAAACATTCAAGGTCACATTGGACAGGATTCTGAGCAGCCTGATACAGATGAAATGCCCTTGCTCATTGCAGAGGAGTTGGACTGGGTGGCCTTTAAAGGTATCTTCTAACCCAAATCATGCTATGATTTTATGAAGCAATCCAGAAAAGGATATTTCTTGGTAGAGTCCTCTAAAATGAAGTAGCTTGGTAGAGAGGAGTTGTGGAAACTAATGTAGTTAAAACAATGCCTGGTAAGGCATAACCCATGTTAGCATCTCTATGTATAATTGCACTTCAGGAACTGTATCTGGCAGGGATTAGAAACAGGCTTCCCCAGCCCCCACCTCCAGATCCTAAGCAAAATGGTGTTAATGGATTTATGGGATTATAAGTAGTTATGTGTGTGTACAGATATAAAACTCCTAACAAATCTCTGTGTGTGCACACAGTTTAGTGCTCTTGGCTTTAAAAAGTAATCCTGAACACTGCAGAAAATGGTAACTGAAAGCTATCGAGAGATGTTCTCAAGAGAGAGAGGAAGGAGGGTGGAAGAGGGAACAATGTATATGTGTTTGGGATCTGATCCTGTTTTGAAAAGAAATAGAAATGTGATGAGCACTGAAAACCTATTCCTAATTCTTGACCATATGTCCATGAACAGGAAGATACATAGTGAAGCCCAGAAAAGTGGCAATAAATGTTTATGGGAAGGGCTTTTTTAGGTTTGGTCCTGTCTTTCTATGGTAGAGGAATCTAGCCACTGTGAATAAAGAAATCTAGGCAAATAAGAAACTACGTGATAGTAGTTCTTTCTATTCTTTCTTCTTTAATTTGTGAATATAGCTAATTAGTTACTACTGAGTAATCACACATAAAATGCTCTGATGGGATTAGGTGCAGGGGAGGACTGCAGAATCCAGAGGAAATGAACAAAATCATTTTGATGCAGTACAGGTCACTGGTGGAACCTGAATCTTATTTTAGATTCACTATGGAATTGGTGTTAGGTTACTGGAATTCAGGTGTTCCAAAAGCTAATTAAAATACTAAGGTTTTTAATGAGGATGGGATGGGCATCAAAACCTGAAGTAAATCTAGTCTCATTTTTATATAAATTTTTGTATCTTCATGCATTTTCATTTTGTGATGTGAAACCCAAAGCAGATTTCAAGCTGTTTTTATTCATGGTGCATACTGTGTTTTTAGTAAGGTATGCTTTTCCTTGGCTTTATGATCTTTTAAAAAGCTGAAAATACCATGTTCAAACCCCGAACTGGTTAATGCCTGGTCTTGTTAATAGTGATGGTGCTCATTCCTAGTGTGTTGGTGGATCTTAAATTGGAACTGGCCCTGGTTTTGGTTTAGATTTTCTCTGATCAACTTATTTAAAGGGAAGCTCAGTTGCCTTGTTAGCTTTGCCAACTCTGCTCTCCTATTTTCCTGCAGGCTGTTGCACCTATTTTAAGTTGTAATTGTTGTTTCAGAAATCATTTATGCTGGAGAATGAATTTTTATTTTGTTCTCAGTGTGCATGATTGAAAAATTGTGAGTAATCAGTCCTAAAACTTTTGAAATGTTTAACAACTGGGTACCTCATGAAACAAAAATTAATTTCTGTTGAATGTCAGGTTTAAATAAAAAAAAATCCTGTAATTAAATGTTTGTAGAAAATAAAATTTGACAATAAAGAACATATTCTCCACACTTACGCAGTAGATGAAATATAATTTAATTTTTCTTAAACAGGGAACAACAGTAGATCATGCATGGTAATATTGATTAGCGATACTGTCAGGTGTTTTTATGGATATTACAATGCATATATTTGGCTTTAGCAAGGTGACAAAAATGAGCCACATGAACAGCAGCCTGTTAAGTCAGGTGCACTTTCACTGATCTTTTACGTTCATGGCCACTTCACTATCAAGAAAGTGAAATCGAGAGCTGCCAAAAATGGTAGAAAGTAGTTTTCAGAACTTTCATAATGAAAATTAATTTTTGCTTATGAGTAAAAAAGGACATCTGTGAAATTTTGTAAAGTAACATTTAATGTTGAATAATAACATCTAACCTGACAGTGTCCCTAAATTACCATGTCTATTTGCTTTCATTTTCCAGCTGGGTTTTAATTTTGCATGCATTTCAGTGAACTATGGTATGCATAATTGTTGTTTCCTGGAAGCATTTTGGGGCTCTCTCTGCTACTGTTCTCCAAAATGAGCAAGGAAGTGGACTTTATTTTACTTTTGTGGAGGTTTGTTAGGTAATGAATAAGCAATGCAGAAGTGATTCCACTCTATTTATGAATCTGCATATGGGTTTGAACTTAATATTGTTTGAAAAATAGCTGTAAATAAGAGGGATCTCTTCTTTTTGGTGACAACCCAAACAATTCCAAAGTTTAATAGAACTAAATATTTCTATTTTAAGGAAAAAAAAAAAGTGTACTGTGGTTGGTTTGGCAGAGCCACTTGTGATGTGTAATGCTTGTCCTTAGTTTATCATAGGAGCCTCTGTGAAGCTGTTTTTTTGAAGTAATGCCAATAGAAAGTGGAAGTTGTGCATCTGCTCGCCAAGCAAAGCAGAAACGCAAATCACACAGTCTTTCCATTCGGAGAACCAACAGTTCCGAGCAGGAACGGGCAGGACTGCAGAGAGACATGTTGGAAGGGCAGGTAAGGTGATGCTCTGCTTGGTAACTTTAATAGGTGTTTTCTGTGGGAAGAAATTAAACTTAAGTAATGAAGTATATCCAGTAAAGCTGCAGGAACAGCAGATTTTGTTGCTTGTAAGCACTCCCTGCCTTTGGAGACTATTGATGTGGATGTTGACAGTGTTTCAGGTTGTGTTGAGACTGAACCTTTTGATGAGTTTTTGTGTATTCTTACATGAATGCTTAAACCATACAGCAATACAAAGAAACAGTCTGTTTATTTCTCTGCATCCTTCTACATGCCACCACCCCCCAAAAGATTGTTTCTTGATTTCATGGGTTTGAATTTGGAATAGTAGAAACATGAATAAACTGAAATAGTTCTTATGGTGACTGATAGGGAAAATACTATCTGGAATGCTGTTGTTCTGCATTCCTTTCCATAAAGTAAGCAAAGACTGCCTGCTTGACAGAGGTGTGAGCTAACTCAGGTGTTTGTTTATGTGGGATTTTTTTCTTTATTTATTTTCTATTTGCCTCAGATGGAGGTATGCTCTTCTGTGTTATTAAACTCAGGAGAGAACAGCACCCACTAATTTCTGTAGCTTTCCTCAATCATGTCAGTCTACACAGTGGGTGCGGTCTGGATTTGGAGTGTTCCACCTAACAATTCTGAGATAACTCTAGGTAAGGCTTCTGCCAGAAGGGTGTGAAGCAGTGATGGCAAAGATAAGCAAGCATCACTTTGAAAACTATTTATTGTCAAATTAACTGCACAATGTTAGTGTGGGCCTGTCAAAGGTGATGCAAAATTCGATTTTTATCAGATAAGTGGCTTGAAACACTAATAGTGTTTGCTATGAGAAACCTCATTCTGCTGGAGTCTGCAGATACTATGAAGGGTGTCTTCTCAGTGTTGTGACTTTTTTTTAAAATTCAATCTATTTGTCAGTAAATCATAGCATTATTTTTCTGGGAACTAACAGACCCCAAGTTGTTGCTTCTACTTACCTAAAGTTTTGAGAATGCAAGTACTTGGACAGAAAACTGTTCATGCATTTGGGGCCTACTGCAGCCTTACTTCAGGAAAGGAATGAAAGGCTGCTGAGAGGTCAAGACATGCTGTCACTTCTGCCTAGTAAACTAAAATTTTAAGCTGTTTTAGTATTTCTTAGCAAACTCTAAGTGTATTATGCTGTAATGCATAAATACTTTAAATGTTTTATCTATTACGTTGTTTAATTTAATTGACCTTGAACAGGTATTGGGAGATTCTAACAAGCAGAGTATTAATGCCCCTTCACAGTGGAGCTCTAAACTGCATGAGATCCAGCTAAGCACTTATGCAGATAAACAGATAACATTATTACGTGCTAATTTAAATAATGCCGACTTTGAAGGGAATAAAGGAAGTGGTTGAATTTTACTGTGCTGATTATTTCATTACAAGTTTAGATTTTCTTATGCTTTTAGGCTTTGAGAAGTGGACTGAAAACCTTTTCTAAATCTCCTTTTTGTTTTACAAAGTTGTAGGATAAGTTAGTTTCTTTCATAACCTTGCTGTATGAAATTATTGGGTAATTGAAATAGAAATAATTCTTATAACTAAAGTGTTTCTCTTAATAGTGTTTAATTTGTTTAGCATTCTTGTTGCTGATGGGCACATTCCCTGCATATTTGATAGGTGGCTATTGATAATATGTAATGCCATATTAATGCCACTTTAAATTTCTTATTTCCTTACATATGTATTTCTCGGTTTTTAAATGCAACTGCATTATTTGTAGATTTGTTCAGTAATAAGATGTCTCACTTAATTCTGAGATCAAGGGTTAGATTGCTTGCTACAAAGGAGAAGCTGATCTTTTTCATTGTTAGGGTCAGGTTCAGTTAACTGAAAACTTCTTGGAAACAAAAATTACAGCTGGATACCTAGGTAAATAATAAGTGCAGTAAGCCAGCTTAGGTATTGTGGTCTACAGGCAACTGAAGAAAAGAACAGATTGAGTAGAATTTTTTTACTTGGTGACAAGGACAGTTTTGATTCATACTTACAGTGGATTAATTGATTATAGTTACTAGACTAATGAAAGTATTTTCTCCTTTCGAATTTGCCATCTTAACAGTAGCAGGCTGTGCTTTAAATTTTAAGGTATTTGTTAGTAGTAGGTTCTTAATGCACTGCGGTCAGTTGCCTTCAGCTTTATTCACTGTCTGCTCAACAGTGTGTGATAACAAATGCAGTGTGAACCTTGACTCCCAGCAGATATCAGTACTCACCTGTTTTGGATATGGTATGCATTTGTTCAGGGAAAACATGGTGCTGATATCTGTTTTATAGGCATATGAATAAAATCTAAATAATCTGCTAACAGAAACCTGTGGTCAAGCTGTATATTCAGCTCAGATAATCTAAATCCTGTTTTACTTTTTGTTACATACTTGTTTTTTGTACCTTGAGATTGCTGTGCTATTACAATGAAAAAAAATAAACCTTGTTCTGTGAATTGTTTCAAAGTACTTTCTGTAAAGAAGAGATGCTTGAGTAATATCTGGGAAGGGAATGATTAGAAATTACAGTTTCCTTCAAAGCTGGTTAGTGACAAAAGTAGATAAAAGTTAAAAATACATTTAAAAGGTTGGTTTGTCTCAAGCTTTGGTAACAAAATGTGTTGTGTTGACAACTTTCTAACCTACTGCATAGTCAATTTCTGAATTACTTTGCTAATTAAGAAGATTTTTTTCTTCTTGAGCTGGAAACACCTTGACATGATATTGAATCTTTTTTCCTACCTTTTATTTTTTTAAATTAATTGTACCTATATCTTGGTTTTATAATTCTTCTTTGGTAAAAAAACCCCAAAACCTGTGGGTGCTTTGAATTCTGTCCCTTAAAAGAAAAAGGATGTGTAAACGGAATAATTTTGTGATGCGCAGATCTTCTTGTTTTGTGTTCTACACTAGCAGTAGTTCTAATTTCTTGCTGAGAGATGGATAGAACTGTTAAAATACATTTAAGATTGAAGAGTCATTATATAAAATATGTGTAAAGAAAAATATAAACCCCAGTATTTTGCCTTCTAGGATTCTAAGCTACCATCTTCCGTCCGGAATACACTCCTTGAACTTTTTGGACAAATAGAACGGGAATTTGAAAACCTCTATATTGAAAATTTGGAATGTGAGTACCTATTTTGCTTTCTTAGTTCTTGCACAATCAGTGAGAACTGATGTGTGTCATCCCTCTTGACTCTTGGGCAAAGCCGGTGAAGGGTCTCTCTCCTTGTCATTGTAGGCTCTGGTGGATACCATGTTAATGTGGCAGTAACTCTGTGCAGCTTTGAAGTTTGTGGCTTTGTTGTATATTTACAGCTTTAATGTTAATGATGTAATATTAGTAAATAAAATTGGAAAAGTGACTCACTGGAAAAAATGTATATTGAGATGGGTTTATATCATCCTGCTTTTACAGTGCATAACCAGCACCTGCAGCTGTTCATGAGTTTTGAAGTCAAGTACTCAGATAAAAACTTCAGGTATTATCTGCACAAAATGTTATTTGTTTAAAGACAGTGCAGTTGTCTGATAATGTAGGTGATCCAGTGTGATGTAAGAGGATCCAAAGTTAAGTAATGCAAGCCTGCACAGTAATACAGTAAAGTCTGCTCAATATCCTTTGCTGGATTTTGAAAGCTGTGTTACACGGCTTGGCTTCTGAATTGTGGAATCTGTCTGATTTGGCTCCAAGTCAATTTTTTTTCCCACACCTAATCTGTTCCAGCAGTTAAACCAAACACTCATGTTAAAAAATAAAAGAGCCATCTTTCCTGCTTTTTGAAAATGTGCGGGTTTTTTATTTTCTTAAAACCTGAGATTGTGTTGGTTAAAGGGTGTCATCAAAAGAACACATTTTTTAGTGACAGCTTGCACAACTGAGTTCTTGGCCACTTCTGAGAAGCTGGCTGGTAGCAGGAAAAGTAGGGTTTCCCTCACCAACCTTTAGAAATGCTTATTAGAAAACAGGTGGTAGATTTGTGCCCTCCAGAGTGTGATTATTTTTCTTCTGTTCAATTTCTGTTTCTTCATCTTCTTTCTTTGCCTCAGTTCTAGTTCACTCCTGACCTTTGTGATCTTTTTATATAACCCTCTGACAATTTCTAAAGTTTTCTCTTCTTATGCTCAGTCTGTTATTTTTTGTTCTAGTGTTACAGTTACTGTACAGAGAGAATCTCAGGTTTTTCCTCCCTGACTTTTCATGTAGTCCCTTTATCTTAGTGCAGCTTATTTCTAGTTTCTTCCTTTTCTTAATCCCTTCCAGAGCTCAGTCCTTTCAGGCAATTCTTATGTCTGCCTGGCTTGTTTGTTTCAGTTGTATGTAACTACAAGCCTGTCTCTTTGTTTCCTTCTTTGCCACATTTTCTGTGTTTCATAAAAGTTTAGGTTTGTGGGAGTAGGAGGACAGGAAAGAGAATCTTGAGTACTTGAGTGTGGTATGGAACTGTAAACTGACTTTTACACTGCTTAAAACTTAGAATTCAGTGAAATTCTCAGAATGGCAAGAGTCATACTCCTGATCTGTCACATTCTCCATCCAAACCTGGGAGTGAATGACATCTTTTAAAGAAGTCCAAAGAATTTGTGAAAGACAGGCCTAGGTTTCTTCTCGGGTGCAGCAAAAAGATATTTGGTTAAAGCCTCTCAATAACATTTCACCTGAGGAGAACACTTTAAAGATGAGCCCAGATTTTGAGGAAAAAAATCTATAAGCCACTGAAAATGTTCTTGTAAAAGGAAGTTGAGCAACTTTAAGGCAGCCCAGCCACTGGAAATCATTTACGAGTACCTCGTTTGGCCAGCTATGCCATCATTCTGTCTTGTATTAAAATGACACTGGTGAGACTTATAATTGACAGAAAAGCATAATTTTGTTACATATACAAGCTTTGTCTGATGTGCAGTGAAAATATTTTGATCTTACTTAGTGTTTCTAAAACAGTTGCATTTAAAATGTATGTGCCATTCTACAGTTTTTAAAAATGTATTTCTAAGTATAAAAAATATGTATTTGCTGCACTACTTTTCCTATGAAACTAATAGTAGACAGTCATTCAGGGAGAATGCTATTTTTTGCTTAATAAAATCTTTGTGGAGAAAAGACATACTAATTCTCTGGCTAAAATACATATGGTGCTGCAAGTTTTCTGTCTTCTGTTGGATTTGATTCAATACAGATGTGCCATGTATTTCACAGAAGCTGTTTTGTTAATCCTTAGCCTCATTTATTAGTGAGAGTAATTAGAAGCCACCAATACTTTCCTTGGAATCTAGGTCAAGGTTGATCTCTGGAAAATGCAGTATGAGTCATGGTTTATCTTGGTGAGACCTGCTCTTATAAAATCACAGTTGATCTCTTTCCCTCTCCTTAGCATAAAATAACTTACTTATTAACCGTAGCAATTCTTAGATAGTATGTTAATGATACTCTGTTTTTTGTAATAATGTGAACTTTTGGTTTTGTTAGTGCGTAGAGAAATTGATACATTGAATGAGCGTTTAGCAGGTGAAGGACAGACAATTGATGGAGCTGAACTGAGCAAAGGACAACTGAAAACAAAAGGTAAGAGAGCCACAAAGAACCCTAAACCAGTATTTTTAAAACCATTTTTTTTTACTTTGCTGGCCAAAACTTAATTGTTATTGAAGGGAATTAATACCAGTTACTTACACAAAGAAACAAATGTTATATTTGAATATCTTCCTTTGAATTTATTTGTCTCAACAGCCAGTCATAGTACCAGTCAGCTTTCTCAGAAATTAAAGACAACTTACAAGGCATCTACTAGCAAGGTATGAGACGCATTAAATCTCTACTCCTCAGTGTGTACTTGTGAGACTAACATGCCTGTCTTTAAGTTGTAAATTGTGGTTTCTTTTAAGCTGAGTAATGCTGGTCTGTAAGTACATCTGCCTCATAAGGAACAGTGTGTTTATCTTGGATTCATCAATTACCCATTACTTCAACCATACTATATGACATTTTTACAGTAATTGCTCTACTTTTTTGAAGAGGGAGTGGTGGAGGGGAGAGAGTGTGCACAGGTGTGTTTACTGTTTTGTGAAGAGAACTAAAAAAAATAATTTAATTTCATGAGGGAAATAGAGAACTTGGTAGTGAACTTCTGAATAAAGATTTGGGTATTGCTGCTGAAATGCGGATTTAAGTAGGCACCTCTGTGTGTACTATTATAGATTGGGTTTTTAAAGTTATTTTTTAGCTATGAT
This sequence comes from Acropternis orthonyx, assembly GCA_035583155.1. Taxonomy (NCBI): domain Eukaryota; kingdom Metazoa; phylum Chordata; class Aves; order Passeriformes; family Rhinocryptidae; genus Acropternis; species Acropternis orthonyx. The sequence goes on from JAWWEU010000081.1 coordinate 10,090,833, forward strand.
AGTAGAACAGTCTGTTTGCTTTACGTTGCAAGCTTTGCTCATCAGTAGCTAATTATCTCTTTTATTCCTTGGTGTCTTGGCACAGTTAACCTTTCTGATGTTTTTCCTTTTGTACATCTGCATCTTTATGGTATTTTTGTTTTCCTTGTTCTCTCTCCATTTTCTGTTTTCACAGAGAGTTTACCTGCTGCTCTTTTTGCCCTATCTCAGGGTCATTTCATGACACATTATTAAAGTTAAATAAAATATGAGGAAACCACAGTGGAATCTGATACGTGAATCAGCTGTATTAGAAGCTCTGTGGTGACTTGTATTGCAGGCTGGTATGTGGTTATGGTTTGGGAATACCTAAAGTAGTCTGAAAGTTTGTGAGTAAGAGTAAGAACAGTGTGGTGAAATAGAGTGAAGTTACTGTGTTCTATTTCATCTCCTTTTTATTTTATTGTTTTTCAGATTTTCTTTTTTATTCTTACCAATTTGATTCATAGAGGTCCCTCTTCCTTTTTCATAAGAGTTAATAGCTTACAAATTCTTCAGTGAGGCCACTTAAATAGGAACATTATAGTTTCGTAGCTATGAATTAGTACCCTCTAGTGTAGTGTTGTGGTGGTGGTTTTGTTTTGGTTTGATTTTTTGTTTGAATTTTTTTGGTTTATGTCTTTTTTTAAGACAGGTGTTGAATGCTTGTCTTTTTTCTTTCTTGAAATCTTGCACTCTTATTTTTCCTGGGCAAGGCAGGTAGACCTCATGACTATAGCATGGGAAGCTGGAAATTACAAGGTGGAGACTTCTGGGTAACTGCTTTGCTTCCCGGTGTTCTGATGTGCATCCATAGCAAAGTAGCCGTGACCAGTGGAACATGAAGAATTCAATACCTGAAGGTCACGCATATAACTATTGTATCAGTCAGTAGCCAACAGATGTTTGAATGTGCTGTTACATTTCTTTCCAAAATTTTGAATCAGCATTTAATGGGAGATTGCGAGAAGAGCTGAGGGAAATTATAATATTGAGAGCATCTCTGTCCAGTGTGTTCTTTGAAACTTTTCTGTACTTCATGGGAGCGGCTTTATTTTGACCTCTCCCTGCTTCCTACACAGAGGAGTCAAAGCTGAAACTTGCTGTCTCCTGACCCACAGAGAGACTGTAGCCACGAGTTAGGAAAGAGTATAACTAAATTTCTAGCAAACTGATTTTTCCATTGTATCCTGATTTCGTGTGGTTGGAGTTCCCCAAAACCCTATCTGTGAAAAAGACTTTCATAGTTTTAAGAGTTCAACAGCTTTGAAAGTCTGGGGTCTGTACTTTTTATGAGTATTGAATGAACAGTGCTGTTTCCCAAAATGGACTGTGCTCCGAACTCACTGGGGTAGTGGGTCACAACTTTTCTCTTCAGCCCATCCTTTGTACTGTTACCGTATAGGGGTTGGTTTTCTTGTCAGTGTGTGATGGGTTTTTTTAGTTTTTTTTTTTTGATTGGTTGGGGTTTTTTTCCGTGTGGGAAATTAGAAGAGGCTTAAGTTTTACAAACCAGTTGTTTTGTGTAATTGTACATGATTACATTTTTCTGATTGCCAATCTATGAAGAATTCAGATTTTTTTCTGCAAAGAGCTTTTCACTATTTGCTTATTCTTATGAGAAGGCTGATCCTTCACTGCCTGAATATTGGTAAAAAATACCAGGACTAAAGCAATCTCCTCATTTTCTTTGGGAAATGCTGAGGTAAACATTCTTAATTCAAAGTCCTTCTTATAAAATTTCCATACCAGAATACTTTTCATCCCTTAGCTAAGAGTCTGAATATTAAGTTGGCAAAACTCATATCAAAGGATACTTTTAGCAGCAAGGGTTATCCCCTAATGTCCAAATTCTGAAGAGATAATTTAGTGCTTGATACTCTTAAACACAATATTTTGGGGGTATATGTTAATGAGCAAGATTCTGTAATTTAACTGCAGTTGTTTGTAGATGCAGGAATCACCATGTGAAATTCATATTTTGATGTTAACGAGATGTTATGGTTGCTGTTAACAATCCCTAGCTGTGACAGTTGTTACAGCATCAACTGTTTATGCAGAGTCCTAAAATAAACTAAAATGATGTAACTTTCTTCCTCTAAACCAAATTCCAGGATCTCTGATTCTTTTCAATCAGGAAAAGGACTCTTAAAAGAAGGTATTTCTTCACCCAGTAGATGAAAGTGATAAAACTTTCTGGACTGTAGTTTTTGTTATCACTGCTTAGTGTTGTTCCACAGAAAATTCCACTCATCAGTCCAAGTGTAAAACTGCTGGACTGGTCCTGAGTTGACCAAATTTTTATTCTTGTTTCTAATGTGTTCTGTCTGTGTAATGAACATTTTTGTAGAGTACTTCACTTTGCTTGCCATCAAATTGTTTCAATTTGTATTCAGTTTTCACTTCTTTACCTAGTAAACAATTGTTTCCTTATTAACAAATCTGTATAGAAGGAAGCACATGACACTGTATGAATTTAAGAAAGAGGACAAAGGTAAAACACACTCAGGATATGGTATGCTTATTTGTATATGATAATCTGAGATCTGCTGAAGTTAGTTAAAAAATTTTCTGCAGTACAGAAACCTCTTTTTAGCAAGTTGTGTGTTATTTAAATATTTATTTTCCTGGCTTGGAAAATTGTTTATACGTGGTTAAAAAGGCAGGAAGCAATCCAGGCCCTGTCTGGTTTATCCAGTTACTGGTATGTGAAGTAAGGGACAGCAAAAAAGGAAAGGAAAAAAAACGTAGGAAGAGTGTGTGTTGAATAAATATCTGTATTAGGATGTTTACTGTTGGCTAGTGCTCTTGACCGACTACTGTGTATTTGTTCAAGGCTGCTAGTACTCCATAAGGAGTTTTACATCCTTGCCGTGAAGTGATCGGTGAAACCCCTGTCCAGGACTTCTGGAAAATCTGTACTTGTTGATGAATAGGGGATAGTTTCTCCTAGAAAACTTTTGCATGAGGATTTGACTCAACATTAGAAAGACAAAATGCAAGCATAGTTAGTGTGGGGTTCAGAGTTGGAAAACTTCAAGTTTGGAGTTTGAGTTCTTTACTGTTAATATTTAATTCAGCTGTTCCACTTGTCATACGTGAGTCCATTTAGTTTAAGGGCTATGTTCAATGTGAAAGTGGCATCTGTAGGATTGTTCAAAACTTGTGAAATTCTGCAGTATGGTTGAACTAATAGTCTTTATCATTAACCCATTTTCTTTTTAATGCATCCTTAATGACTGTTCCTTCTTCTGCTGTGAAACTAAAATGCATATTAGCTATTAATTTGGAATTCAAATAGGGCATTATCATTTCATCGTTAGAGAGTTGATTTGCTCAGGATTTGGAATGCTCTTGCAGTTTTTCTTTTAGCTTTAAAAACCATTTTGAAAGTAATTTGCGCTAATGACATACTTAAGAGCTATTTTAATACCAAAAACTAATGGGATTTTAACCTGAGTTTATTGTAACTGAAATGCAGACTTAATTAACTTTTGAACTTTTACTAAGCTGAAGATAAGTCTTAATGTGATTTGTGTTGAAGTATTTAAAGGTTTTGATTTAACTGGTCAGATAGATACCTGCCTGTAATTGCATGCAGAGGAAGACACTGATAAATTGAAGTAGTCTTTTTGTTCCAGTTTAACAAAGATTTTTGGGTAGTTTTTCTGAAAGAACAGTTATGAGCTTCAAGGCTTGTGGGGTAAAAATGGGGGGTGTTTATAATGGTAGTCTTACTTTAAAGTCATCTTTCATGACTCTTGGTTTCAGTTGTCTCTGAAAGTGTTCCAGCAAGACAAAGTTTTTTAAATATTGCATTCTGCTTTATCTGAAAATGTAGCATTTCTGAAATTTAGTTCCTTTCTGTAGATACTGAGTGTTTTCAGCCTTCCTGTACTGTAACGCCTTGTAGTTTTACCATTTTACTAGGCTTTTCTTCCTTTCATTTGGTATTACTTACGCGTACACTAATTTGGATTTAATGAGTCTTCTCTGTTTTTCCCTTAATAGTTTGACTTTGAGAGAACATGCTTATCAAATGTTTAGATGAGTTTGACGTATCTTTTATTAATTGCACAAATTTTTTTATTGCACAAATAAACAGGCATATGCTCTCAGGTTAATGTATGGTTTAATTAGATTTGTGCAGTTTTAAAGGAAAGCAGCAGTGAGTGTTTTAAATTGGAACGTTTCTGGATTTTACTAGAATTATGTAATAAATGTATTTTTTTCCAAAGATATTACTGGATAGCATGGACCATCTTTTAAGTTATCAGATGTACTTTTTCAGAAATAGGCAAGGAAAGTTTTAAAGTATTCTGGATTTTAGTTTTCCCATTGTAATCCTTACCCAGACTGAATGGCAAGTGCACTTTGCACTTGTACAATTCATTTCTCCAAAGAGATTGCATTATTGTAGTACAGAATAGTTTTTCTTGCATCCTGAAAAAGGAGAGGTGTTATTAAAATGAAAAAAAACCACTGAGTTAAAAAAGATAGGCTTGCATCCAAACTCACTCTTCTACCATCAGAGGTCAAATTTTTGACAAAAGTGAACTGTCAGAACATGAAGGAATCGTGAAAAAATTAATATCTATTTGTGTTTGTGAGATAATTACTTAATCTTGGATGAATGTGCTAAAAATGTTGGTCTCTCTGCTATTTCAGATTGTATCCAGTTTTAAAACTACAACATCAAGGGCAATCTGTCAACTGGTAAAGGAATATGTTGGCCACAGGGATGGTATTTGGGATGTCAGTGTCGCAAAAACTCAGCCAGTGGTGTTGGGAACTGCATCTGCTGGTAAAGTTTTGTATTGCTTGAATATTTAGAAAATTCTTGGTTAGTCCCTAAACTCTAGCAAATATGGGTCCAAAGCATACTTGAATACTGAGCTCCACACTGAAAGAGTCCTTTTAAAGAAGTTCTGTAGCTGAAAAATTCTTAAGATTGGAATGTCCTTGAAATGCATTTAACCTGTAGAAAGTTCAGGCATCCCTGTGCCAGGTAACTTTCACACGGGTCACGCTCTCCTTAGTCAGCTCCAGCATATTGGATGATGTGAGTGGGTGGGATGGGGAGCTGCTCGCTTGGAGAGGTCCCTGGTGCAGAATGCCCTACGGTTGGGTACAGAGATCCCTGCAGGCTTTCTGTCCTAGTACTGTTTAGCCTTTGTGCTATAGAACCTGTAGATTTGGTTGTAGTTCGCATATTCTTGTATTCTTGCATTCATTTGGCTTTTACCTGAGGACACAGGGGCAGCTAAAAGTCTTAATTTTCAGTCCTTTTTACTTTATGAGATTCCTTCTTTCCCAGTTGAAGGGGACAGTTACACTTTATATGTGCCCCTGAGGGGCACATTTTTTCTTAGTGTGGGATCTTTGTCCTGATTTAACTTGGAAATAGCCATTCTCCAATTCAGCATTAAAGTACTCCCCACATACGTATGCATTTATTTATGTTTGGGTGCGGCAGGATAAAGGTGTGGCATTTGGAGTGATTTCCTTTTTAAATAATTTTTTGTAGTGCTCTGCAGTGACCTGTATGCAATTGGGACTTCCATGCAGGAAGTAAATAGATTGTGCATAGACTTCTTGTTTGTAGTGACTGCCTTTTTCACCATGGAATCCTTTCTCAGTGCTTCCTGAATCTCGTGATACACAGTTGGAGCATTATACAGAAGTACATAAACAAGTCAGGAAAAATATCAAAAGTAGAATACTTCTGCCTTTCAATGCTTTCTGCAAATTAACCTGATTAGGACAACACCTTTACTTTTTTGGGGAGATGTGTATTAAGTTATAATGATAAAAATCTTTTATATTTTATATCTAAGGTGGTAATCAAGAGGATTTGATCTGTTATGCATTTAAAATCTCTAAGTGGTATGCTCTGCAGTTGAAGATAACTTGTTTGTTAGGGTTAAAAATTAAAAACATGCATTTATAACTATTTACAACTACTTAATCTTTGTAGATCACACTGCTTTGCTGTGGAGCATAGAAACAGGAAAGTGCCTTGTCAAGTACGTAGGGCATGTTGGATCAGGTAAGATAAGGGCCTGTTGTGAAAACTGGGAGCGGGAAATGTGTTTTGGACAACTGCAGAAATGTTTGTTGTGGTTTAACTTGCAGGTTTGCAAACACCATTAACAAGTCAGTTGTGAAGTTCCACTAATTTTCATACAGAGAACATTTTCCAATATGATTCTTTCTTGGAGAGGCACATTAAGACAGTTCTGCAAACGCTAAATGAATAAACAACTCCATATAAAGAAATTTACAGGCACAGTTACGACACTCATAAGTTAAATGTCAGAACTCATTGTGGTCTCATGCATATGCAGAACAAGAGAAGCTTATATAATCAGAAACTGTCTTGCAGGATTGTGTTATATTTGGGATACCAAATACAGATGCTGGGTGAATATCTATTTGCATTTCTTTAACACATGATCCCATATATCATTGGCTGCATAATATTAAATTGTTATCTTGTTTTGAAGACAATTAATTAAATATAGGCATTTGTCTTCCTTTATACCAGTATGAATACTTCAAAAACTGCTTTTTAAACCCCTCTTTGGGTGGAGAGGTGAAGTGCAAGTGAGTGTTTTTGTGTTAATTTTTGGTGTCCAATTTGACAAGCACTTGAGTAGCCCCCTTTTATCTCATAACGGGTTATAATATAGAATTTCACACACCAAAATTGGTGAGGATTTCCATAGCTTTAACTTGGTGTTGAGAATTGATCACTGAGTGACCATAGTGGAGAGTCATGTACCCTGAAGATGAGAAACGCAGTTATTGACCAGGAATGTTTGGTTAAATAACTCTGCACATCACATGAACTTTGTGGCAAGGATGCAAAAGTTCTCCAGTGAGGGATCAGTTGCTTCAGCCAAGAGTTCTACTTTTTGTTCCTGCTGTGCAACTTCTAGTTCCTACAGCACAAAGATAGGTGCAGATTAAACAACTGGCAACACTTTAATTTGTTCCCATATCTCAGGTATCTTGCTGCATGAACCTTTAGCTTCTATAAAGCCATGTTTAAAAACTTCAGTCACTTGCAACTGTCATGCTGATAGTGTTCTTTTAAAATTGCTATTTGGATAACCATGAAAATAGTAAGTTCTAAGTTGTATTTAAACAAAAAATATTATAAATTATATATAATCACATACATATAAAATTATATTAGAAATAATACATTTTTTCATTTACTAAAACATTTCTTTTCTTGTTTGAGAGTTGAAATGATGCAACAGTGGCAGTTCAGTTTAAGGAGTGTCTTTTCAGACTCATTATACCACACTCTCCCAACAACATAAGCATCTATTTTACTTGTATGATGGATGGAAATAATTTCCAAGTTCTTTCTTGAATTGAATTTTATGCACTGAAATGAAAAAAAAAGAGCTTTGTAGGTTGATAGAATTCATGCAGGACTATTTTAAATCTGTCATATTTTGATTACATGTGGTTGCAGGACTGAAATCTGGTTTGCATTATTTGCATCAGGTTTTCAAGTATTTGTTCTTGCAATCCTAAGTAATAATCAGAAAGTTTATGTTCATATATAGTCAGTTTTCTTTAAGTTAGAAATAATTATGAATACTTCAGTTCTCTTTATGGAAGTCCAGAGCATTATCCCCTGTCAGCTTACTTATGATTATTTGGATGTGGTTTGATTATCCTCTCTAACATGAACCATTTATACTAGATTCAGGAAATAACTTATTAGAAAATTTGTATTGTTGTATAATCAACTATAGCTGCTTTCCTTGATACTATACCTTTATCTCACCTAAGGGATTGCTAAGTAAAAAATTACTTAAAACTCAAGATGAACTTGATTTTTCAATGATTTTAAGACAAAACATTGTGAAAGAGTTCTTTTTGTATAGTAACCTAAAAATTTACCTTGTTTCACACACAGTAAACTCCATAAAGTTTCATCCCACTGAGCAAGTGGCTCTTACAGGTATGTAAAAATTGTTCATATGCTAAGTATGTTAATTGTGGTAGAAAATAAGTGTGGTTTACCAGCATCATGTTGGCTGTAGCCCCTCTCCCTGTTGCTTTGTCAGGATCCTTGTTGATTGAATCATTTTATATTTCAAGGCACAGATGTCTCCGTCTGTGTTTGTCTTGTCATACTGTCATTTGTGCTTACCTGCTCCAAAACACACACTTAGAGTCATGCATCACATGAATGTTCTGGAATTTATCCCAGAGTACTGAAAGAACTAGCAGGTGTTATGGCAGGACACCTTGTGATTATCTACCAAAGGTCTTGGGAGACTGGAGAGGTCCCTGCTGACTGGAAGACAGACAATGTTATTCCAACACAAGAAGGCTGTGAGGAAAGACCCAGGGAACTACAAACCTTTTAGCCCAGCCTCAGTTGCTGAAAAAGTTATGGAGATTATACTGGGTACTACTGAAAGGCAAAGAATAATGCAATCATCAGGCACAGTCAACACAGGTTTAACTAATTTGATGTCCTAGGATGAGGTCACTCTCCTAGTGGATGAAGGGAAGGTGGTGGATGTAGATTTTCCAGTTTGTAGTAAGGGTTTTGATGCCATCCCTCACAGCATCCTTCAACAAGTTGTCCAGTTGTGGAGTGAGTGGGTTCACATGTGTGCTGGGTGAAGAAGTGACTGAGGGACAGAACTCAAAGGGCTGTAGTGAATGGGGCTACATCTGACTGGTAAAGGGCACCAGTGGTGTTCCTCAGGGATCAGTTGTAGGGTCAGCCCTGTTTGATAAATTTATCAGTGACCTGGATAGAGGAGTTGAATGCACCACTAGCAAGTTTGCTGATGATACCAAACTAGGTCCCTCTTGAGGGATCAAGGCCTTTCAGAGGGATTTGTGTAGGTGGGGAAGCATTGGGCAGTGATTAATGGAATGAAATTTAACAAGTTCAAATGCTGGATCTGCACTTATGACCAAGTAATGTTGTACACAAGTATAAATTGGGAGAGAAGTGGATGGGAGAGCAGCCCTGAAGAAAAGGCTCTGAGGGTACAAGTTGACAGCAGGCTTGATGTGCCTGTGGAGTGCCTGGGCAGCCCAGAGGGCAAACCTCATCCCGGAGTGCATCAGACACAGCACAAGCCGGTGGATCAAAGAGGTGATTGTCTTGCTGCATTCAGTGTTGGTGCAGCCTCGCCT
>JAWWEU010000081.1:10100133-10163165 GCA_035583155.1 Acropternis orthonyx
TGCATCAGACACAGCACAAGCCGGTGGATCAAAGAGGTGATTGTCTTGCTGCATTCAGTGTTGGTGCAGCCTCGCCTAGAGTACTGTGTACAGTTCTGGGTCCTGCAATTTAAGAACAATCTAAAGATCCTTGAATGCATCCAGAGGGGACCAACAAAGCTGGTGAAAGGGCTGGAAGGCATGTCCTGTGAGGAGCAGCTAAGGGCTTTGGGCTTCTCTGTGTTGGAGAAAAGGAGCCTGAGGAGTGACTGCATTGCTCTCTACATCTTCCTTAGGAGGGGATTTGGAAATAGAGATGCTGAGCTCTTCTCCCTGGGATACAGTGATGGAATGCATAGAAATGGTTCAGAGCTGTTCTGGGAAGGTTTGGACTGGACAGTAGGAAGTATTGCTTTACCAAAAGGGTGATGAAGGACAGGCTTCCTAGAGAGACTGTCAGTGTTTAAAGACATTTCAACAATGCCCTTAAGACGCTTAACTTTTGGTCAGGCCTGAAGTGGTCAAGGAGTTGGACTTGGATGATTGTTGTGGGACCCCTCCAGCTGAAATAGTCTGTTCTATTTGTCCATATCCATACATGATATTCCCAGAAGTAAAGGAAAAGAATACTGTGCTATTGAGTGTGCAGAAAAAGCAGTGTGAAAATACGACTGTTGGTGTAAAGGTGTTTTCAGGCCGAGTGAACCACCAGCGCAGCTTCAGGTTTGAAAACTCTCTAATATGCCTATGCTATGGTTCATATAGCTCAGCAATTAGTGCACTAGCTTTGGGATTAAAGAGATCTGGATTCAATTTGCTGCTACTAGGTAAGTCATTGTGAAATGAGGATAATTATTACCGAGGTTAGAATTTAAAACACTTCTGCTTTCTGCATCTGCAGTGATCACTTAAACGGAAGGTAGGGAGTAGCAGGCCGCCTGTCTAGGCTAATGATTTCAGTTTGTCTGTTTGGATTTTTGTGTTTTCATCTACTAACCTTAGCCATTGTTTCGGTACCATAGGCAATGTGGCTATGTAAACTGACTTGTGAAAACCAAACTAAACAAACAAAAGCTGCCTATAGCTAGATTTTTGTTCTTATGTTATTTTTTTGAGAGGTGGTTCTGCAGAGTACTCCAGTTGCAAGTTTTCAGGGATCTTGTTCAGTGATGATTGATTTTAGAACTGATTAAAATAAAAAATCTTTCCCCCGATCCAAAAATAATGACATCAGAAATAAAAATCAGAGTATCTTTCTTCTAGCCTTCTAGATCAATTGGATGAGTTATTTTTCTTAGTGCTTTCGTGTACACTGCAGTTGCCAGAGCTTTACATGCTCATTACAAACTGTCTTTCTCCACCTGGAATATTCAACACTGTACCCCAGGTATTAGAACATGTTTGTTCTGCCCATAATGACAGTCTTGAGATTCTCCATAGTAAATGGTTAAGTCTGTTTTAAAAGCTGAGCTGTAATCTGGTGCTGGTTAACCTGAGTTTTTTAAAACATTTGCTCTTTTGGGTTTCTCATTAAAACCATGCTAAAAACATCTAATGGAAGAAACCATTGAATGAAGAACCCCAGTATTCTGAGAAACAGCAAATGAAGAATGGCACTTGGTGATGTATTAAATGCCTTCTCCAAATATTACATATTGGAACAATGGAGTTACTCATGTTCTGATGTGTAGTATTTAAGTGGATGTTTCACTATAGGAGTGATTAATTTGGTAACTATTTATATTTTGTGTAATAAGTTATGTCCTTAATCAGTATTGAAGCCAGGAGAGTAACCATTGATGCTGAGACTTGCTTACCATAAAGTTTATAATGGTATCTGTTAAAAAAAGATGCAAATCAGACAGTATTGCCAAATGTAATGTTGAAACTTGTTTTTATTGCCCATGGAAATGCTCTTACTTATTCTTTCTCTTTTTTACCCCTCTTTCCCCTGTGCAGCATCTGGAGACCAGACAGCTCACATCTGGAGATACATAGTACAGTTGCCTACACCTCAGCCAACTGCAGACTGCAATGTGAGCAATCAACTTACTGCAACTAAACTAATTGCACAGCAATTTCATCAGATAGGGGTTTTATGATAAGACGGAATGTTAAATTTTACACATAATTAAAAAATTACATGATTTCAGGATTCCAAAGGTGGGATTTTAACGTTTTAGTTTAACAGCTATATTTCAGCCTTTCTTTGAAAATAGACTCACTTCGTATTTTCAAAGCTGTGTGGTGCAGAATAGAATTTGCACCTGCAAGTAGATTAACTGACTTTTTGTTCAAGTTGCACACATCCACATTGAGGGGATTGGGAAGAATTTGCACTGCAAAATGTAGCTTACAGACATTCCTTCCCTTTTCTTCTAAATCTATTTTTCCTCTTGCATTTTTTAGCAAGTGTCTGGAGAAGATGAAGTTGAGTTCTCAGATAAAGATGAACCTGATGGAGATGGGGATGGTTCCAGTGATTGCCCCACTGTCAGAGCCCCGCTCACTTCACTGAAAAGCCACCAAGGAGTGGTCATAGCAGCTGACTGGCTTGTTGGGGGAAAGCAAGCTGTGACAGCGTCGTGGGATAGGACCGCAAATCTCTATGATGTAGAGACTTCAGAACTTGTCCATTCTCTTACAGGTATTTGTTCATTCACAAAAAATTAAATTGGTGGTTTGTTTTTATATGTGGGATTATTTGTAGATACCAAACATTGGGAAAATAAGTTGTTTCTCTGGAGCATGACACAAGTGTGTAGAAGACTTAAGCTGCTGCTCAGTGTTGTAATAGTTTCTAAAATTGCCACCTTGTAAATCCCATGAACATGAATTTGTCTTCTCTTAAACCGAGTGTACCCACATTATAGTTCTTGCAAAATGCTTTTGCTGTGTTCATGGCATATTAAGCAGCAATAACCTACACTACTTGATGTGAGAATATTAGTGTAGTTTTTCCCTTCAAACACAGTCCCAAACTTTTACAGCAGTGGTAACATTAAAGTTGAGAATGATCACTGTTCTTCTCAATTTGGGGGGAAAAAAAGAAAAAATCATCAGCATTTCACTCCAAGTGTATGTGGAAATGAAAGGTCTTACTTTCATTACCTTACCTGTTGTCATCTGTGATTGTAGGGCACGACCAAGAGCTCACGCATTGTTGTACACATCCCACCCAGCGTCTCGTGGTGACATCATCACGCGATACGACCTTCCGTCTGTGGGATTTCAGAGATCCTTCTATCCATTCTGTGAATGTCTTTCAGGGCCACACAGAGTAAGTGACTGTTCCTTCACAGGGTTTTACAAGTTCCAAGAGTATAAATGTATTTAGTTGCTAATCTAAATGAAACTTGTTCCAGTGCTCTTTTTGAGGATTAAGTTCATTCCTGCTCTGTGAGACTGATTTTCACAGAAACCCCTAACTGTCCTCCTTCAGATATAACACAGCAGTACTTAATTTTCAAAACAGCAGCCAGGGCTCTTGGTATGATGTTCCTTATGTAGTAAGTCTCGATAAAAGTTGTTATAATTAAAGGCAATTTAAGGTATGATGTTGTTTTTGACATTGGTTATGCCTGTAGTTTGGAGTTATTGCTGTGATGGCAGTGGATCAAGCAGATTGCCTCTGCTTGTCGTGATACTCAGTGTGAAATAAAGGTTACTTCTTTGGAACCAGTGGACCAAAAAAAATTTTTACCCTTTAAAGCTTCTAATTTGTACATAAAGTAAGACATTAAAGTAAGGGCACTGATTGCCACGTTCTGTCAAAACAATGGTTTTGATGTAACATTTTTAGTTACCGATTTAGGCTTAACGTTATTATGCTGAATACTACTGAATATGGATGAATGTAGTCCTGAGAATCTGTGTTACAGTGTTAATTTATCTTTCTCTTTATCTGAGCTTTGATACATGGAAAATGCAGGAGTAACTTGGAAATACTTTACCCAAGGAAGCGAATCTTTGTTTAGGACTTTGGAACTTTTTAAGAATTCTGAGCTTGACTGTTTCAGAAGAAATTTCACCTCCCTTCTTCAGAATAAAAGATGATTGTTAGTCTTAGCTCAAAACAAAACCCACCAATATTTATTCACGTTTCTGTTTCTTGTTAATTCAAATGTGCAGTTTGCATTGTGACTGAGTTTCAGTATCCACATTTTAGCTCTGCCTGACCTATATATAAAATAAAACCTCTTTAAATCCCCCTGCCCTGGACTCCTCATCTTGATAAATTATTTGGGGCATCACATTCCTCCCATATAAGTAGCCATCTTCTCCTGATAGAACAGTAACCTTGATTTGGTGGTCTGTGTCCTAGAATTGTTTCATGTCATCACTTCTGTACTCTTCTATCACTTTTTGTAGAATGACTTTTAAAAGTTGGAAGGTTTTGTATCCATTGATGCTTGCATTTTTTTCACCTAATTAACTACTTAGTCCCAGGATATTTTTTCAGAGAAAGGATCAAGATTGACATTCATGTCTTTCCATGTTTTGCTGAGACCAAATGATATTGATCTGGGGTGATGGTGCAGACTGAAATGTCTCAGCTGGTGTTTTGGCCTCCATCTCTGAGACCTATAAACTACCAGGGAGTTTAATTTTTAGGAACGGAATAGACCTTGTGCAACCTCTGCAGTCACTCTTACTCCAGCTTTTAATCGTCTTCCTGTCTGTGTTTGTTGCATCATCTATCTCCATCTTGTTCTTTGAACGTATGAGTTTTCAGATTGATGTAGGTTTTTCCACTAAATACACCCTAAATTCAAGGGTTTCAAAACTGACTGTACTGTTCAGTGGCTAAGGCTGCTGATGTCTCTGTTCTGTTGAGGAGGTGACTCTTATGGAAGGCGAGTGTTTGACTGAGTCAGAGCAGAGATCCGGGAGGTATTTTGCAATCCAAGCATACTTTGAGGGATTTTATTTTTGGTCCTTTATTCTACTGCCTAGTGGCAAAATGTTTTTAAATTACTGTCTAATCAGTGTTGTAACAATCTCCTCATGTTAAGCAGCACAGAAGAAACTGTTTTATCTGTTGACTGGAAAATACATACACACAAGACATTTTTTTGGCTTCTCGGAGTGTCTCTTTGAATAATTTGCCAAGTTTTTAATATTTTGATAGGCCCTTGGCATCAGTTCTGTAAATTGGATGTTACAGTCATTAACGCTGATGATTTAAAGTCCTCAGCCATAATTTTAACAGCCTCTGGCTGAGTAGCACCTGATGAGGAGCTCATAGAGCAGCTATTTTTTCCCCATGTATTCACCAGATCAACTCTTAGTATGTTAAACCGATATAATTAGGTGCCAAACGTCTCAATCATGAGGCCAACATAGCATGTTTTTTGTGTGCTGTAACACAAAATCTTATTCTATCTGAAATCCTTTCTCACGGGAGCTCCACAGCACACCCTGGCCGGCAGGTGTCAGCAACGTTACACTGTGTGAGGGTCTGAGTGCTGGAGAATTTGGGGGAGAGTGTAATTCCAGTGTCCTGTTATTTGCCTTAATGAGTTATCGTGTTAAAATTGTAACTGATGCTGATGTGTTTAGAGACTAAAGAATCCTCTTATATGCAGAGTATATTTTTATAAGGTTAATTGGCATGAAAAAACGAAAAGAGTTGCTGTGCATTGTTGTGTACTATAATGTGTAGTGTACATTTATTATCTATAAGAGATTATTTGTATCTTAAGTGGACTAAGAAATCACCTATTATTTTGATGTCCTGAACATATAGATAGCTGCTTCATTAAAAACAGGATGTTTCTTATTGCTTACTACTGTGGCAATGTAAGAAAATAAATTCTCTTCCAGTAAGGCCAGAAGGACTCATTGTGATCAACATGTCTGTCTTGAGCTTCTTGCATTGATACCCGTTTTGAATTAGGAGGCAGTTTTGGGAGAATTGCCAGCTGTGTGTCAGGCTATTCCAATGACAAAGATTTCAACTTACCACTTGGTAAACTCTGTACATTGCTTATTGCAGTGTTTAATTGCCCTGTTAAACTTTTTGTGCCTCCCAAGCCTGTGTTTGTCTAGCTTGAGTTTTTTTTCTTGAAGAGCTTTGCTTCCTATATTATTGATAAAAGTTTCCTGTATTTCCTTCTGTACAAATTACCAGTTCTTATTTATAAGTTACCTATTTTGCCTTGAAGTGTGTTTTTGAATATATTTTGAAATTTCTGGACCAAGTATAGTACATCGGTAGTACTTTTGCACCTCAAGCCTGCATTCAGCTGAATCTTTGATGTATCTTAAGGTCTTTTTCGAAGTTACATCTTCCTGTAGAAGTTTCCAAATCTGTGAACATTACTTGTTCACATTTTTCGTATATACGATTGTTGCAGTTTAGTACGTGACTTGTTTGCTTGTGCCTTGCTCACATAGTCATAAAGATACCTGTTTTAGGTTTGCTATTCAAAATTCATCTCACTTATTCTCTGATGTAAAAAATAATGAAACGATGTGGAAATAGGACTGATGTTTGCATAAATATAAATCTTTGTTATCATCTGGTTTTGTGTGTGTACCAATGAGACTTTATATTACTAGTACTGTTAATCCTCAGTCACATCCCCCTCTATGAGGAGTTTAACAGAGCCCTGGGAAAAGGTTCCATGTATGTTATAATCCAGACACTAACTTGTTGCATGATCATTAAATTGGTGTCCTGAATTGGAACCTCCAGGAGTTGTACTGGGCATTCAAATTCCAATACCTTTTTTCCAGCAGATACTCCTTTGAAATACACATTTCTATGAATTGATAATGGGTAGCACCAGCTGTTCTATTGAGAAGTTACTGCATTTAGTGGTTATGGGGTAGAACTCTTCAAATTGAACTAAAGTTTTGTTCTGAAGAGCAAAATGATTCTGGCATCTACCTGTCAATTTTCATTCCACCTTAATTTCTGCTTTTGTTTTCCAGCACCTGCACAGCCCTGTGTTGTTGGGCTAACATGGTGACCTAGTTGAATGACTGGTGTTGACATGCTCTTGCATATGTGCTTGATGAGTATTTTTGTCTTTTTAAGTACTCTGCATGTGCTGAGGTCTGTCTTGATGTGTGAAGCCTTCTAGAATGGTCATGTTGGAAATCTTTAATATGTAGCTTAAAAAAATAAATCTTAGTCTGTGCAGGTGTAGTCAAGTGCTTTACAGATTTTATACATTTGTTCTGACAATTTAGTAACACTGGAAAGAAATTGGCACCGGAATGCTTACTAGCTAGTGGATTAATATACAGTTTTTAAACTGAACAGT
The DNA here is from genome assembly GCA_035583155.1 of Acropternis orthonyx. Taxonomy (NCBI): domain Eukaryota; kingdom Metazoa; phylum Chordata; class Aves; order Passeriformes; family Rhinocryptidae; genus Acropternis; species Acropternis orthonyx. The sequence goes on from JAWWEU010000081.1 coordinate 10,107,387, forward strand.
GCTTTTAGTATATATCTGTAGTACTCTGATGCCTATATGCAGCTGGTGAATTACTTGGTAAATAATAAAGGGTTTTGTTTTGTTTAGTGGCCATTTTGTTTAGTGGTTGGGAACATCTCTCTTGAAATGCTTGAATAAAAATTTGCAGGGCTTTCAAGTTTGAACTTGCAAATAACCATCCTTCAGAGAATACAAGTATGTCTTCAGAAGCAACTTTGAGTTGCTATCCTTAAGTGAACATCCTTTGTTAATGCTTCTTGATTGCTCAGTGTATAGTTATGCACTACTTTGCCATGGTCATTAAATGCATTTTTGGCTTAAAATAAAACAAAAATGTGACTGGGTACTTCTGACCTAGCCCCAAAAAAATTTGTTTACTACTTTTGAAACTTACTGACCTTTGTGGCTAGGTTGAGCTAGTGCATCAAGCATGAATGCGTGTTAGCTGTGGAATCTTGTTTCTTTGTGTTACTTTCTGGGAAGATTCAGGGAAAAAATTGCTGAAAGTGAATCTTACATTGTTTCGTACAAAGAGCTGAGCAAGGTAGCTTATAGCTCTTTTGGACTACAGCATATTCCTTCTGCTTTCACTCTGGCTGTGTGACTGCAGGAGACCAGAAGGGAAAGTTCCTCTTCATTTGCTGCCTGAATGTCTCTGAATATGCAGCTGGATGGTGAGTTGTGCTTCATCCTGAGAACTTTGAAATTACAGAATTGCAGATAGGTCTTTTGCAGATAGGTTTCAGCTTTTCATTTTCCAACTCTTACACTTGCTGGAAAAATCTCAATTAAAAAATGTAAAAACAATTAAGCAGCTGCTGATCAGGATGCTGGGCTAAATTTTGGCATTTTGTGAATTGAGAGTTAATATCAAAATGGCATTCCATTTCCAGAGACTAATAATTGCTCTAGTTTTGTGGACACTCAGCTTTGCCAAGGTCAGCTGGATTTCCCAGGTTCCTGATTCTGCAAGATTTAGTTCTCGTACCTTATATATGTCTGTCTTGAACATGCTGTTCTTGAATGAGCAAGTCATGGCGGGGGGAAGGGCTTTTTCTTCAGGCAGCAATGTTGTTAGGCATGCCTGTTGCAAAGTAATCTTGTTCTAGATATGCCGAACATTGCAAGGTCACTGTTAGGTATTCTTGTTCAGCCAGGTTTTCTTGGTGAAGTTAAAGCATACATAGATGTAGTTCTAAAAATGCAAACTTTGCACCTTTGACTAAAAGCTGTGCTTGTGCTTTTAGTCAAAACTTTGTGCTAAACAAAATGTAACAAGCTGAGTGCCATCAGTGGAGTTTGACCAGTCTAAAGCGTCTGTTCTTTTCAAGATAGTCCTGTTCTTGCTTCACTATAAATATGATCAGTGATGCTTTGTCTACATTTTTCTGTTGTTTCTCATCAAGGACTGCCTTAGGCATTCGCCATGTGTGGATATCTCAATCCAGCTTCTGTAAGAAGTGCAAAATTTTTCTGATGAAACATTCAGTTTTCTCCATAAGCCTCACTGATTAACTAGATGGTTCTGATTTTTCTATTAATATTCCTACTTTATTCTGTCTGCTGTGGTTTTTTTCCTCTTGCATTTCATTGAAAAAGGCTCCAAACTTGTGTTTCACACACTGTTCTGATCCCACATTTGCATGTTGAATAATGTTTAAGTGAAGATTATGGTCTGGACTTGAAGCTCTAGGGTTGTATTTTTTTAGTCTTTTAATGCTTCTAAATGTGTTTAAGAAACTTTTTGGCTTACATTTATTACATACATGTAACTGAGCATGCTAAAGATTTAACAGTTTTGTTAGACTTTTTAGCAGTCTTAATAGCTGACAGATCAGGCTTTCAGCTTTGAGTTTGTCTCACTTCCCATGCTATGACCTTCCTTGCCAGTCTGTGTCAGGACAAACCTGGGCCAGCATGTTTTACATGCCGTTAGCCCATCCTACTTACCTCTTTTTGCTGTCTTGCACAGCTTGAATACCCCATTTTCTCTTCTAACCTTCCCCCAACCCAATATTGTCATGGAGTTACCAAAGTGCCAAAGAAAAGTAATTTGAAAGATAACGTTATTTTGATAATTTTGTTTTCTTTATATTCTTGAACCTTTTCTGGTGTCATTGGTGAACTCCTCAAGGCATCTTAATTAATAGAGAAATATAAGAAATTAAATTATCTACCGCTTAAGCTATAGGACTAAGTGCTTAAAAGCCCTATAGCTAGAAGAAAAAAAATTGTGTTTTATTTTGGGGAGTGGGGCATGTAACATACAAAGTTGGATTACACTCAGTGCTAGCCATTAGAGTTTTATCAGTTGCTTTAAAAAAGATGCAGGTGGTAAGTCTGTATCCTGTTGCTTTAAGCTTCACTACAATAGGTGGAAAGAATCTTCATTCTGTTCTTGAATGCATGCACTAAAAAGTGCTGTGATTTTTTTTTTCAGCTGACCCACGGAGGAGGATAGTGAGAGGCCTCTTCTTTGTATCCTGTCTCAAGCTTAGATGACATATGCAACAGTAGTGCAGGAATAAATGGACCTTTTTTTTATCCTGTCATAAATGTAATGGAATTGATTTAAAAATATTCGCACCTTAACTAATTTACTAACTTGCCATTGAGTAATTCTCATAAAAGCTAGTTACTGTTTTCATTCCAATGCAATTTTATTATTTTTAAGACAGCAAGAAAGGGAGATACTGACAATTTTCTGTAAATGTCATGAAACACTTATCTCTGGAATACATATTGTTGATTTAAATGGTAAAAACAATGGCTCTTGAGTGCTAGCAGTCATCTCTGAATTCCTCCCCCCTCTTCCCTTTGTGTGTTAATTCGTCTAAGAGGAGGAGTCTCCTGGGGAACCTTATCACTCCCTGCCACTCCCTGACAGGAGGGTGTAGCCAGGTGGGTCTCAGCCTCTTCTCCCAGGCAGACAGTAACAGGACAAGAGGGCATAGTCTTAAGCTGTACCAGGGCAGGTTTAGATTGGACATTAGGAAGAATTTTTTCATAAAAAGGGTGATTAGACATTGGAACAGGCTGCCCAGGGAGGTGGAGGAGTCACCAGCCCTGGACGTGTGTTAAGGAGACACTGCACATGGCACTCAGTACCATGGTCTGGTTTATATGGTGATGTTGGGTCATAGGTTGGACTTGATGATCTAGAGGACTTTTACAACCTAATTGATTCTGTGATTCTATAATTCCTTCATGGTTTGTTCTTGCAGTTTCTCAAGTTGCAGAAAAAAGCTTTTCTGATATTTGGATGTAAATCCACAGACAGACTTTGGGAATTATATGTATAGCTCCTCCTGGAATCAAGTGCTTTTAGCACTTGCGAAACCTGAATGTACTCAAATGTGGAGGTACAGTTGTGCTCCTTACCTGGGCCTCCTGTGGCCAATGCCACCTCCTTGTGACATGGGCAGCCTGTTGTCCATATCTGGAGGTTTTAAACACAGGTCCTGGCTTCCCCCCAGGCTGCAGACTGCTTAGTGTGGGGATACACTTTGTTCCCCTAAAAGAAAGGAAACTGGCACAGAAACTTTCATCTCAAATAGAGCTTCCTTTAGGTTTTGTTTCTGAATTGAAACAAGAGAGGCATATTTGAGCACTCAAATTTTGCTGTTTATGCACAATTTGATGTACCTTGAATAAATTTATCTGAAAGGTCTGGTTTTGTCCATTTTCATCCTGCACACAGATTAATGCATGTATGTAGATGCCTTTTCAAGGGTCCAGAAACATGTTGTCTCCCTGCTTTCGATGATAAATCCCAGTTTAGGTTGCAAACCAAAACGGAAAGAAGAGTGTTAACTTTTTTTTTTGTGCATTGCCAGTGAGGGTTCTGCATCAGCATTTCATGGTCCAACATTTCCAACTTCCCCCCCCTTCCCCCCTTCCCCTATGTGTGAAATTTCAGCAGATTGTTATGCAAAACAGTTTTGTGTCTCAGTGTGACTGGGGAGACAGCTGTTCGGCCTAATGAGGAGTGCGAGCACCGCGGTATTTCTGGTGATTGAGACCCACGGAGGGAGCAGGATGTTCGAGGCCAGGCAGCGGTGTGTGGTGAGGAAGTGCCACGCTGTCAGCTGGAAGTACATGCTCGGCTGCTCCCTGTGACAAGATAAATGAGTTTTGCTGGGGTTTGGCAGAGGCTGAAGCTTTTTTGGAGAATAGTTGTAGCACACCAAACTCCCTGTGGGACCCACAGTTTGAAGTGTCATAAGACTGCTTCTTCTTTGCTTGTTTTTTTGTTTTAATGTCCTAAAATACCTGTCATCTTTTTGAGTTATTAAAAATCTAATGTCTTCTAGCATTCAATTAACATGGGGTCTGATGATCTTTTGTTGACACTTTTTATTAATTCAGCCAAGGGGATGTTAACCAGAGTTTTATCTGAGTTAAAACAAATGGAAGATTAATACAAACAGAAGTCAAATTTAGCTGCATGAAAATGCAGGGAAAAGGCTTTTAATTTTTGTGGTATGGATGGAATTAGGGAGGCAATATTTTTGAAAGGTTATTTGCATATTGGCTGCTCTGTTAACTTCTTTATTCCTACACAGACTTTGCTTCCCTTTCTTCTCATCATCCCCCTTTGGATGGGCTGAAATCCTGTTTTAGTATATAAGCTGGAAATGGCTTTTCTTGTTACTATTTTGTTTTAATTAAAACAAACAAATGAACACAAAAACTAGGAAAAAAAAATTGTTGAGATGTGTTTATCTCACGTTAAGAGATGCTCCAGTTTGGAATAGCAGAGGACACAAAACAAGATCTGTACTGCCTAAGATCTATGAGCTCAGCACTTGTCATGTTTTCTTAGGTCAGTTGTGTTATGCATGTTTTTGAATTTAGATGTATGTATGGTGTTTTTTAAATATGAACTCAGTATGTGCCCCTTTATAAAAAACTCATGCAAAAAAACCCACTTGGTCTTTCCTCAGATTACAATGAAGTGCTGATAACCCTGCCCAGAATTATCGGCTTTGTGAGAGTGATACTGCTTTGGCCTTTCTAGACTTGTTGTTAAGTTACTTAAAACTTCAAGTCTTGCAATCTTATTTTGAAAATGAGATATCTTAGAATTGCATCGAGTGTATCTACAGATTCCCCTAGAGGAGTCTTGTTTCATTTTGTTAAAAGCACGGTATGTAGGAGTGTTATGCAGACATCCATATACTGTTTGCTTTGGAACTGGGACCAAAATTTCTGATCATAAACAGTAGGTTTGGTAAAATGTGCTTTTATATATAGCCTTAAAATTCAAAGCTCCTTATGTAAAAGGCTGTTTTCATAGTCGTGTGTGCTTGCAAATGATGCACATCCCAGCCTTCAGTGCCTTACAGGAACAAACTGAGGGCTGAGACCACTAAAACACCTTTAAAGTTGTCAGTGAAAACTTGCCATGTTGCCAGAGAGCTACAGCAGAACTTAACTGCATTTTTATTTTACAAACTTTTTCTTGGTGTACGCAGTAATACATGTATGGTTAGCCTGAAAACAGTACAGAAAAGGATTTTGTTATCTTTTCAGAGTCTTCATTTTACAGGAGCAGGAAGGGTTGAGCTAACCTAGGGTTGACGTATTGTTCTCATGGCAATAGTTCTGAGTGTTTTTGCTTTAAAAATTATAAATCTAAGGGTTAGAGAACTTTATATAGTCAAAGAAACTTGACCATGTTTGAAAGTGGCAAGTGATAAAGGAGAACCAATGTGAGATGAAAAAAGCTGGAAAGCTGTTTAAAGTTTTGAAAAAGAAATCACCCAGAATTGGAGGGTTATTTTAAGACAGTTTCACAGCGTATTCCAGCTGTAATTGAAATAAAATGTGTGATGGGAAGACAGATTAGATTTGTTTGTTGGCAGCAGAGTACTAAAGCACAGTATACTCACTCACCTGGAGAATTTCCTGTGACTTGAATTCCTTATACTGTTGTGTACCAGGAAGTCTCCCAATATGTGTGCAAAATATGGAGATTGAATAGAGAATGTTAAACTTGCAAACATTGTTTCAAATGCATTACAGCAGTATAGGGTTTAGTGAAAGCCCAAAATATATTTCTGAGGTATTTTGCAGCTTGTAAAGAACTATTGAGAAGAGAAATGCAATGTTGGTAAGTTTTTTAAAGGAGGTTGGGCTGGCAGAAGGCAAGTGTGGTGCTAAGAACATGCTAACTGTATGTGCAGCAACTTGACTATATGAATGAGTTTTCTTCCCAAATGCAGAGGTGCCTGATGAAAGAGATTTTTAGCAGTTGTGGCCTTCATTTATGTTTTAACTTTTTGACTGTTGGTTCATAAAGTACAGAAGATTAGTTGAAGATCTCTTGGTTCTTACTGTAATCATCTCCCTGGTAGCTTAGCTGCACTCTAATAATGCATTAGGAAACTTGGTATCATGAATAAAGTGGGCCTTCATCCTAATTAAAACTTAATTTGGTGTCAATTTAAATTAAGAGGCTTGCATAAACTGGTCCATTGTGACCTGGCTTGTGCTAATCTCAATCAGCAGCTTGGATAGGACATGAATTCAAATTTCTGCAGAACAACAAAAGTGACAGTAACAACTGACAACTTAAATTAAAATTACTAAATTCTAAGAAATTGATGTGCATGACCCAAGTTACAAGATAGGTCATTAAATCAAATCTGTAGAAACAGGGTTGAGAAGCCTTCCCTAATGATTGTAGGGAGAGACAAAAATGCTTTGTTAGTACATTATGTGGGCAGAAAATAACTCATTATGTGTTGGGAATTCACATGATTACAACAAAAATAGCAGTACAAAAGCTGTTCATTGGTGAATATGAGTAAAGGTAAAAGATTAAAAATCCCCATAGAATAATCATGAAAGCTGTTCATTGGAGCCCAACAGTATACTGTCTTCTAAAAGTATAAAATAAAAAGATAATAAAATTCTAAAATAAAATTAATTATAAAATCTCTTCTGGAAGTAATATTTTGCATTTTCAGTTGCTGCAAATACTCTCATGAGTCTTTCTCTGACTCCCCTTGTGCATTTATAGGTATAATGGGGAAAATTTGAAGAATTGTGTGGTCACGCTTCTTACTACTGCTTGTTGCCTTTTTTTTGTCTGACTCTCAGACTTTATCTGCTTGTAAAACAGGAATAGAAATTAGAAATTGTTAGATTGCTGTAGCTGTTGGCAGTGGAGTTATACAGAAGGCTCTGTGTATGGATTACAGCACATTTGTGTGTGTGTGCCAAGTAGCTTTAGCTACACCTCAGGTAGGTATTTGGGACTTCCTCAGTGTCTGTGCAGTGAATGACAAATGCCTGGGCTAGTTCTACAGAAGTCTTTGTGTGGAAAGAAAAGAACTTGATTACTAGTCTCAAATCACTTAAGAGGAAGAATTGTACTCTATGCTGCTAATTCAGGTTGGGTTGTGTGATAAGCCTACTGGACATTAGTGCAGGACTTCACAAGTGAATTAAGGTTTCAAGGCTGGACATGTTAAGCTCGTATCAGGATCAGTGAAATCCAAAAGATGCTTCCAGAGTGAGTCTGCTGTTGGGCTGCTTCTCTTAGCACTTGGGCCAGTCAAGCCCTGTTTACCTGAAATGTCACAGCTTCTTGTAAGCTTTTTTTTTTTTTTTAATTCAAAAATACCCAAGCAAGTACTTAGTATTTCAGATTACTTTGCTTAAAAAATTAAAAAAGGTATATATTAAAGGGACAGAAACTAAAGCTTTAAATCAGATGCTAGTTTAATCAAGAACTTTAGAGCTTGATGTCTTTTTCTTTACTCATGATTGTTTAGCACTGTGACATCTGCAGTTTTCACTGTGGGAGACAACGTTGTTTCTGGTAGTGATGACCGTACAGTAAAAGTCTGGGATTTGAAAAACATGAGGTCTCCTATTGCAACAATCCGTACAGATTCTGCAGTCAACAGGTAAGCAGGTCTCTTGAGTTACTGTGTTTCTTAATTCTTTATTAATTTTTAATTTCTTTCTCCTGTGGGAATGGTTCAAAGCTGTGACACAGAGGTTTAGACTGGACATTTTTTATGAAGAGGGTGGTCAAGTCCTGGAACAACTTCCTAGAGAGATGGTTGATTCCCCAAGCCTACCAGTCTTGGGGAGGTATTTGGACAATGTCCTTAATAACATGCTTTAAACTTTGTTCAGGCCTGAATTGATCAGGCAGTTGGAATAGATGACTGTTGTAGGTACCTTCCAACTGAAATAGTCTATTCTATTAATTCACTGAATATACATTTAATTTTAGTCCTTAAAATTAAAGTTGATATTTTTAAGAATTTGAGAAAGGTCTGAAATGGTTTTATAAAATACAGGTGTAGTCAGCATTAATTTTCAATAAATACATAGTGGTGTTTTTCTGAGATTTTTTTTTTTTATATGGGATGCAAACATTAAGGCTGTTTAAGGTTCTAGTACAATAGAAAATCCCTTAATGGTTCAGTATTTTTCTCCCTTTTCATTTGTGAATTCTAATCAGGAAAATTTCAGCTGCATCCATTCCCCTGAGCTTAAATTTGTGCTGTCAAGTTCTATTTGCCAGGCTCATTGTTTGTGTATAACCTACTTTTGTCTCTTCTGTGCAGGATTAACGTATGTGTTGGCCAAAGAATCATCGCCCTTCCACATGACAACCGACAGGTCAGATTGTTTGACATGTCAGGAGTGCGATTAGCACGGCTCCCTCGCAGTAACAGACAGGTAACTGGATATTTATAGCCCTCAAGTATGTCTGCTCTTATTTCACACAAGGTTAAAAGCAGGATTTGGTCTCTCCAGCTTAAAAGCGGAACAAATGCTGAATGATGCTTGTCTAAATAAATGCACTGTTGTTAGTTATTGAAAATAACCAACGTGCAAATATGAAACATTTTGAACTTCATTAATTGAAATTGCAAATGATGTTTCAAGTGCATTTCATCATCATTTTTTTCCTTACTAAAGTGAAAGACATCTGCCTTCTCTGTGAAATGGAAAAAGTGTGTAAGAACATTTCAGATGTGCCTTAATGTCTTGATGTGAATTGTGTCAGAAAAGTGTCTTGCTATGAGGTTTAATGGTGGTTTTCTTGTGTTTGTGTTGTTGTTTTTTTTTTTTAATTACACAGAGTTTAATTTGTTATATATGCCAGGTTGGATGGGGTTTTGAGCAGCCTTGTCTGGTGGAAGGTGTCCCTGCCCATGGCAGGGGGGTTGGACTGAGATGATCTTTAAGGTCCCTTCCAACCCAAACCGTTCTATGATACAGAAACATAGAAAGAAAAAGTGGGGGTCAGTTTTGTGAGCTCACCTTGTACAATTTGGTGATGAATTTTAATTTTTTTTTCCTTCCATGCTTGTGCATGTACCTTCTTGACTTTTTGGTATAATTCTTGCTGAACCCATCAAGTTTTGTGCATTTGAGGTGCTATTTGGCATGGCAGGCATCACTAATGGAGCAAATTAGACTAAGTGAAATTAACTGGATTAGGCCACTTCAGTAGGTGCTTTTTGTGTTGATTCAGCAGTTCAGGATAGAATTTAGGAAGTATTTTTAAGACTTATTTAGTCTATTGTAGTCTTTTTCTAATTTAGGTGGATTTTTTTAGTTTATTGTAGTCTTGAGGGGGTTTTTTTTGGTGTGTGTGCAAGTAACTTTTATGTCCTTAGTAGTTCCATTCAGGCTGACACTACTGAGATCACAACCAATTAATCAATCAGTTAATTAATTTTTTTAATTAAATGCTGGTCAGAATCCTATTTGGGACATTTTTGCTACTATTGGACTTGAACTTTTCTTCAGTATAACATTCCTCCTGCTGTAGTATTATCCTTTCTGAATTATGAAAATGATGGACACTTACTCTTGGGGGCTTGTAACAAAGTAGTTGCCAGCAAGTAGTTCCGTATTTTAAGATTGCTTTTATAAATAAAAATTCTGAAATCAAAATTCCATTTGCTTTTGTAAATAAAGTGTAACTAGATAGCAAACACACCTTGGCAAACTCAAAAGTTTTGATGTACCTGTTTGTATGCTTCAGCCCTTACGGGAGCCAGTGCTGGTGTTAAGGAGTCTCATCATTGTAAAGACTTTTACGTTACAGAGGAGAGTAGCAATGACTTTGAAGATTCTCAATAACTGTGTAAAAACTAGGGTGAGCATTGGCAAGTTTGCATTTTGAGCTGCACTGCCTTGTGGACAGAGGAGTTTCCGAGTGCCCTGTCAGTAAGGCTGCTGTTTCCTGTCTGTTGCAGGGGCACAGAAGGATGGTGTGCTGCTCGGCCTGGTGTGAGGACCATCCCATATGTAACCTCTTCACATGCGGGTTTGATCGTCAGGCTATCGGGTGGAACATCAACATCCCTGCTTTGTTACAAGAAAAATGAAATGCTGAAAGAGTTTGTCGCCATGGACTTCTACACTTTGGCAGACTGCTCTGAACACTGGTGTGCTGTTGCTGTAAAAGCTCTTCTATGAGGGGAAGACTTGAGCAAATGTTGTTCTTGTTACCACGTTGTGCACAGTTTGCATGAATTGTACAGAAGATGTGATTTTTTTTAAAAATTAGTTTGTCTTGTGTACGAACTTTTATATTTTGGCATCCACTGGTCAATATGTTCACTGTTGCATAGAGCACATAAATGTTCATAAGTTATTTAGCATTTAATAGTTACACAGTAGGGCATTACATTTGTGATATAAATGTGAAACTTATGTAATTACTGTAGAGAGCATATAGCAGTCTGTTATGTTTTTCCATGACTCTACATATCTGCCTTGTGTTAAAAAGAATCTGCAGGGCTAAAACTTTTGAAATGAAGTGTGAATTTCACTAGTTGTATGATTGTAAACATTTTCCTGTTTGCATTTGATTTGGAATACTTTTTTTAGTGCTGCGTTATAGTGCGACTTCCACTCCATTTTTATTCCAGTTACTGGAGAAATAGTAGATTTAAGAAGGAAAATGCAAGCAACTTATAGTGAATATAGACTGCCAGGTTTATTTGTAATGCTTTTTGTACTTTTTCTTTTGGGGGAAAAAAAAAATTCATTCTGCCCTTCTTATATAAAGTGATTCTGAAACCTCATTGCATTTCATACTAGCAAAAATCCAGAGTATTATGATTCTAATCACTGAAATCTGGTCAAGCAAATTCTGAAGCACTTTAGTTTATAGCTATTGTTATAAACCATTTAGGAAAGTTTGACTTTACCAGTGAATGTGAGCTGACCTTTGTAAGAAGGATTACTTCTTTTTTGTGATCTGCCCAGAAAGGAAATAGTTTTTTTGGGGGGGTGGTGTTTTTGTTTATGTACCTGCAGTGAGCATATTTTTAATTGTGTTCACTTCCCATATTTTTATTTTGAGCCAGCAATACAAAGTAAATGAGTACTACCTCAAAAATGAATGTTGGTCAAGATGCATCGAATCTCTCTGTAGCCTAGAAAAAAGCACTGTTTGTCTCTGGCTGAAGTACTGTCTCTGGCAGGAGAGAAAAGACAATCATACTAGATGTGATCCTTAAGGTAATTAACACTTAAAGCTAGTGGAGCAATACAGTAAGTAAACATCATCTGTTACCTTTCTGTTCTTGGCCACAAGGGCTGCTGCAGTCCCTGTCCTGTTTCAGAAGGGGATAATTAACAGAGGTCTCCCTTCTTCCTCCCAAATGGTCTTACTCTGGTTTTGCACCTCGCTGCGTTTGGCTGTTTTTTGCACTGGCAGTGGGGTGTTATGCTGAAGCTGCTGCTGATATAAGTAAATGCAGGTGGCAGTTGATGTCTTCAAAAGAACAGAAAAGTTGTTTCAGACAGACACTTCTTTTTGACTAAAGGGAGATGCTGCCCCTGTAACTGTCTGACACATCACAGTGTATGATGAAGGGTGAGGGTAAGCCAAAGGTGCACTCTTACAGTGGGAATTGTGGGGTTTATGGTGGGTTGGCAGAAGTATTAGCAGCATTTTATCTCATCATTATGATTTTTGTGAAACTATAGCTGTGCTCATGTCCTCTACAGTACTGTTTATAATGACCTGAAGACAGATGTGTTAGCTGGGTCTCCTGTTAACTAGCACGTATATGGCATGAGAGTGCAATGGGATTGAAGGACGAGTGCATCAGTGAAGAATTGTAGGAAAACAGTGGTCCTAGACATAGTTTAGGAGTGTGTCATTAAGGAAGCTCAAAATATTTAATGGAGAATATATATGTAGTATCTTTATAGTACAGGTCATCATAGTAGTTTGATCCCTTGTTTTTTTTCTTTTGTGGGGTTTGGGGTTTTTTTTTTGAAGTACAAGATACCTACACAGCTCTGCTGAAGTAATCTTAATTACCAAAACTAGTGAGGCTGCAGAAAGCAGCTGCAGAGTTTCAAGTCTTCTGATGATAAGACTTAAATGGTGGTGTCAAAGTTTATTTTCACTTTTTTTTTTTCCCCCCCTGGGTTTTTAAATGGTGTGAAGCTGTTTAATGTTGGGTTACAGGCTTTATTCCTTAAGAAACCTAAACTCACTTTCTTTTAGTTGGTGACAGAATTTTACAAAGGTTTATGCTGTTTTAAAAAAGTGAAAAAATGGCCAGTTGAACCAGTTTCTTCAGCATGGCCTGCATGTAGTATCTTGTGCAATGGCTGTCCTTTATTACCTGAGGTGCGGGAGAGGGTCACTGGTTTTGGTCCTGCTAAACTAAAGTGTCTGTTTAAGCTTCTCTAATACATATGTAATACAGGACCACTGGACTCTATGCAGTTTAATCATCATTGCTGAAAACTTTTTATATCACCAGAGGGACCATCCTCTGGCACCAGGAATGGGTGATTACAAGGTTTCATTTTGAAAAAATCAAGCAAACAAGGTGCTAGAGCCACGTTCGTATGAGCAGGCTAATACTTAAATCAGCTGAACACTCAACTATCACTTGGCTTAATTTTTATACTGGACTGAAGGGTAAGCAGAACTGCCATTCCCCTTGAAGCAAAACATGAGCAGTGGTGAATAATACTACGTTGACTAAAAATGTGGAAAACATTTCATGGCTTTTAATGTTCTAAAGAGTGTTTTTCAGCACTGAACAATGGTCCAGCATTTCATAAAATGGAGGAGAGTTACAGTTACAGTTTCAGAATTGTGCAGAATTTCACAGAAAACTCATCATTGGGCAAAACCAAGCTTCTGTGTCTTTCTCTTGAGCAATGCACGTCAATTTTCACAAAGTTTGTGTATACTTTTAGTCAGAAAGATCTGGAATGAAGCATCTTGTTGCCTAAGTCTGTGAAAACTACACTTTGGGGAAAAGAATTTATAAATTATGTGGAACCACTTTTTATTATTCTGCTAACTTGTTTTTAGATGTAAAATGTTTTTCTTCATTACAATTCAAAATGCATTAAAACATTCAACAATTTTTTTTTGCAAGTTGCTGTTCTGTGTTGCATTAAAGTTGCTGTTGATGTCAGTGTTTCACTTTGTTAGTAGCCAAAGGCTCTTCCTATCCACTTTCCACTCTTTTTTGCTTAAAACAGTTGTTTCCAAGGTATTGATGAACACAGCTCCTCTGGAAGAGAGGACCAAGTCTGTTTATTACAGCAGGACTTCTGTAGTGCTAATGGTCATGCTGTCAGTAAAGTATCTAAACTGAAAAGATGCTCAGGCCTGCATTTGTACTGTCTTCTCCAGGTCTGTATGAGAAAAAATTGTAATTGCATTTAGTTGTGCAAAAGTCTCCATGTGATTTTACACAGCTCTCTACAAATAAACATTTTTTTTAATGAAATCTAAACCAGTTTTTAGATGTTTAGAATACAGTGAAAGTATTGCAAAACTGCTGAGGAAACCCCACAATCACTTCTTCTGTAGGTTAAAATAAAGGATGGTTGCACCCATATTCAAAACAAAGCTTTGTAGTGTTGAAATAAAGCCTGAAAACTTGGTGTTGCAGAAAACCATGTCCTTGGGTTTCAGAAGCCAAGGCAGTGCTGCCTGGTTGATATCTGAGGGCTGGATGTTGCTTTAGATGCACCATATTTTCCATCAATGTGCTTTAGGATCCCTCATTGCCTCATTTGGAATTAATTGGGATTGTTGGCATATGGACCAGAAATAAAAGACCAGATTTATAAGGTGGCACAACTGACATAAAGGCTGGATTGAGATAGAATGCCAAACCCTGGTCTTTAGTTGATTTTTACAGGGATTCAAATCGTCAGGACTTACTGCCAACTGACTGAAACTTATTATTACTGTTAATTAATTTTTTTTAAAACCATTTAGTAAACAGTTATGCATGCTAAGTGGTTTCAGGAATACATCTGTGTTTTAACCTGAAGACGAGCTGCAGGAGAACCACTCTATCATGCACCATCGTTTGCTCTTTAGAGCGGTGTAGAAATTATATTTAATGCTCTGTTGAGACCTGAGTATGTCACTGGAAAATTATTTAGCCTTATGATATTTTAAGTAGTGTTGTTACCTTTTCTAATTCCCACAGGTCAGAGTTTTTGGAACATAAGTAATTTCCAAGAGTTTACAGAGGAAATTCTGTTTAATTCAGACTGTAAATCCTGGTCAAAACATAGCAGTGACTGGGAGAGGTGTCGTACTGGAGGAGTGTGGGATTTTGTAGATGTGCTGCTTATCAGTGTTGTCAGAATGAGAATATTCAGTAGTACCAGGAGGGGCTGCTTCTCAGAGCTGAGGCTGGTGAGCATTTGCAGCACTGAACCCAAGTGCCTGAATTAGCAGCTTGGACGCCCTGTACAGTTTCGGGGAGTTTCTCAAGGGTGGTTCAGTGTGCCATGTAGAAGTTAGACTTCAAACATTCAGACTTACTGCTGGAAAATGGAAATGGTGCAAAAGTGTCAGTGCTGGGAAGGAGTTAGAAGAAAAAAAGTTCTGCCTTGAATTGTTTTGTAAATGGAAACTGTTTTTTCAGTCTGGCTGGTGAGTGCTGCACAGTGGAATGACAGCACTGTGTGTTAATCATGTTGCTTGACTCTACTTGAAGCTTCACTTCCAGCTGTTGGAAAATGCACAGTTCCACCTGCTTTCACAGAAACTTGCCATACTTGGTATTTACCTGAGCTTAGCATTAATTTTGTGTGGTTCCCCCCTCCCATTTGTATTTGTCATCTTACTCTTCTCACCTGGGTAGAACAAATTTAGTTTTGTGTTTATTTCAAAGCCCAGTGTCAGTGAAATGAAACCCTCATGTGCAGCTCCATGACACAAGATGATCCAAGCCTCTGCTCCCAGCCCTGGGCTGCTGTTGTCTGAAACTGACTGATCTCAATATGCTTTTTTTATCATCTTCATAATTTTTTTTAATTGCTTTCATGAAAATTATTAATGATGAAGTTTCCTGAAGGCTGTATGCATTAATGGTCTGGGGCTAGTGAAGACTGAATCAAATCTGTGCACCTTAACTGATGAAAGAAAATAGATTTGCACTGATGTTGCAGGTGACTTAAGGCTTTGGAAAACAGCAGGCAGTGATGTCAAATGCTGTAGAAGAGTTGTGGAGAAAGGTGCCAAAGTAAGGGTAAGGACTCTGTGTAGGAGTGGTGACCCAGCATTTGAGAAGGAGATAAAATCATACAAGAAACAGAAAGAAACATATTTGTGATGAAAGTGTTTGGACTGCAGATGAGGAATGCAAAGGGAGAATAATGAAGGGGAATGAGAAACTGAAATGAAGTTGTGACAGCTGAGGGAGGCAGGCAGAGTGGGAGAGTGCTTTGGAGTAGTTCATGTCCAAAAGATGGAATTTATTGGTCAGTTGAGGATAAACTGTGCTGCAAAGTCAAGAGTCTAGTGAATGCCTCTGACTTGGGGAGGAGAAGGGAAAGGAGAGATGGGAGTAGGGCAGGAACGGCCTGCAGAGGAAGAAACACAGATATTGGGATGTGCTTGTGTCCTGGTACCAGAACCTGATATGGGAACAACTGCAAGTTAAAGATATTTTCATTTTTTAAAACAGTCTTGTTGTTTTGGGGGAAAAGCTTGCTTGCCTATATAGACCCAAATTTAACTGTATATATCCAGTTTTCTGTTTCAAGTGTTGGAATGGTGCAGAGATCACTCAAGAACTGATATATTCAGCCCTAGAATTTGTAATCGTAGCAGAGGATTGCAAATGTCACATAAAAACTCCAAGTATGAGCAGGGCATGTGGTTAATTAGGAGTCGCTCCTAGACTGGAAGTTTCCTGAGTGAATAACTGATTTGGGAGGAGATGATGTTTTGCACAATCCCTTTGAGAATATGTTGCCAGTCTAGAAGGAATCATAGAGTGGTTTGGATTGGAAGGGACCTTTAACGGTCATGTAGTCCAACCCCCTGTTCTGTATTTTAAGCTTGAGCAGTCTGAATCGACTAGGGGATCTCTTTACCTAAGCCAAAACAGGGGCATCCAAATGTACATTAAGGAGGTACTGCTGTGTTTTCAGTTGGGTCTTAGTTTTGGGAAAAGTGAAACTGGCCTTTCCTTCAAATTTTCACCTTGTTGAAATGTCAAAATTTGATATCCTCCCTCACAAACCCAAGTTTAAAAAAAAAATTGGCTTCAGTGATCAAACTATGGGCTCCACGGGCCCTGATGACTTTTGGTCAAAGTACACAACTTAATACAGACAGGATTAGTCTTACACAGAGGTGGCATTTTGATGGAATGGAGAATGAAGAACTGGCTAAGTTCATCAAATTAATGTTCTAAACTTATGTGGGTTTAGCGTTTAGTAATTTTACTGAAAATTTTTCCTCAGTGTGCTTAATTTGGATAAAGGCAGAAATCTCATCTCAATATTCTCGTTACTTTTTTTAAACATTACCTAAATCTTTGCTGTGTCACTGGGATTGGCCTTGCACAGACACAGAACCAGACCTGAGTATTTTGTGGAACAAAACCCTCTGAGGCTGTAATCACTGAGCATTTAGGTAGGTGAGTAATCCTAGTGATAAGAAAGAGTAAAATCTTACACAGCACACAATGAACACCACTGAAATCAGGTTGATGGTATGATAAAAACTTCAAACACAGGATTAAGCGTTAGAGAGAAGAGAGGGAAATGAAGGAAAAGCAAAACTTTTCAGTGGCACTTTAAGGGTAGAGGGAGTAGTGATGATATCATTATTAATTAAGATTGTTCTTCAGTGTGGATAATTGCAGGACATGTTGTTTTGGCCTTTCGTGTTCTATGAGGCTTGTGAAAACTGTCTCTGCCAGAAGGCTGTCAGGAAGTTGGATGCTGTCGTTGAGTGGTGCCACCTTCAGAAGTGCTGAGCTCCCGTCAGCGTCCTGCGCAGCCTGGCGGGTGGTTAGTAGCTTGGAAAATCAGATTCATGGGTCTAAATATGGATCTAGAAACTTCATTTTAGGTGCCTGTTTTTCAAAATGATACCCTAATTTTGTATATATTTTATATTGCTGCTGAATTAATGAGCTGAAAAGTTCTTGGACACAGATGCATGGTTTACTGAAATGTAAGAAAACTGGAGAGATGATTTTCCCTCCCAAATTAGATAAGGCTACGTGGAGTTTACTTTTGGAAAACTGAAGCTACATTGCAGTAGTCCAAAATATAACTACTTACTGATCAACGAATAAGCACTTTCAGATGCTCATTTTTCATCTTGCAAAAATCTTACCCATGCAGACATCATAGCGTAAGCTTTCCATAGCAAGGGAAACGGAAGGATTAGCTGAAGATATATGTAGGTATATATATTTGAAAAAAATTTTAAAGATCCCCAGCATTTCTGCCATTATCAGCAAAACTGAGGAAATCAAACATGACTGTGTGTATGTATAGGGCTCTGACCATTCAAACTGATGCTGTATTTTTGTGAAAATGTGATGTTTTGTTAGACCCTTCCTGTGCTTATCTGAGATCACTACTGGATGCCCATCTGCAATTGAGCTACCAAGGGGGATCTCTGATGTCTGAAAACAAGCGTAAGAACAGGAGGTGACAGAGGAGATATATACATCTGTGTTCAGATGATTTTTGGTGAGAAAAAACAACTTCCTTGAACTGAGCAAGTGCACAGCACTTGTTTACCTTGGTGCAAACACAGTATCTTGACTCGAATGCCAGTTACTGCATCTGAAATGGCATCAAATGAAACTTGGTTGTAACTTTTTGTGCTGACAATAGATGGAACCACATGGAAATAAAGTGAAGGGCTTTACCTTCCACAGGTACTCAGGCCAAATAGTAGCCAGTGTACGGGGTTGGTCCTGCTCCACAGCTGAAGCCATTAGACAGTGAGTGGGTACTCAGACACACACAGATATTGGAGCCTTCTTCACATTTTTTCAGGCTCCTCATAACTTTGCAAGTTCCTTCTCTCCCCTTCTACCTCTTCACGTCAGCTCTTTGCACTGTGCCAGGCTGTGTGGGAGCCAGGAGGTCAGAAGAATCTGGAGGAAAATAACAAGGGATTTACGAAGAGTATTGGCATCACGAGGCACTGGATAGAAGTGTTTGTTTGGAAAGGTATTGAGTGTCTGTAATTGCCAGGGATGGGTCAGGGTGAGCATCCAAAGGACAGAGAGAAGTGGGAGGAAGCAGCTGCAAAGGGCTTTTATGGTGAAAACAAGAGCCTTGTGAGGTTGTGCAGCCTTAAAAAAACCCAAAAAAAAACAAAACAAAAAAAAACCCAACAACAAACCAGAAAACAACTTATGATGTTGCAGAGCTTTTAAAGGGATGTTTGATATGGTCAGAGGAGAATGCCATTTTTAGCTGTATCATATGAAATCAAAGGAAAGGAATTTGCAGTAAGCTGAGGTGTGACCAGAACCATCACTTTAGTTTGGCTGAAGATGGAAAGGTAGAGCTTCACTGATGGTGTAAAATAACATAAATAAAAAAGTCCAGAACTAAACTGAGATAAAGGTAACATCTAAGAGCAAGACTAAACTTATGGAGAAGCAACCCTGCTCTACTTCAGTATCAGCTGAGAGCTGTGAGAGATTAATTCAACAAGAATTTGGGTAGAAGTAAAAGGTCTGGAGTGAGGCAGCTTTGTGAGCCATCAGTCTCTAAGCTCAACTGGTATTTGCAAAGAGACTGAGGCAAGAGTGCTGCAGGAGTACAATGCCCAACAGTCCTCAAGAGCTCTGCATGAGTGGCAGGGCTGGGGTTGGTGGCAGTGGGCAGCTGTGCAGGGGCCTGGGACAAGAACCCTGAGAAAGGGCACATCAGCTCCAGCATGAGATCACAAGAGAGGGTGAGAGGGTGTGAAGATGATGGGCTTTAGTCACTAAGGTGAGCGAAGGAGTTAGGAGATGAAAAAACTGACTTAAGTCAGTGTCTGTGAGAGAAAAGAGGAACAGGCTGTGGGGAAGGGAGGGGTGACATCATGGTTTTGCCCTACTTTTCTTTTAGAGGAGCTGATGTGATCGAGAGCAGCGAACAGGAACACCGAGTATTTGAGGAGGGCTCAGCTGATGCTGTGGGTGCAAGTCTCAGTTCAGGCAGATCCTGACTGGTGTTGTCACAGGTTAAGAAAGCAGGTACATGTGAGTTTTAAAAAAAGACCCACTTCCCTGAACTCCTAGAAGTTTTGCCTTATAGCTGAAGTTTAAGAAAGGTTAGAATAATATCTTCCTTACCAAAGAGGCCACAGTTTCTATTACTGAATACAAGAGACTTTGCCAAAAGATCAAGCATTCGTTCTAGTAATTTCTCTGTGAATAAGGTCTCCCCCAACAAGATACTGTATTTGCAGCACTGCTGCACATTGCAGTGAGTACTCCAGAAACACTGTATTTAGTATTACAGGTATCTAAGTATCCTGTTTGTTGGGCTCTTAAGTGTTCAAATGCATTATGGTTCTTCCAAGCCCCATCCCTCCATGCTGTGCTGTTGGTCTCAACAAGCCCTCAGCAAGAGTCTAATCTGCTCATTTGGGGTTTTGCCTTGAATCATCTACAACTGTCTTTGCAATATAACTTATTTCTGCCACAGACACTGGGATGTCTCCTGCCACTGCCTTCTCCTCCTTGCAGAAAAAGGGTTTTTTTTCACTGTCTCAAAGTTACTTGAGGGGCAGAGAAAGGTAAAGCCTACTACATGAACAAGTCCACGTCAGACCTTTTCCTAAGCAGCTTCTGTGATGCTGCAACCAAGCTGCTCTGTCAATAGACTTTGTATTTATTTTCCCATGCTGAAGGCCAAAGATTAATTTATCTGGACATCCACTCCACCTTGCCTTGTGTTATACTTGATAAGATGTAGGGCTATTTTAATACAGCTTAATTTTGATTGTGATCTTTAGTTAATATCCTTTTGATTTTTTCCTCTAACCTGTTTTCCTGAAATTTACAAGTATAAAATCACAGGAGAAATGGTATCTAACTTCTGATCCACTTTGTTAATAAGCTGATTACAAGTATTTAAAGTTATCTCCTCTTCTCCAGACGCAACAGAACAAATGACCTCTAAACACCATCAGTCTTGCCAAAAAGTTACAGAGCCCTTACTGGAAATAAACAATGTCAAAATGCAGATGGAGACCTTGATCCTGCAAGTCATTTGTGCAAATCCAGCTGAGCTCAGTGGAGCCCTATCAAGGCATAGATTTTCAGTCCTGTAGTTCCATCAACTGTGTAAGTTTTGACTTGAAGAAACTGCCAATAAGGTGGGTAATTTACAGAAAACATTTAGTATTATGATTTTTCTGCAAGTCATAGGTTGTTCTCCCCACTGGGGTAAGAAGCAACTTGAATGCTCAGCCCAAGGATAGAAAAGGTGCTGCTGCTTCCCATTCTTGCTTCTGTTCCCTCATGGTTTTATCCTTACTTTTTTTTACATCCTGAGTTTTTAGACAGGGTCAACCCCCTTATTGTGTGTTTGGGTAATGGTTGGTGAGCTGGAGCCTCCAATACAGGCACTTTGTGGGAGCAGGGCTGTGGTTGTCTCTGCTTTCTGTGGTGTGGGGAAGAGTGGGATCTCTCTTGGACATGACCTCCAGCAGCCAGTGCAACTGTGGGTCAGCCCAGATTTGGGGTTGTGGGAGTGGTGGCGATGGGACATGGACACCTGGTTGGGATCCTCCTCTGGGGACCTGTGGAGGGGCAGTTAGAAGATGAATGGGAGTGGGTGGGTTTTAGCACCCAAATGCTAGAAGGAAAGAAGCAAGCAAGCAAGCAAGCTCCTTGCCCCAGGGGATCTGACTACCTGGACAGGAGTGACTTGAAGTAATGAAGCTTGTCCATTGTTTTTTGGGTCCACAAGATACCTGTGAGATGCAGGTGAGCTCTGGCCATCAGAGATCTGCAGGCACTGGGACAGTGTCATGTGCTCGCTAAGTGATTTGCCCTTGCAAGTGTGTTGAGAATAACTCTTGTATAAAGGCTTTACACAACGAATATGCTGTATGCCAAGAGTGCTGCTCCAGGGCTGGACCATTTTTCCATAAGAGAGCCCATCTCTTCTCTGTGACACTGATTTTATACTGATATACATCCATTAGCCAACATCAGCCATGCATGGGGCATCTGAGAGTGGAGTCAGATTCTTTTTCTTATTTGTGAAGGAAAAAAGTCTTCTCTTCTTCATTAGGAATGGCTCTGCAGGGAAAAGTTTGAGTTTCCTGCCCATATGCTCCCTGGTCCTTTCAATGTAAAGATCCTCTTACTTTAAAAATGCAGTTCTTCAGCAGTCAACTTACACTTAAAAGACATTAAATAAGGAAATTTCTGCCCCTAGATCCCTCTAATTTAACAAATAATATGCCAGACTGAATTCTTAATTTTTGGTATTTATGTTCCATTCCCCCCCCCTCCCCCCCCTCATTTAACTGATTCAAATGGTAAATCAGCACCAACTTCTGCAAAAACTTGGAGCAAGAATGGCTGCTTAAGGACAACAGGTATGTGCTGTATTTGTGCCTGAACATGGTGCTTGTCAGTGCCTGGTGGCCGCCAAACCATCTCTCCTACCCATGTCAAAGACTGGTTGACAATCCACTGTGTGAGAATGTTTGGGACCATCACCTCCAGCCACCACATCCACCCCTCCTGGAGCCTCTGGCTTAGCGCTGGGGAAAGCAATTTCAGTGTTCACATGATGTGTGCTGTCATCTCACAACTCTATCCAAGTTCTGTTTATTATAATATATATTATTATGCACTTGCCTTACTATTTTTTGCCCCAAATATTTCATATCACGTGTGTTCATCAAAAGCTCTCCCTGGGCGAGCAGAGCTGCCAGCCCCAGGTATTTCCGAGGGAGGAAAGTTTGGGCACACGGGGATGTGTCGTTAGGAATAAATGCCAGCAGAGGGCACGCCGAGATATGCAGATGGAAAAAAAGTAAAATTAACGTCTGTTCGTTTTGTCTGAGGAGTTAAGAAAACTCTGTTCGTTCATAATTCATGTGCCTGCAGGACATTGTAAAAGAATATAATTGGTCTTTCAGGGCAATGGTGGTCTTTTGCTTTGAAAAAGCAATCAGCAAAATATCTTAAAACACCTATGAATGTAACATGACTTTAGGTGTACTGATGGAGAGAAAGCAGCCTCCCTTCCCGTGGCTCACTTGGTCCCCTTCCATTAACCTGTCCTCCACCACACTTAGAGGCAATAGTGCAAGTATAATTTTGCTGTTTTAAAAGCATGTAAGCTTTTAAATTTTTTAATAAATACATCTCTCATTTTTATATAATTTGAATTCAACATAGATTAGCTTGCTTCTGTTGCACTTCAGGGCTAGATTTACACTAGGCCAGTTTGTGGTGTGAGTTTTGATCCAGCCTGTGTGCTAGTCTGAGTGGGATTGTGTACATCAAACACCCAAATGTGAAACTTCCTGGGGAATAGAATATCCCCATGTCTGTGCAACAGCAGATGCAAGCAGCTAGCTAGCACCAATACAGAACCACCTCCAAAAGAAGTATTGGTTACCTCTAGTGATACACTGGCTGTAATTTTAAACCTGGCAATACATGGCTCTGCCTACAGGACCCTATGGAAAACCACTGAGTCCAGGCTGTCCCCTGCCCTCTGTATCCTTGGGCTGGGGGCTCTAAGTGGGTTTTTGCCTTCTCCTGCACCTCCACTGCTGCTGGTGGGCCAAGGTGGTAGTGATGGGGCTAGGGGCTGGTGAGATGAGGTACTAAAGTGACTGCACAGCCCAGATCAATCCAGGAGCACAGGAGCTGATGTGGGTGGAGAGGGACTGAAAAACCTGTAGAACTTGAAAACTGTAAGCTTATTCTTAAAAGTATTTAAAGACAGAAAAGTGTTTTAGCTAATCAGGTAAATTGTTTAATCAAAATCTCCTGCACTTTTGTTGCTCATAGATCAGGAACACAACTCTTAACTCAGAGACACTGAAATACAGTTTTATTTGGCAGGTGGATACAGGAAGGTTGGTCCTTACTGCACCAAGCTGACACCAGTGTGGAGCAGACACTGCATTGCTTGGGGCTATGCTGCAAACCCAAGGAAGGGTCAGACTTCGAGTTCCTTGCTGAGTCCCTGCTCACCAGTGCTGGGTCACAGTGGCAGTGCCAGTCCTGCCTGGCAAAATGGTCAGCAATACCTGCCAGAGAGCACAGGTAGTGCCTGCAGCTGGACTGAGATGCTGGGATGCCAAAATGCAGAGAGCCTTAGCCCACCAGTGGATGGCCAGGGGCAGCACTGGCCCCATGCCAGCTTTCCCTGTCTATGGGATGGGGCTTGTTAAGGGCTTTCCTGAGAGCAATCTTCTCCCCAGGGAGAACAGATCATGTGAAAAATTCAAATTCCTTCAAGAGAAATGTTTCCTGCAAGCTCCCAACACAGCTGACTCCTTAGTCTCCAGAAATACATAGTGGCTCTCCTCCGGCCTTGCACCGATCTTTTGGGCTCCAGGTAAAACCTGATTGGCTAAACCCATCTTGATTTAATTGGAAAGAACCTCATTCATTTAATTATTATCTGTATGTCTTTAAAGTGGAGTGAGGAAAGCCTGGTGTGCTCAGGTGGACACCTGGAGTCAGCTGGAGGTGGCTGGTACAACCCCAGAGCTCCTTCGGGAGGTGGTAACTCCAACACCTCTGATGGCTCTTCCAGGCTGCCTTGGGCTTGAAGTGAACACTTTACTGCAGGAACAAAACATGTAAACGAGCCTGCATGTAGCCTATACCTGGGCATGGTGGTGCTACAAAGCACACAACAGTACCCGACTTAGGCTTTTCAGGGTTTTTTTTTGGTTGTCATTTGGGAGGTTACTGGCACAAGCTCATGGGTGAAAGCAGCAAAAAGGTGTTTATCACTACTCATTTAGGATTTCCTTGAAGAACAGCTTGAAGTCTTTGTCTTTGCTGTCTTTTTAGGTAATATTTCTTGGAGAAATAGCTTGTCACCCAAAACTACCTGTTGTGGTTATGGCTGGCCAGCATGGTTTGCAAATCCATCAAGTGGTTTCTACCCCTGATAAGTTGCACTGCATTGAAGTAAAATGTGTTTTTTCAACGTAACTAAGCAGTTTTCGATTCCTTTAGTTAAGCAGCAAAAAGATTCCCAAATGAATTGAATTTGAAGTCAACCAAAACATCTTTTTCAATCCAGTAAAATATTTCTTATTTTCCTTTCAGAAATGAAATGACCTGACAGATACATTTGGATAGTCCAAACTGCACCTGTAAAAGCAATGCATAGGTGGAAAGCACCATTCCCTTTATTAGAGGATTTCTTCAGATACAGTAATGTTTTCAATACTGCCTTTGGTACCTGATCAATCTCCCAATAAGCCTTCTGCTGAATTACAACAAGGACAAAAAAATCCTCAAAAACCTTGTTTTGGTTGGCCAAAACATGTATAAACTCTGACAGAGAACTGGTGGAGCAATAAATAAACATGTTTAACACCTAAGGCACTGGTACCCTCCGTGGACTGAGAGTTCATTAAACCTTGCCCTGTAAACTTCTGGACCAGTTTTGTGTCATGTTGTCTACTCTGCTAAGTTCTTGCTCTATAATTCCCTAAACAGGATAAACTCCTAAACATTCATCCAGCAGCAAGAGGAGGAGCAGCAGCTGAGCATAACCATCAGTCCCACTACCTCTTTTGCTGCCATGCCCGAAGGTCGCTTTGATTCCTGCTTTAAATGATTGCTGTAATCAATGGAGCAATCAGGGAAACAGCCTGCCTTGCTGCCTGTGCCTTTCTGCTGGGCACTCACTGCCTGCCCCAGGCCATCCCTCCCATCAGGATCATCACCCCAGCACTCACCCTCCAGAAAGGAAGGGTGATAGCAATAGATACCTGCACCCATCTTATACCGAATGTGTGGGTTGGGGATGGCAAATGCCATGGGAGATGAATTCCCACATACAGTCCGTAGGTATAAAGTTTTAAGTTGGCATGTTGTTCCCAACAAGTGAGGAGGGAGGGCTTTATGAAACATTTGCAAAATCATGAAGTTAAATTGAAATTCCTATTGTATTTTCATGTCACTTGCCATTATAGCAAAGTATTTAGCAAAGTGGCAGGTCTGCAATTTAGGAGGCTATCATGGTTTTTCTAGCATAAGGGAAGTGGTTAAAGAAGCGAAATATCTACCTGTAATTATTTCCTATTTTCCCACCTTTCTTATACTTGTTTTCTTCTCTGTGAGCTGGATCTGTGTTTATCATGGCTTAGTCCCAGGCTAAATGACAGCCCCCCTATGCTATTAACCTAAGCTATCCTATATTCTTTTATAGATTGCAGATCTCAGAAATTCCTTAAAAAACTTGGAATACAATCATTAGGCCTGTTTTGTACTCTAACTGGCAAATCATGCAAGCTCCTAAAGGAGAAAAACGTAAGCTAGAAGTTCATAAGCAGTCACTTGTTGACTTTCTGAATTCAGGGCAAAACTACTGTTGTAGGATGACAGTGTTGAATTAAGGTTATTTGGGATTTGAATGTTTCCTGTTGACATCAACAGCAGGCTCCAGCTAATTTCAATAACAAAAATTGTAACAAAATGTAGAAGTATGCATGTTTAAGTCACTAAGTGGGAGTGAAGTGCTTGACTGTGATCTGGATATTGTGTACTGTTCAGAACTTCACAGTAGTTATCTTTGTGCTGGCACACATTTTAAGTAAACCTCAAATAACTGGAATAATTGTCTATACAGTTCTAGTACATGGTTAGTACAAATGATTTCTTCCTACAGAGAAAGAATGATAACAAGTTCAGTAATTATGGGGAATGGCAATAAACCTGATGAACTGCATGGGCACAGTAGAATTGCAGTCATAAATTTTGCTTCTGATGGATACTAAGAATAGATAGTTGCTGGAGATTAATACTAACACCAAAATATGCATAATCCCAAGCAGTAGGATAACTTTGTGTACATGTGTACATGTGTATCTTGAAGCATGTGATTATTAAAGGAATGCAAACTTTGGTCTGCAGAGATCAAGTATATTTTCAAAAATGCGCAGCAATCTATTTAAAAACTGGACACCTTCTATAGTCAAATTAATAAACATAAATAAATTAATTTTCCAAAACATTTTTTCTGAAATGTTCTTTCCCCAGTTTTTGAGTTTCAAAACTTCTGATGCAGTGTCTCATACAGTGATAACAACGATGGCAGGAGACTCTCTTAGACCACAGAGCTAGACCATGATGAAGTTCATACCATGGCAATTCCATGTGTGTTGTCCAGGAGCTGGTGCAGGGCCACCACAGCTCTGTCCAGCCCATGGCCATCACCCTGAGGTGACAGGCTTTGCTCAAGCCTCCCTGTTGTGGGTCTCAAGCAAGTGGTCACACAGGGGAAAGGTGCAGATCGCTGCTCCCAAGAGCTGGCTCTGGGTAGATAGCTTGTAGTCTGTTCTTAAATGTTTCTGGCTTTTGTGCCTGCTCTGCTCCTGCCTTGCTGGGCTATACCCTTCTTTGTCAGTCCCTTGAAGCCCAAGCCTCATTTTCACAGGTGGTCTGTGCCCAGCAGTGTCAATGGGCAGCTGGTGTGACTTGTCGGCCCAGCGAATTTTGAGGCTGATTTCTTACCGAGACTTTCTCTATAAGCTCCTTTGGAGAAGTTGCTGCTGGTAATTAATCTTGTAGAGGGCCAGGCTCGCTCTTGGCCCTTAATGATCAATAGTGTTTGATAAATTTTGTGCTGATTAGCATTGGTCATTCCTGTCTTAAAAAGGGTAACTTCTATCTGACTCACTAATGTTTTGGGGCTGTAAAATCTCTTTTAGCACATTAGCACAGTTTCATAGTGTGATATTTGATGGATGAATGTGTATGTTATCTATAACCTATTTTCTCCAAGCTCAGCTCAGAAAAGCAGCATGCTCTACTCTCCATGGGAATAATGCAGTGTACCTTCATTTTCAGTCATAACCACATTTAGACAGAGTGCTGCTGTTTTAAATTGGGGTAATGAAATCTTGACAAGTGGTTTGGACAAACACAACACAAACAATAACAGAGGCTTTAATAAAATGAAAGGATTTCCAGGGAATACCTTCATTTCTTCCCTCCTCCAATTTAATTCTTTTGGAGAATAATCAGACCATAACATAAGACTAAATTCAAGAGATGAAGTTCAGCTGGAGAGGAAATAATATCCATAAAATGTTTTCAAAGGTTGTTCATTTGTTCAAAATGAGTTCTGTGAGTTGGACTGATGTGCCTTAAATACTTTATAAGCAAGACTATTTAGTGCTTGAAGTACCTTTTCATCTGGGGATCTCAGAGTGTTTTAGTGGAAGGAGGAAGAATAACTGATGTTACTGCCTGTTGCCAGCTAACAACAGACACTGAGTCTTTCAAGGCAGCTCCTCCCGACCCAATTCTAGAGGGTGGGTATGACCTGGTGTATGGCCTGGATGGACATATCTGCCTTCCATGCCCTCTGTCCCACTGTGAGCTTTCACTGCAGCTTGAATCCATGATACAGGGAAAGTTACAAAGGTTTTGTTGTGTGTTTTGGGGTGTTTGTCTGGAGAACTAGAAGTGTGTCAAAATACCAGTTGGCTTATTAAGGAAGTCTGGGTCAGAGTGAGCTCCAGTTCAGATGATCAGTCACCTTCATGCAGGTCCAGGGAAACCCCCTTCCCCACACTGCTGTGTGGTGAATAAATAGCAAATGCTCAGCATCGCCAGGACCACTCTGTTGTTAGATCTTTGCTCTGAAGGCACACGTTCCTCACCTGGCTTCATCTTTGGTCAGGGTAGCCCTGGTGAGGTTCACAGTGGGTGTGTCTGTGCCACAGCTAATTTAGTCAGTAGAATGGGTATGTGGTCTGACAGCCAGCAAAGACTCTCACAGAACTCCAGTGATAACAGCTTGTGCCACAGAGAGCAAGAACAGTATATAAAAAAAGAACCACCTTTATCTCTTGTGCTGCTGGGCAATTTGAACATTAGTGGCACATAAGGAAGTGATGGCTGGGGAGGGGTTGGGGGCATTGTGCATCACCTTTTAATGTGGAAAAGATGATTATTCCATACATCTCTCTGGCCATTGGCCCACCATTCACTGACAGTTCAGCTTAGCTGATATGGCCAGTTTTGAGGCAGGTCCCAGTGAAGGACATTTCACTCCCAGGTGAGAGATGAGTCCCTTTATTGGTCTTCCATGTATCCCACTGTTTCTCCTGGGCACATAACTTTAGACAGAGACCTAACAAAAGTCAGTCAGGGATGATGAGACTGTGTGCTTCATTAGTACCTTTTGTGTTTCAATGGACAGTGGGACAATTAACACAAGGCTCATTACACACGAATTTTGATCATTTTCTCTGCTTATTCATCATAGTATTTCCTCTGAGAATAGCAGAGATGGTGATTAAGTGCAGGAATAATTCATGTGATTCTTTGAGATCACCTTTCTGGGGTCTAATTGTTTTATAGCCTTGATTTCTGAGATACTTATGGCAGATATTCATAGACCCCTGCGCATAAACTGTGCTCTTCAGCGTCTGTTCGAGGTTATTTTCTGATTCCAATGCAGACCAGTAGCTCCACTTGGAAAAACCTCAAAGCCACAGCCTCAAGGTCTAGGAAGGTCTAATAAAGTATTACGAGACCCACAAAACAAGCCAAAGTAAACCTCAGGGGATACCTGCTTTGGCCCTGATCCTTAAGATCCTTTAAGTAAAAACATTACAGAAAGTCTTTCCTGGGCCAAGACCCCCCCAGTTACCCCACTGCTTGTTATTGACAACAGACAGTGGATACCCTTAGGGGAGGGAGAGTATAAGAACAGGACAAGTAGGCAGCGATACTTCTCAAGAATACTGTCCCAGCCTCCTGCAGCAGGACCTTCCTGAGACATATACAATGTCTTTGTATTTCATAGCTTTAGAGGGAATTTGCCTATACTAGTTTGTTCAATACATGCATCATGAGAGGAGTCCTTTGTGAGGACAGGAGAAGGATCTAGGATATTCAGTTCTACAAGGAGCAGTATGATGTTCTGCCTACAATCCTAGCAAGCAGGCTGGGAGATGTGGCACCCATTTCCATCATTGTCACTGGGTGGGATTGGTGTGGACCACTGCCCTGTCAGTCCTGGTGCTGCTGTTTTCCTTTCCCCCCCCTCTTCCTGTCCCACCAGTTTCCATAAGCTTGACTGCAAAGTCTCTCTCTGCAGAAGCTAGACCTGCTCTACTGGAAATTACAGATGTGGAGGCATAGGTTGCATTTGTCCAAAATATGTGTAAGGAGTACTCTGAGTGCAACAAAGAGGGACATACCCAGAAAAAAAAAGGACACAAAGTAGCTTTAATTTTAGGCAACGAGCTTCTTTGGGCCTCTCTTTCCTGCACCTATAAAATCCTCTCACTATGATTTCAACGGACGCTGTTGGAAAATATCTGTCAAGTGTCACACACCACACAGGACTATGACTCTGTAAAGGGTGCTTTTGAAAATCTGAAGAGAGGCATTGCATAGGAAAGTTGTAATAAATAGTTTTCAGTTGAAAAATTTGCATTTAATATATGGACACTCTGTAGGATTATAAAATCTGAGGAAATACAAAGACTTTTATTTCCAACTGGCAAGATAATATCAGAGACAAAAATATTTTGTTTATTAAAATATGAGGAATGAAACTTTGAGAGCAGTTTTCAACAGTTTGACCAAAAACCAGTCTTAGGTTTGTAAGTTACTTAATCTTTACCTCTGTTTCAAAGTACTGACAACGGTTATTTTGTAGCTGAAGGTCTGCACTGAAAATATATGGGTCATTTTTTCTAAAATCCACGCAATTATTGAAGTTTTCAAACCTTCAGAATAAATTAAATGGGTATCTACTGAATATTAATAAATGGAATATTTTAATTTTTAGAAAACTGGAAATACATTTTAAACACTTGTTAAGGAGCATGTTAACAAATCAGGCTTCCCATTATTTGATTAGCATGGGCACTAATATAGTCTGCCTATGAAGCTGATGCAAAGATGAATGCTGAGCCCAGTCAGTTCAAAGCTGGAAAAAGGTTTTCTTACTCTGCAAAGATTCAAATTCCTTTTCCTGCTCAGCACCAAGCTGATACAAAGGCCTCTCAGCAAGGAAAATAATTGTGCTTAGGGCTTGGCATATGCAGGCACGGGGTGCAGAGTGTGCAAACATCCCAGCTGGTGGGAGATGCTAAATGCCTGGAGAGGATCCAGCTTCCCAGCCTCATCCCTGCTGAAAGCAGCCACCTTCCTGCCTGCTGAGCTTTGTCTCAGCATTTTCCTGCAGCTGGCTTGGACTCAGTGAGCAAGATCACCAAAAAGCCACCAACCTCACTCACTGTGATGGTTGGTCTTGGCTCGGCAGGGAGGGACCAGCAGTGCCCCTGAGGTGGGCACCATCTCCTCAGCCCCACAGGAAGAGGAGTAGGCTGCCAAGGGAGATCCAGGACTCAACCGCACATGTTCAGCAGCCCAGGCCAGGTCCTAAAACGATGCCCTCTGCTCTAGGGAAGAGCTCTGCTTGTGCCTGCCTGTGAGCTTTGCTTTGGACCTATGCATGTAGTAAGGAGACTCCTGGGAGTATTCAGATTCTGATGAACCAGCAGCTTTTAATTTGAAAAATAGTTGTTCCAGTGTTTCCTGGATGATGCTGCTGGAGTATTTTCATCTGTGCTAACAGTATCATATTGCTAGGAGGGGAAGCTCATTCCACCTAATTGTACTAAGCGTGTGGTGATGGAGATGGGAACCTAATTATCTTCATCAAATTGATTTCATTTTGGTTACCACATGGCTATTAGAGGAATGACAATAAATTTTGGTCTCTTTGATCAGGACTGGAGTTTAACCAACATTTCTAAAGTCATTAATGTGTTATGCCTCCCCCAGGCTAATGATTTGATTACCATGTAAATGTACTGAAGCCAAACACTTCAGCTATACATTATGGATGATGGATAGAAAGTTTTGAGAAAATACATGTTGTACTAAATATACCTGAAACACAGAGGATGCCAGATAGCTACTGGCAGGCAGGGAGAGACACAGAATTGTAGAATCACAGAAGATCTCAAGTTGGAAGGGACCCATAAGCATCATCAAGCCCTGCTACTTTAAGAACTACCTAAAATTAAACCATATGACTAAGAACATCATCCAGAATATTTTTGAAACACTACACAGATGCCTCTTTGTAACGTGCCTCTTTTCATGACTAAACCGTTGCTCTTTAAGTCTGTTGATCTCTGTGAGACTAGGGAAGGCTGTCTCAGCCCCTCAGGCCCATCGTGATGGTGTAGGAACAAAGTACACCTGGAAGCTTTATTTCAGATCAATCTTGAGCCCAGAAGTATTGAGGAGCCCTTGAGAATCAAGTCCAGCTCCTACCACCTTGAATGCTTCCCCATGGCTTGCCTGTGAGGGGGGGACTGCAGTGCTGAACTGCCACTGGGAAGAGACTGGGACATATCTATCTTTGCTTTTGTTCTTATGTGTCTCTGTGTACAGTTAAACAGTGCCAAGAAACTCCATGAAATTTTATCTGTGTGAGTTTAGTCTTTTTTTTCTGATATGCCAAAAATATGGGTTACATCATGATATGTTATTATTTGTGCCTATTATAAAATATCTGTATGTATGTATGTGTTGATAATACACTTGTTACTAATGTGCTCTAGCTATCACTTGAATATCATAACACAATAAGACAAATCAATAGATTTTAAATTTAAATATTCCATAATGTATTTTAATGTGTTTTATTTTAAACACCTTCTGGCTTGCTGCCATCCTTTTTTTCTTTCCCAGGTCAATTCATATTGAAAGAAAACATTTTAGTGCTTTAGCTCAGGCACTTAGGGCACCAGTTCAAATGATCCAGTGTGGTCTCACCACTGGGCAGAGTCAGACACGTGCATTGTGCTCCTACAGGTTTGGTTTTTTTTTCAAAAGTCTTGCAAAAAGAGGATCCCCAGCCTTCCTGAGGGCAATTAAAGAAATTATGGTACTTGTCCTGCACAAGAGCATTGCACACCAGCTCTGGTTCACCAGGGCAGAGTCTTTCTCCCCATAAGATTTCACTCTGGCAATTCAGGAAGGCTCATGGAGGAGGAAGGTGTTTACCCAAAGGGTGCATGGCCTGTCAGAGGCACTTTCCAGTGCAGAATTCCAGTGCAGAATCTTGCTGTGACCACCTTGGCACTCTGTGCCTCAGTTTCCCATGAGTAAGGGATCAGCATGCTGTGGTAAGGACAGGGGATGGATTAGATGAACTACAGCTAATATGGGTCCACTGGGAAGAGTAAACATCTTACCTGTGGATAAAAATGTATTTTTAGGGATAAAATCTCCAACCTTGCCCAAGAAATGCCCTAGAAAGGCTCTGGCACACTCAGGAGGTGAGGAGAAAGGAGCTGGAAAGGGTGGGAAAGTCTGCAAGGCAGGTCCTTCTGTCACTTCTGTTTCACAAACCACCTTGTGTGCTGACATGAGCATTTCCAAAAGACTCCTGATCTTGCCAGCATTCCTGCAAATGCCACTGTTGGGCACTCATCGGGGCAGAGTATCCCTGGTATTTCAGCCAACTCTCCCTTTTCCCAGGCCTGCCGCTGCTGCCAGGGCAGAGGTGTGGGTGTGCTGAGTGCCCATCATGTGAACCTACTGCTCCCCTTGGGGCTGGCGATGCCCCTGGGCAGCTCCAGGGCACTCCGGGGAAGTGAGGAAAGACAGAGGTATGCAATACTGAAAGGTGGGTGGAAAAAGGGCAAAAACTACTGGTGCTTAAGGATGAAACCCCAGAGCTAATGGCTCTTTGACACAGAAAAGGAAAATCCCCTCTCCGTGCCCTCATCCTCATTCCTCTCCCAGCCTGCCCTGATTCTGCAGCATGCTGATCCCATGGAAAATAACTTCAACTCCCCAGACTAAGGATATATTTATCTTATTTTTTTTTCTGTGTCGGTTTTCTGCCTGTGTAGTGACTTGAAGTAGTTTGGGAGGATGGTAGGGCGAGGGTGGGAGCTGCAGGAAGGAGCAGAAAAAGGAAGGTGGAGAGATGAAGAAAAGGGATTCTGGGCAGCAAGCAGGGAGCAGGGAGGCTGAACCTGCTTCACATGGCTGTGCCTTTCAGAAATGTACACAGAGATAGAAAAGACTGGCTCAACTTCTGATTTAATTGATTAAGAGCAGGTATTGACTTGACTTCAGAAAAAGGTTTTCTGTTTGCTAGTCTAACAGTTACAACTCTAGACCAAACCTTACAATTCTAGCCCAAGTGCATTCATAACGAGACTTCAACAAACTTTCAGTGTTTATTGTCCATGTGAAAGAAGCCTGGAAAGAAGCGTGTGGGAAGAGGCCTTGCTTTACCTCCTGCTTTCTCCTGGGTTATAAATCCCCCATCGTTCCTTGCAACATATGCCTGCTTCAGCTTTATGGAAGGCATCAGGAGGGGAGCAGTGAGTGATGCTGAGAGGTGAAAAATCTCAAAAAGAGCCCAAATACATTAAATGGCCACAACCACAAATACACAGTTCTCCAGATGACAGAAATGTATTAAATGCGGGTGCTCCTGTGTGATCCTGAGGGGTAAAGGGGGGATGGAGAGACGGGACACACATTCTGTGGAGTGAGGTGGCAGCAAAAGAGTTTATTCAAACTGGTACACAACTTATATAGGATCAGGGGGCTGGGTTCTGGAATGGGGTGCAACCTGGGAGGTTTTGGGGAAGGGTCTTGGATGATCTTGGCCAAACAAGGCAAAGATCCCCAAAACTGAGGAGACAGGGGCAGGCCAATGCCTTATCAGGGGCTTTTACCCTGCTGCCAGCAGGAGGCAGTGAGGAGGGGGTTGCAGGCCATGTGAGTGGAAAATTCCAACCAGGCACATGAGACAACAAAGGGAAAAAATATATAACATTATAGAGTCCTTAAACAGAGCGAAATTCTTAAGTTATAAACAGTTCTCTGGTCATATGCAGCATCCAGGGTTCAAGCATTCACAGATCTGTGCAGCCAAGGCAATTCTTCCACTGCTGGCAGTTGTCCCTTCCAACACTCTTGTCATGATGCCTGTCTGAAGAACCTCACATATTTCAGCAAGAAACGGCAGCAAGAAACCCCCATCCAGACATGAACAAGAATGACCCCCCACACCACGCCCCCTGTG
The DNA here is from genome assembly GCA_035583155.1 of Acropternis orthonyx. Taxonomy (NCBI): domain Eukaryota; kingdom Metazoa; phylum Chordata; class Aves; order Passeriformes; family Rhinocryptidae; genus Acropternis; species Acropternis orthonyx. The sequence goes on from JAWWEU010000081.1 coordinate 10,141,950, forward strand.
AATGCTTTGCAGGCTGCCCATGCCATGCAATGTGCTCTGACCAGCTTCCCCTCATACATTTGCACCTCTTACTCTGCAAACATTTAGACATTTAGAGAGTTTTTTTCCAAGGGAGGGAGGGAAATAACATCAGAAGCAGAACAGCATCTTCTCCAGTGGGGAGCTCTAATGATTACAGAGACCTCACAGGTGGACATGTGTGTTATTTCATGTTATTCCAGTGTTATGTGTAAGTGCTTTTCAGTTCTGTGTCTTCACAGGGAGGTGAGGGCTGGTGGTCCGAGTGTGGATAAAAGGGGGTAAGGGGATCTGTGTTTGCAGCATCACCATCACTTCGTCCTTGCTTTTCTTTTAGTCCCCTTTACTGTGTCGGCACAGATACATGTGTAGTGCTGTGGTGAACCAGGCTGAGCACTTGGATCTATTCTGAAAGAATATCCCAGGATAAAAAAGAGAAAGAAAAGGATACCAGGTGTTCAGCAGGATCAGCTGTCCTGCTCTGCATCACCGGGCACCTGCCTGGACCCCAGTGCCAGGGACTTCGGGGGAAATACCTTTTTCAGAGTCAGTTCTGGCTTAAATGCAAGTAAAACTACTGCTTAAACTGCAGGTCATACAGCTTTCTACACCACCTTTTCTGGGAGAGGAGTCACTGGCCAGCTAATGGGCCACTGAGCACCAATGTCCTGGTTCAAGCACATAGGATGGTGTCCTTAAGTATATATATATATATATATATATATATATATGTATATATATATATATATGTATATATATGAGTATGTGTACACATACACATACATATATATGTCAAAGCTACTGGCCCATGGACTACAGCAGCTCCTTGGATACACTGAGGGTTTTTTCCTTTGGAAGGGAAACCAAAGGCCAGCCCTGCCAAGTTGGAGGCAGCTGGTTTGTTTGCTTGCTTTTCCTGGGCAGCTCCTGCCATTTCCTCAGTGCCGGCTGCTGCTGCCAGTGCTTGGGGAGAAGGATGCGAAGGACTGAAGGGCTGTAGTCTGTTAATTTATTTTAATGAATATAAATTAATGCAGTTTTCTTTTCTCTGGCTTGCAGATATTAAAGGCCAGTATGACTCATAAGCATGATCTATCTTATCATCAGTGGCAATAATACTTTAATCACCTCTGACGGAGGCTCCTGCAGCCCTGTTGCAGGTGGGGGGAGCTGACAGGCAGGGCTGGGTGGAGGCAAAGGACCATGCGCAGTCCTACAGCTGCTGCAGGCGCAAGACAACAGCATGGAATGACCTAAGTCATTTCCACACCCCACATCGCTGCAGCAAGTTGTCCCCATGTGGCTTAGGACCCCTCTAGCAGTAAAAAAAGTCAGGTTAAAGGGTGGCAAGAGTGTCAAATTATTCAACCAGTAATAACAGAGAAGTCATGAACTACTGCAAACCTACCTGTAAAAGACACAGAGAGCTGCTCTGTTTAAGCTGTATTTTTCGCGTGGTTTACAGTGGCTCCATGTGTTGTTTTACATTTATCTATATTAGCAGCAGGCACTCGGCAGTGCTAGCAGGGGAACACAAAACGCCTGACCTCAGTGGCACTACAGCTCTGAAAACAGTTGGTTTGGGACATCATTGTGTATCTTTCTGTCAGGTAAATTTTTAGTGAGAGTTGGCAAGGAGAAAAACTCAGCAGCAGAAACTAAATGTGTCTGTGGAAACTTAACTTGACCTTATGGGCTTGGTCCTGGGACAGAGGTACTGCACTGCTGTGATGGGGCAGGCCACAATAAATTGTCCTTTCCATCTTCCCAGGAAGGTTTGTCTAATCTCACCTGCAGTGGCTGAATAGACCTTTTTCCCCATGAAAACTGCATGAAAAATGACAAAGGAGGAGAGAAATTAGCAGCAGGAGTAAAGTATGGCACTCCCTGGCCAATCCCATAAGCACTAAAATGCTTCACCAGTTTAATGTCATTTCACAGGGTAATCTTCAGCCAGCCTTGTCTGGAGACACTCGCAGGCTGATTCGGCGCTCAGTGGTGCAAATCATTGAGTTGCTCCGTGAAAGCACAAGGAGAGGGAATGATGAAGTCTTTTCATGTACCTTTTTCTTGTGACCTTAACCCCTTAATTCCCTTCATAAACTGAATTCTGCTCAGTTGCACTACTCTAGGTCCTTTGAAATCAATAGATTTGCATTGAGGTGGCAGAGTCTTACCTTAGTTGAACAATTCCATTGAGTGAGCCAAATTTTTTCTTTTATTTTTTTGTATTTCACTAGCGTTTTTGGGTTAGGATGATCTCTGCATCCTTCCTTGAGTGAAAAAGGGGTCATTTTCAGAATGATTTTGTCTTCACTTTTGCTACAGTTCTTCAGGAAAGACCAGTAGGTGATGAGACAAATAGATGTACAATTTAGCTACTTCTGATCTGTGCCTCACCCCTTAAGTAACCAAAAATGATAAAAGAACATTTTAGGAAAGCTGCACACGGAAAACAGAGCTGAACTTGTACAGCAAATGTTCCAAATAATGAGAAAGGTTCTTCAAATGTATTTTCGCTTGTTAGAGTGTCAAAGAGGTACTGGGTCAGAGGTAAAAAATGCTGAGCCACCACAAGGAAATTCTAATGCAAAGGTTCAGGTGGGTTGATGTATGATTTTGGTTTTCCAATGTGTACAGATGTGTCAGGGCTAGGAGTGAAGATTTGACACAAAAAAGATTTACATGTATTAGAATCCACAGTAAAAAGTGTGTTGTCTTACAGATTTAAGAGTTAGCACTTTTAAGTGAGTAAACTACTGAATTTACCTGTTAAAATAAAATGAAATAAAAGCCATTAGTAATAAGCAGTGTGCCATGGAAGGTGGGGCTGGGTGTAGTCAGGCTGGTGATGCTGGGACAGAAGGGTACTGCTCCTACACCATTTCCTTCATGGTATGTCAAATACAGCCCATGCAAACACCTGTGCATGACTTTGAGCTTGCAGGAGACAGAGGGATAGGTACCAGTTAGCCCGTCAGAGGAACTGGACAAACCTAACCATATGTACCATTCTTCACATCTTTATTTTCCTTTGGGGGAGGAATTTTTTCCTAAATTTGAGTGTAAAGGAAGGAGTTGTCTCCTTTTGGCTTGGATAATTTCATGGCATTATAGGCTGTAAAAGCATCTGTTCAGGGCCAGAGAAGAATGAACAGGACCTTTTCCTTTCTGTGGCAGAATGAGATTTTAATGGTCGAGTGGTAGCAATTCTGTATTGCAAAGGAAGTTGATAAAATAGAACATAAACTTCTCTAATAGAGGATTTAATTACCAAGAAAGCCAGGCTGAATGAAGCATTTGAGCAGAACTATTTCACTGCTGAAAAGACAATGATTATTAATCTCCTTTCTCCAAGGCCACGTCATTTATTCAGGAGGCCTTGGAGTACTAAGAAACTACATGTGTCTATGGGTATGCATTTGCTTGTATGTATTTGTGTAGTTTGTTTTTTTTTTTTTTTTTCTGTTTGCATCCAAACAGAGTGTCAGTACTCTTTAAAAAGTCTCACATTTTCTCTGACTTTATCCAGGTTTCCAGCTGAACTGGTGTATCCACATGATCCAGGTGAAACCAGCCAAAGTAATCAAGTCTCAGGGCTGGACAGTAGGCACAATGGTAATGAATCAAAAAGCTTAAAAAGCTCTTAAATTACCATTTCATTCTTCAGCACACAAGCATGGCTATCAAGGTTTAACTGCAGCAGAAGGACTTATTTGTTTTATTTGAGAAACAGTCACTTCTCTGAAGCGCTCTATTAGTCAATATATCATCTTGTTCATGTTTTATGCTGTTGTTTTCCCAATATACAGTTGGAAAAGAAATAACTGTGCCTGATGATGCTGGGGTGAACACCTGTAAAGTTTCAAATGCAGTTCTGGTATTTAGCCTTTAAAGTTAATGAGATTAAACACAGAATCCATCCATACAATTTGCCCTAATAACTGCTTTGTAGCTGTTTTCGGCAGCCAAATTTTGTCACGGTGTGTGCCATGGTCAGGCAGTAGCAGCTACTTTTGGAGGGAAAAAACAGGCTTAGAGCCTCATGCTGTGCTCTCAGCCATGGGCATCCTGCCCAGGAGTGGGCTGAGGGACTGCCAGGCTGTGGGAAGCCCCCACAGAGACCTTCTCACCTCCACCCTTTGCCTTCATGGCCAAAGCTGTGCTTGTTCCCTGCATCTGGTCCCAGACTGGTCTCATCACGTCCCCTCCAGAGCCCCTCTTCAAAGAAAGCTGATGCTGTGCACAGCTTTTCCCAAGTGAAGAATCTGGGTGTTCACATTTTTTAACGCAAAAATAATAAGCTCATCATCTTGAGGGTGAATAATGGCACAAGCTACCTTTCCACTGGTGTAGCTTCTCTCCTGTCTAGGACGGTGTTACTGGTAGGGAGGGCTGTGGTGAGGATGAGACTGTGGGGTTTGCTTTACCTATATCCAGTTAAAGCAGTAAAACTGATGTGTGCAAATACCCTTTGAGACTGACAAATACTGAGAATCTGTGGCTTTTTTTGCTCAAGGCAAACGTCCACCATGGCTGACGGAATCAGGTCAGCTCAAAGTGACTTTTTTCTGCGTAAGCAACTTCACCCTGCCAATGCTTTCTTCTTCCCCCTCCTCCTTTTCCTGCCCAAATACCTAATGACACAAATCCAAGCTAAGGAAATACAAGTGCAGCAAAGTCTTCACTTGAAAATAATCTATGCATTGCCCTTGCTGGGGAATGAAACCCATGGCATGGTCTGTGAGGGTCCAGCACCAACTTCTTTAACAAGAGCAAGCAAGAGCTGTGGGGCCACCGAGTTAGTGGGGCTCCCTGTGATGTGCTGGTCTCAATTTCATTTTGGAAACAAATCCTCACAAGGAGAGGGACATGTAATGTCTTTCCAGACAATTTTCACTGTTAGTATATCCATACTTTGACAGTGAGTGCTGCGAAATGCTTTGGATGCTTTGGTAGCACCAGTGACCTCTATAAGGACTGGCCAAGGGAAGTCATCTCAAGGCACCAGGTGATGCTCATACAACAATGCATTTTAAACCTTTGTGGGGATGATGTAGTTTGGGCTCAGTGTAACTTTAGTCTGCTGTAGCTGAATGCTGGTTGCTAAAAGCAAGAATAATCCAAGGCCACTCCATCAATGAATCAGAAATCTGCAGAGAGGTACTGACCTTTTAGTTCATCACTTCAGTTTTCTTAAGCAGCTTTACACATCAAGTCCCATGCAGTGTGAGTTTGCAAAAATGTATTGAATTTTTACTAAGAAAGATCTTTGAGAGTAACCTGGAAGAATCAAATTGGACATGTACCCAGTTCACTCTTCCAGAATAACTGTCTCTTTATGGTTTCATCTACATGAGCAGGCACAGTCCTCTCAAAACAAGTGTGTAATTCCCACAGTGTATTGAAACCAAACTGGGTAAGAACAGGTCTGTAGATCTACACTAGGTGTGTGTAAAAATACATACTAGCATTCTGGAGCTTATTCCAATTGATTGCTAAGTCATGGTGAAAAATGGGCAACAAACAGTGAAAGAACAATTTTACTTGGCATTTTATTCACTTAACAGAAACATTCACTTATCAGGTATCACTGAAGTGCAATTTACAGAACTTAGCAGCAAATTCACATATGTAAATTCAGATTTATTTTCTTTTGTTGTCTTTTGTGTTTCTTTTCTCTTTTTTACAAATATTACAAATATACATCCATTAGTACAGTATTGCCATTCACTCATGCGTGTTATGTACAGAATCTTCACTACAGAATTACTACTGAGCATTTTTCCCTTTGCTTCAGGAAATGCTGTATGTAGGTCATGTGTGCTTCTGGGATGAGGTCCCATCACAACGTTGCTGCACATAATGAGAAGAAGTAGATATTTAAGGTCATATTCAACCCTAGTGCAAGCAGGTGCAACTCCACTGCCTTCAATGAGATCAGCTGATGTCCACTTGCAGTGGGGACTCCTTTTGGTCCCCAGTACTAAACTCATCCTGGCAGCTCAATCCAAGGTTGCATTTATGTATTTCTTGCAACAAAGGTTAATTCAGTCCTATCACACTTTTCTTAATGTCCTTAAAAATAACCGGGCATGGTGCTTTATTGTCACAGTAGCTGCAACACCAGCCTGTGGAACTATATGCATTAGTTGAGTTGATGTCATGCCACGGGTAGAGGAGGATGGATGAGGGCAGGGAGATGTAAGGTAGAGCCACTGAGGTCTCTTGTGTGCTAGATAAGGATGAATTTGGAGAGGAAAAGCAGAAGACATGCTTCCCCCTGCCCTGTGGATCTCTGCATGAGAAACCTTGTCCTCCTCTCTGGTTGCCCCGTGGTTTCTCTCCCTCAGTGGGAGCAGCCACAGCCCCTGGAACCACCACGGCCAATGTCACTCACAGCTTGTCCTGCACCTCCAGTCATGGACTCGTCCCCCCGCCTGCCCACTGCCCCTCTGGGCACCTCTGCTGCCCATGTCACACTGGAGGTCTGCACCAGTGACACCTGTGTTAGAAGGCAGGACCATGTGGAGGTACTTGGAAGCTCCAGAAGATGCCAAAAGTATTCAGAATGTTAATCAGAAGAGCTGAAAAAGTGGTCAAAGTATTGACAGAGTGGCTACCGCAAGGTGTTTCCATTACTGAAACATCTCAGGGTTTTCATTGGTTTTTTTTTCTTTTTTTTTTTTTTTAAAACTATTTCTACTCTAAGGATATTTTGTTAAATATTTTTGGTAGTTAATATGGAATGTATTATTTTGTTGAAAAGGTTTCTGGAAGGGGAGAACTTTGTTTCATCTAATTTAAAAATTCTAGTTTATCACAATTGCTTTTATACAAGACACTATAGATACATCTTGTAGTTTATAATCTAAAAATAAAATCTCATCAAAATACTGTAGCTATTCTATTGTGGGCATCAATAAACAATGTATTTACTGTATATGGCTCTCCAAACATGATAAACCCTATACAAAGAGCATCTATCTTTATTGATAGGAACAGTTTCCTGTGTAAAGGAAATTACATGGAAAAATATGAGCCTTGTGTTGTTTGAAAAGTAACTCATCTTGACAGTTCTGAGAAAATACCAAGACAATTATCACAAATCAGTAGCAGCATGTTATATACAGATTTAAAGAGAATCACAGGAATAAAAAGAAAACCATAGTTATATACCTGCAAATCCTGTCATCTAAAAACCCAGAAACTTAGAGAAATGTACAGGGTGTTTGAAGGTTGGTTTTGCAGTGGGACTAGCAAAGCTCACTTCTCTCATGACTGTATCTTCTGCATTCTGATGAAGTTTAGGATGGTTCAAAGATGAGATTGTATCAGACCCAGCCACAGTTATGAAAAAAGTATTTAACTGTTGGGTGATATTTGTCTCCTAAGTGAAAAACTCCATCTGCTTTTCAGGCTGCAGATGAGCATGAATAATAATAATAACGCTTGGCATTTACACAGAGTTGGAATCTGAAAGTTCATGCGTTGAGTAAGACCTTACCCAAGCCTGTAGTTGCATCTGCTGTGCTTATGGTGCTTATGTTAATTGGACTGTATGGGGAGGTAAAACTCACTGCAAGAGTGACAGAATCTGGCATACACTGTTGCATATGACCAGATCATTTTGATCCTGCCAAGTTCCTTAGGTGTGAAGCATTTAAACATTATTATCCCCATTTGACAGGTGGAGAAACTGAGGCAGGAAAGAGCCAAGTATCAAATGTGCTCTCTCGTTTGGGGATGTCTTAGTTGTGGGTACCCAGCCCAGTGATAGTTCAGATGCATAGAACATCCTGAGCTCACACCCACTTAATTCAGAGCTGTGGATCATCAGAAGCCTGGAAAATTGAGGCTCTAGATGCTGCATCGGCACACTGGCCGTCAGGCAGCGCAGGGTTGAATCGCCCTCTTGATAAGCATCTGCATCTTAGGTGGTGTCTAAAGGGCATGTGTGATGAAATTGGCCCAGACAAGTAAAATTTGCAACATGCAATGCTTGTGACCAGCACTGAAAATTTGGAGGGAAGTGGTTTGTCCAAGGTGTCAGAGGGAATATGTGTAAAAACCAAGGGCATCCTGATGCCTGGCTTTGTGCTCAGAGCCAGCAGAGGAAAATGGAGTTTAAAAATGCTGCATATCTTTGAGGTCCAAATTCTTGCTCACAGATTTAGGCAGCTAACAGGATGATTTTTGCATAGAGGTTAGACACCTTTCTTTTGTGGATGATTATAGAGCTCCTGTCATGCTGTGTGCCCAGGGTACTTCTATCTCTGCTCGCTATTTTCCATTATTCAGTGATGACTTCTTCACTGATTGTGTGAGGGAAAACAAACTCTAGTTTGGATCAGACAAGTTGCCCACTAACACCTCAAATCAGTAATAACCAACAGCAATAAACAGTGAAAAGCAGAAACTTGGTGGGGATGGCATTATAATTTGGGCAGGTACATTCTTGGGAAGGGATCATGAAAAAGCAGTTTTCTAAGGTTGAGTTCAGTGCATCAGACACATTTCTACTTATGTATTTCCAATACAGAATTAAAAGCAAATATTTCCATGGAGGCTGCTATTAAATCTCAAACTGCTTCAATTCTCTCTGTTCATGCGTCCTGCCTCGCCTTCTCTCCAGCTGATTTGATCCAGTTGTGTAGCAAAGATGTAGAGTGATTTACAAAGTTAGTAGGAACTGATCTTGCTCTGGGGGTTTCTTCACCCAGGTGCCCAGACCAGCTTTTTGAAATGCTTTAAACAGCTGCTGCTTAACAGACTGGTATGTCTGAGCCACCAGCTTTGCCTCGCTGTACACTGATGGCATGTCTCCATGGCTTGGTACTCGTGTGCTCAGCTGCAGAACAAAAATCAGGGAAGGGGAAAAAAGAATCAAATAATAATAAAAAACCAACCAATGAGCCAAAAGAAACAGGAGGCTTCAGTAGCTGTATAATCTTCTTACATTTCATAAGCAAAAAACCAAACTATCACTGTGCTTTGGGTGTTTGCTTTTAGTTTAACAACAAAAAACAGGGGAGCAATAAATGCCGGTGACATGGTTTTGAGCCACTGTGAGGAGCAAAGGGTGAACAGCTTTGCCTTGGTTTGGGCGTAGGCAGTAGTAAATCTTGGTGTGGCAGGATGCTACTTCTCAGTTAAGATGATTTTTAGGGTCAAAAAGGAAACAAATCCTTTCTGAAGATCTTTCAAGAATGTGATTGGTTTAGCCTAGGAAGTGCAGCAGCTCAGCTGACAGTAATGTCAAGAGACAGAAGAAGGAAGGTCACCTTCCACACCCATTTCCCCTTTGTAATCACTAATTGCTGGAAATGTTGTGAAACGTGCCCTGGACAGGGCAGAAATCAGGCATCAGACTTTGTGCTGGTGTGGGAAATCCAAGTGTTCTGTTGGAGCACTGGAGTCACCCACCAGGAGGTACCTCAAGCAACACCACGTTTCCAGTGCTCCTCATCCCCCAGAAGGATGCACAGGAGCGAGCACCCTTCACTCTGCAGAAGGACTAAATAAATAGACTCCTCTGACCTGCCTGAGTTTCTACAGTGCCCAACGAGCAGTGACACTTTGATGTTCTACAAAAGAAACCAAAGTCTGAAAAATGCCTTGGAACAAGCAGCTGGGTTAATGTCTAATGCTGACAAGGCAGGGGAATAGCACCCTGTAGGGAAAGGCACCCTCAAAGAACAGCCTACTGAGCAAACAGCACTGCTTTCCTTCTCTCTAAACAGGAGAGATGTCACTGAACTGTGACCGAACACTGTGCACAAAGCCCAGGTCGGTTTCTTCTGCTCTCCTCAAGGCTCAGGGTCCCCACTAGCACAGACCATGCCACTGTCTGGGATGAGTCCCATCAGCCTCCTTCCCTGGTGGTCTCCTGCAGAGCAGAACAGCACCTTCAGGCTCCTCCTCAAACCTCCCCACCCTGAGGGTTCATTTGCCATCCTTAATGACTTTGTTGGTGGGAGTGTCTCCAGACTTCCCTACTATCGCTTTGCCTTGTTAGTTTCCACTCATTTTCCAACAGGAAAGAGGTTTTGGCTCTCAATAAAATATTTTCTTGTCTTTATCTTCTCTCACTCTACATGGACTGCAGGACAACTATTAACAAGCCTCTTAGTGCATCAGACCTACCTTGCCATGAAGCTTTGCCCAGCGAGTGAAGAACATGTGCTTGCAGAGCCGTGAGGGACTCCCACAGGTCCTCTTCCCTGTTGTGGCATTGATAACCTCCAGGTCAGTGTTCCCCACAACCCAGTTCACACTGAAGCTGGGAGATTTTCCGGGCTGCCGAGCACCAGCATGGCTAATCCCTGAAGGAGAGGAGGACACCAGTAACCTCCAGTGCTGAAAGCATTCAGAGGCTGCTAACAGGTGGTGGGTTGTTGTGGCACATGGGACATCTTTGAATGAATCTGCTGGCATTGCACACTGTATGTGCTCCTGTCACCACTACCTTGGAGAGACATAATTTAGCAATTCCTATAGATTTTTTTCCACCTTGCAGGCAAACCTTTCATTAGCCTAAGGAAAGCCTTTGGATTGGAAGTGTGAGCTGTTGACAGCAGTGTGACAGTTGCTGAGTGAAATCTTTCAGAAAGGCTTTAATGGGATAACAGCTTTTTAAAAGGAACTAAGCAGTAAAGTGCTTTTGCCATGAGTTCCTTCAGGTGAGCTTTCCACAGTCCAGCATATTTATCTGCTATGAACTCCCTGGGCCTTTGTTGTGATGGGATGTCTACAGCACAGGGGATATAAACAAGGAATAAGAAAATACAAAATATACACTTCATTATCACAGAGAGATCATTAGATCCATGTTAATAATGACCTTGTAGACATCACAGACCTACACAGAATACCTTTGGTCCCAGCCTTGTGTCTGCCTGCAAAATTCCTGCCTTGTATGAGAGCACAATTTCTTCAAGAGCTAGTTAGTTTCCTAACAGCAATATTGTGGACATCTTTAAGTAAAAAAATGCATCTGATTTAATTTTAGACAGCAGCAATGATGATGTTTGGAGTCACCTGGGGTGACTGCATGACCTTAGTGTCATTCACATGACCAATTTTGGACACCTGAGCCACATACTGAGATACTGGCTTCAGGGGTGAGATCTCCTTTGGCTCTAAATGCAGACCAGGGCTACAAGGTCAGGTGTGGGTGTGTACATGAGTTATTTTTAATCAGGTAAACACCTGTCTCTTTATAACCATTTAGTGTAGCTCAACCTTTCCATGACTCCTGCACCTTTCTCATTTCTGTACCTGAAACCAGGGAGGCATTACTCTTTGCAAGAAAATAACAGGACTAAAGAAAGCGGTTGGTTTATTTGCTAGCACAGGATAAATTCAAGAAAGTGAGCTGTGCCTTGTCCTGTTCATTAGTGCTTTTGGAGCAAAGAATCAGCACTGGGAGCTTCCAAGGCTGGAAAGGACAGAGTCACCTGAAGCAGTCTGAATATTTTTGAAAGCATGGGCATTGGATACTTGCATTGGATGATGTGTCTGGATCCAGCTGTTGTGTCACTCTGCTAGTTTGCTGTGTGGGCCACTAGCCTGCAAACCTGGACAACAAAAGGCACTGTGGTGAGCAGGCAGGTGAGGACTGTGCTGGTAGGCAGGAGCTGCCTGGCACAGCCACCCCAGCACAGGCCAGTGCCAGCGCTGGGTCTCTGTTTCCAAATAGCAGCTCCTGCTGGAGCCCCTGACTGCAGCAGCTCTAGCTCCAGCTCATGGTTTACACAGCTTGGTGGGACCTGCTTTCATCGCTCCTGGGTGGAGGGCAGCAGAGAAAGGTCCTTTGCATTTTCTGCTGAGAGAGTTACAAAGAACTTTTGCAGAGGGAGAGAAGTACTGATACAGGCTGTTAAGAGAGAAGGAGATTAAAGAAAAGACATCAAAGCCCCTCCTTTCCAAAGTGCCCCTTCTCACTTAGGGATCTCATTTTCAAAATAGATTCACACTATGAGCATCTGTTGGTCTCAGGCAGAACAGGAGGAGATGGGAGCTGGTGGGAATGCAGCACCTGTCACTGTGCTGAATGTGTTGAGCTTGGTAAACCCCTGAGAGACACCAGGAGAGAAGCAGAGGGTTGTGCAGGGTCTGTGGTGGGCAGGGTGTTGCCTCTGGAGGCAGCCCCTGTGTCTTGCTTGGGGCATCTCAGCATCATGGGAAGCAATGCCAGTGAGTGACATGCTCATTCTCTCCCCTTGTCCCGTCTGCCCTGGCAAGAAGGTGCAAGACCCAAATGGTACCCAGCACACAAAGAGAGAGAAAGGTGGCCATTGAAGGGAAAAAATTATATGGCACAACCACTTTGTACCGGTGACAAAGGTGGAACAGCAGAAATCATCTCAGTCACTGGGACTGAACTCACTATGGTGTGTAGAAGAGAATTACAGCTAAGCCATAACCTCACCCAGGATTTGTAAACACATTCATGTTGTATTAATATCTCTTTCAATTTTTCCCCCCTGAGATAACAGATCACTCTGCATCTAAAACTCCAGCTCACCTAGGCAACAGGATTTAAACTGAGAGCTTGAAAATCAGATAGCTCTGTGGCACTTTTCAAGCGCCTCTACACAGAACAAGATGCAAACAGATCAAAATCAGCTGTTTGACACTATGCACCACTCTCTGTCGAGATAGCACCCAAAAGCTTAGAGGATCTGAGTGCCAAAAAATATGATGGCAGACACCCTGCCATGCAAAATTGCCACAGGCCATTAAATGAATAAAAATGTTGTGAAAGAACTGACTGGAGGAACAGAAGGAAAGGATGCACAGAGGGCAGAGCAGGTTGTGGGTGTCCATCAGATGGGGGCTGTGCAACCCTGCACAGCCTGGGACCCCGCTCTGATCCTGGACTGTGATCCAGGCTTGCCCCAGTGCCTGGAAACCTCTCTGGGCTGGTTTGGCTTTCATACTTTCTCTTCATGTCTATCCTATATAAGTACATGCATTTAGGTAAGTAGAAGGTATTTTCACATAATTTTCCAAACGCAAGAGAAGAGGTTTTAATGAAAGAAAATATGAGACCCATGACAGACAAAAATATAGAGCCTGGATATATTCTCTGTTGGTTATTTTATAATTTTTAAACACTTCTTCCATGTTTTTCTTTTGATTCAATTGTTCTGATTTTATTTAGAAGGTAGCACCCAAATAAAGTAGATTATTTCATCTCCTTTATGTAAAACATCCTCCTTGAAACCCACACAACAGAATACACCAGAAGACCGCAGAATCTGTAAGGAAAAGAAATGTCTTTGCACAAATAACATGAATTTGTGCACAGAGGGATATGAACTAAAACCTATCCTCCTTCTCCTCTCTCTGCCAGCAAAACCTTATGCCTCTTCAGGATACCCTTTAGAACAGCCTCAGTCTCAAGAGAACACGATATAAAAATTACACAGGGCTTTTCTTTCTTCTGAAAATGAGACCCAAGAGTAATTTTAGTGAATGAGTGGAGTTCCATCTGGCTGGGACTGGTGTGAGTGGAAAACCTCAGTGATTATTTTCCAGTGGAGCCAAGGAGTTAATCTCAGGATATCTCATCACACACACCATGGCTCTCCTCTGCATTGAGATGTTTGTAATGCTATGATCAAGTGACAAAATAATTGACATCCCTATAATTTAAGGACTCTTGCAATCCTTGGCTGGCCTGATCTCCGAGACAAGTGTGGGAGGTGGAGTTGCCTGGCTGAGATTGTGGAGGTCTGGCCTCTAGTGCATTCAGCGTGCCTTTTGCTCAGTGTTCATCTCCTTAGTCACTGGATATGCTGTCAGCACAGTTACCCAGGAAAAAGAAATGCAGCATAAGCTTCAGCAATGTAAGTTTTAATCAGCATTGGCTCCCTGGGATTTGTGGGGGAGGAAAGATTACAAATAATGGCTTTAGAGACAAAAACAATGCAGAGACAGACAGATTCCTCCCACTGATCCTGGGCTGAGGAAAACCCACAAACTCAACCAAAAGCAAAGCAAATGTTTTTCCAAGCAGAAGTGTGTCAGAAGGAGGAAGGCAGCTCCAAAACGTGCAGATGTTTAAAGCGGCACAAGGGTCCCTCTGATGCATTTCTAATTGCCTTGGAATCTCTGGCAACAACTCTTGGACATGCATACACACCTGGGAAAGTATGACCCATTGCTTTTATTATGCAAGGCCAGCCCAGCAAAGTAATAGCTGTTCTGTGGTGAAATGTCTTATAAAATCCCTTACTGTGTTTTCATTCCTTCTACAGTTCAAGAGGGTTTCACTGTACATCCTGCAGACATGGTGAAAGTGTGTGTGCCTTTGATCTTAATGTATGGGTGCACTTACAATGAGTTAGGGTTGGCACAGGATGAGAGCCACTTTCTCAGTGTGAGATGCAGAGGCTTCTGGCAGCCAGGGTTGTATTGTCAAAATAACAGCCAGGTTTGGGAAATGGGGAGCTATTTCCTGACCAGCTGTGAGTCCTTTCCTCCCTACCATGATGTCGTGTGAGAAGGAAGAGGAGGCTGAGTCATGTCCATGCTAGACCAATGCAGGAGGGACAGGTGGGGGGGCAGTGTGGAGCACAGTTTCCTGCCTACTTGCATTGCACAGTCTTTGGATAGCTGCACTGAAGAGTTAAAAATGAAGATAAGCTGTTCAGATAAGGATAAGCCTTTTGCCCTATTCACCTCATAACACCTACATGCACATTACACTTGCCAGATGTACTAAACCACACAGAACCTGAGAATTTCCCCAGTGGCTAAACTATCACTTCTGCTTCAGCTAAACTAATTTTGTCACAAGGGTGTATAAAAAAAAAACAGAAAAAAACCCCCGACCATGAAATAGCTAAGGGATAAACCAGCACTCTCCTGATTGAGGAACCTAGAGGACTTTGAAAGGCAATGGTGTACTACACTAAAGCACCCTGATCTCCCAACTCTGTAACACTGTCATCATATTGGTGTCTCAGGGAACTGTCCCAAAAACACTTATCAAAGTCTAAGAGTGAAACAAAGACCTAATCTGATGCAGAACTGGTGGCCCTGAGCACTCACATGCCTCGTGAGGACCCGAAAGCATTCAAGATTTTGTGGGATTTTGCTGGGATGAGGTCAGAGAGCTATTACTGGCTGGGTGTTCAGGAAGTGGGAGTCAGGGGGATGGAGAGGAAGGACCAGGTACCTGGGGTAGGGACAGGGGCTGGGAAGGAGAAGTGGTGGCAGTAAGTAACAAAAAACATAGCTGGAAAGGACAGAGATGCTCACACAACAGGCAGCTGCCTCGTCAGAGGGCAGTAATGCCTCCCTGGCGTCTGCTGGGCAGGCAGGGACTCCTGCAGGAATGAATAGCCCTTTTCTTATGGCCTGTTGCTACAGATATGATGGTTAGCCAGTGATGAAGGAGTAGAGGTTCTCAGTAAGGGACACTGGTGGTGGGTCTGCATGCACAGTGCCAGAGATGTGAGGGCTGGCTTTCCTGGCCCTGCACATTCATTTGTTCATTGTGTGAGGGAGAGTAGGGTGAGAGATAGTTAAACCTAAAATTTACTGAAAACTTCCTTCATGGTTTTTAGAAATGTTTTACTTAGTCATAATTTTTTTTTTCCACTTCAAGTGTTCCGTGTCCGGTGCTTGTTTTCCTAGTCAGTTTGTATCCACTATTGATCTTTTTGTATGTAAAAGGAACCGGATTCAAACACATCAGTTTCTTCATTCTAAAAATTCATACTCTTGAGGGGGAAAAAAACCCAAGAAGGCATGAGATAATGGTTTACTTAAAAGCAAAAAACTTTCCTGTTGGTGGCCAGCACAATTAGTGATGGGAGAGGGGCTCATTTGTCTTCCAGGCAGGTGTTTGCTTACCACTGAGAAGCAGCTGATTGCGCCGGTATGAAGCTGGCAGCTGACCAATGTCTTCTATTCTATGGCTCATTACTCGGGAAAGGTGACCAGTGTGGTAGAGGCTTCCCACAATGATGCTGTGCAAGTACATGGGTTCGATGAAGGAGCTGAGGAGAGCACCTTGGAGCCCGAGGATGTTCCATCTGAAAAAGAAATTCAGGAGCGATAGATAAAACACATGGGTAGAGGAATGGATGCAAAGAGCTACCCCAGGAAAATCAGCAAAGGCCAGAGCATGGGGTAGAGGGATGAGGGATGAAACCATTCCTGTCCCTGTCCTATGCTACATGAAGCACTGTTGGGTTATTATACACCCATGGACTGACTCCCCCTTTGTGATGATTTTAGGTGGCTGTGGTGCCATTGACTTAAGGGATGTATTTCTGTCTTGTGCTACTGCAAACAGAGGCTTCTTACTGAGAACTTATCTTTCTAAAAGCATTTTGTGTTAGATGGATGTTCATTAAGTGTGTCTTTACCATCATTTTAATTTCTTCCCTGCATTAATAGTTTTTCACTTGCAATGGTAGAGCTGGAATGAGAGCTTTTGCTGTTCTACTGTTTGTCATATATCAGTACCATCCCATGTCATACAGCCAAGCTAACACATAACTTGGTTTGCCAAAATTCACACAAAAGTTTTGAATGTCTCACAGACTGACATTTATTTGCATAAATGACCATGAAGATATGACGACATTCATAAGAATTAAATCCTCTTACTGAATAGATTAAGGGGGAAAAAGGGGCACTTTTAGGAAATTAATTTGTAACCAATAGTTTGACCTGCTCTAAAGTGTTTGGAGTGATGGATACATCTCACTCTGGTGCTGTCTTAAAGGTGCAGCTGAGCAGTGGTGGAAACCTTGGGGCATTCTGCCTGGTAATGACAGAGCTCCATACTACTGGTGTTGGAGTAGTTGCCAGAATGGTTCTTCATTTTAATAGCCTATGATTTTTTACATCAAGCTAGGCACAAATATGACAGCATGCTTGCTCTAAATTCTTCAGGGGACAACTAATGGGTTAAAAAGTGGAAAAATTAAAAAGGGAAAGAAGTCATGATGCAGTTATCTTCTTGGCAAGCCTATTTAGCTCAGCCCATCTAAGAAGAAGTTGTTCCCTGCCACACAAACGCTGACATGCTCTCTTACACTTGGATAATAATTTTATGTAAGTCAAACACTGTCAATCTGTTTGAATAGTTTTGAGTTCAGGAGTTCAAACTGAAAATGCTTCGGAAAATGTAGTCTGGAGAGCGTATTTTGGCTCATTAAAATCCAAAACACTGGCAACATTTGGAACTCCATAGCTGACTGACGGAAAGGGTATGAGGCACCTGCTATTTAAGGCATCATCCAGTGGCTGCCATGCTAAATAATGTGTTTAAAGCAGAATCTCCATCAGCAGCAAGCATTACAGTGCTAATTTCTTACATCATTGTTCTTTTCATTAATTAACATTTCTCAACCGTTAGTGCAATTATTGCAGTGCCTCCGTGCTGTATGTCTCTTTTCATGATTAATAAGGAGTCATTATATTTCCCTTTCCTGAAGCAGTCAATTACCACGAAATACTTTCCATTAATTACTGAATGTTTAAAACCAGCATGCTGTACCTGGAGAGCAATCTGCTCTAGGAACCTGTGACACCGATTGCTTTAAAAAGTTCTCTTTAAATTTTATTCCAAAAACACAAGCAATTTAGCTTGCTATATTAATTTGCCTCTGAAGCAGGGCTGTGAATGAGAAACATCTTTTAATCTCATGCAAGAAAAGGCAGCCATCTGGCTGCTGAGGATTTCAGAGTCAGACTCTCCCCGTCTCCCTCTGTAAATGCAGGCCATTAAAGTAATGTGTTCATCTACATAAAACTCAAATGAAATATAAAAGGTAATATTTATATACAAACAATTTAGTCCCACAATTTAAACAGTCATTGATTTTATGAAACATTTACTTTAGTCGATCAGATTTGCATAACTTCATTTGGGGAAAAAAAAAGTGTGGTCATTTCTGCAAATAACATCACTTTTAAAGGAAAGAACTAGCTGCCTCTTTGAGTAAATATCTTATCATGATGCAAAATTAATAATGCAAGCTGAAGAAACAGAGTTGAATTCAGTCAACAGTACTATGCCTCCAACCAGCATCTAAAGCGAGTAAAAAAATTAGACAGATATCTTTGTCCAGATGGAAACTTGTGAGATATCAGTGTTGTTTTCAACATTTGACATTTTCTTAAAAAAAGACTTGCATACTGGATTGAAGGAGAGAAAAGAAGCAGCTAAACAGAAAAACAACATATGTTCAACAATATTGGGATTTTTAGCAATATGCAAATCACAAGAAATCATCTGAGCTTTATTTTCCAAAATAAGGGACTGTGTTCAGATCATAAATTACAAGGTAACAATGATTATTTAATTTAAATTCTTCACAAGGAACCTGCCTCTTCTTTAGAGATATTTCTCTGCCTAATTCTGGGCATATTCATCCTAGTGTAAAAAGCTATCCAAATGTCAATGGAACTACTTTCTTGGAAATCATAAAATAAACATGATCAGGTCACCCACTATGTATTGAAGGCATTCCATAAACATGAATTAATCCTTACAATGCCACTGTAAGGTAAAGTCTCATTTTTACACCCTGGGGAATCAGGGCAGAAAGCCAGTATGATCTGCTGAACTCTGCAAGAGTTTGTGGCTTCTGGATGCAATAGTTGTTCCTTGAGACAACCCTGTTTTCCTATTCCAAAGGGAGGCACAGGCAGGTACAGGGAGAGATGAAGCCTCTATATCAGCCATGGTAGGTTTTGACTCCAATGGTATAAATTTGACTCCAAGACAAACTGGACAGAGGAGCCACACTGAAAAAATAAGGGAGAAGAAACTTGACAAAGATTACAGGGCACAAAAGCAAGTCATGCCTGATGGGTAGAATGTGGTGCAAAAAGAGACTGTCCAGAACCAGACAGCATCCTAAAGCAGGAAGGAGAGAGAAATCAGGGAAAGTGCTGACACTGACAAGGCAATATTTGGTGGGAACTGCTTGCCAGATCTTCTTGAGCAACCCCAGGGCTGATGTCCACCATAGTGGTGGTGTGAAAAGGGATGAGGGTGATGGCACTGCCACCTGTACAGTGGCCACTTTCCCATTCAACACAGCACTGGTTTAGCAACATGCAGTCAGCAAAAAGGGATGAAGAAGCAGAGAGCTTTGCTTTCAAATCTAGCCCAGATTTGTCAAAATGTTTCGACAGTTGTTTGTCTCTGGAAAGCAGCCCTGAGCATGTGTGTGACTCCCACTAAGTCAGCACAAGTCCTAGGAAAGGAGGGGTCTTGTGCTGAGCTGGCCAAAACCAGAACCTTGCGTTGCTCCTGTTGTCCTTCAGAGCACAGTAAAAGCACATTAATGATGGGGGAAATTTTCAGTTTCTCATTCTGCTGCTGTTCTGTGGATAAAAAGGCCTACCTTGGAGGGCTGCCAGTTCAGTATTGTGCATAAACAATAGATTTAACTGACAAATATTTGGGGGAAGGTCTTTTATTATCCTGTGTATTGTTCATCCCTTGACCAACACACATGGCTAATGTACTGACTTGGTCCTTTGATATATGAATATCTATGGGATTATTTGTAGGTAGATGATAGGGAAAAATCCATCTGAGGAACAGTGAAACTATCAATAAGGGTGTTCATTTTAAACGAACTATTTCTCTGTAACCTAATTTTGGTCCATGAAAGTAGCGGTGCTCCTGTCTGTAACAAAGTGCTCTCTTCAAATGTGGCTTTGCAAAATAGAATTATTATTCAAAACAATGCAGTATTACATTTTGGGTTCTCAATATATCAAAGTGACTTTTCTCTCCATGAGGAAATATGCTGGATCATTCTGAATTTTCCTAATTGTGCAAGATTTTAAGGGCTGTTTTCAAGGACATGCATCTCTCTAATAACTTTTGTGCTATGTGCTTCGTAATAACCCTTCCAATAAAGTGAAAATCAACCCACTGCTCCCTTAGTCACAGATCCTATTTAAAACCCCCCAAATCTTCAGCAACCTGGATCAATAAAACAGAATGTCTCCCCTTTTCACTCAAATATGGAGCTTCTGGTGCTTTAAATGGAAGGAAAGTATACCCTTCCTTTTGTTCAAACAGCAGATATTACTGCACTGTTTACAAAGACAAAATCCCGCGTCCAGTTTTCAATATAGATAATCCTTGAATAAATATATTTTTGCCTGTTTGTCAATCACAGAAATGCCAGCGACAAGCTGGGAGGCATCCCAGAGCAGACAGCCTTTCTTTAATTAAATACTGTGCTCCCCCAGTCCTGGACATTCAGCAGGCTGGGGGTGAGACCCTGCAGAGCCCCCCCACAGCTCCCATGTTCCTGACAGCTCAGGACCACCAGCGAGGTGTGAAAGGAAATGTGTCCCCACATCATAACCACAGCACTGCCTCCACATGCTGGAGCATCACCTCACCATGTGAGTTGTCTATGGACCCTCCATGGGATCCACAGAAATATGGATCATAAAAATACTGAGCAAGGGATTCGGATGCAAACCTGTGGGGCTACAGAGTGTAGCCTTGCTCAGGTCAGCACATGGTTTCTTGCCCATTGCTGACATGTGGTTTGACACGTGGAGTCCCTTTGGTGGGTGTTTCTAGCACTGGTTTGCACACAGAGTTACTCAGAGCTGAAGGCTGACATGCTGCTGCCCTTCGAAGCTGAGATGTGGAGGAATTCACACCATGCTGCCAAACATCTCAGAGAACTGTGTCCACCTGCCATCGATGCTCAGAGGCTGAAGTGTCTCCTTGGGACCTTTGGAAACCTTGCCCATTCAGAAACACTGCTTATGAATTTCAAAGCTTATTTTGTTAAGGCTTTTTATAAAATACCTTTTTTTTTGTGTGTGTGTGTGTGTGTGTGTGTGTGTGTGTGTGTGTGTGTGTGTGTGAGCGTGTGTGATTATTAAGAGCTTTAAGTCTTACCCACTTGATGTGTTGTTAACCTCCTGTACCACAGTTTCTATTACCAATACTTCCTGCTATGCTTCACACAACATAAATTGTTACTCAGGGTGGCCTGTGCTCAGCAGAACACCTGCGGTGTCCCTGTTTATATGACCATTTAGCTATTATTGGTTTGGAAACTGGAACTAGTGCATTAGTTTTTGATCTGTATTTTAACAGTGGGTGGTGTTATGGGTTTAAGGTTTCAGAATTTTTCCCTTTCCCTCACCTGCCTGGACTGGGAGTGAAGCCTGGAGCAG
>JAWWEU010000081.1:10163265-10230431 GCA_035583155.1 Acropternis orthonyx
TGGTGTGATTAATCGTGTGGAGTCCTCTGTTCTATTAGCCCCCAGATATCTTAGTTTTCTTTTTCAAACTAAGACAGGTGGTTTATATATATGTTTTCTGGAACATACCTTGTGGTGAAAGATTGAAATTGAACTCTCAGTCACACAGAAAGGGGTTAAGAGAGAAAATTACAAACTATGTGCACAAATCATCTTTAATTGAAGATCTAGCTGTGTTAATTGATTTTCATTTGCATTAATATGCAGCCTTTGAAGTAGCTTTTCTTAAGAGTTACCTTGTCAGGCTCAGCCTTCTGTTAACAATGGCTCTGGTCGACAGGCTAACACCAAAATAGATCTAAGAATGCCAATTTCTAACACTGACTTCTAGTCTTGCATTTTTATATGCTACATTTAAATACAGCTTAATGTGCTCAACTCATCTTATAAAATGTTACTTTAGACCCCCACTGCTAAATCCTGAAACAGTGCCTTAAGGCTGCATTACCTTGCAATACTCAGAACATATTCTCCATAAAGATTCTTTCCTATTCTCTGGCTTGTGGGCCCAAATAATCCACAAACCTTAGCCATGGGACATGGATAGACTGCCCATGATGTAATGCAAAGTTTGGAGGACTGTTGTTCCTGTTTGTGATATTTTGTAGGTGAGGTATAATTTAGATGTTCCAGGTTTTATTTGACTTCCAGGCTTAATGTCACTTGTTTTTTGTGAGGTATGAGGAATTGGATGACCATTACCCTCGTGGCAAGAAAATACACAGTCTTTTAAAGGTGACCTTTTGAGAAGTGGTGGTAAGAAAACAATTTTAAGGCCAGAGCTTACAAAATAAACACTGAATCCTGGCTTTTATGTGCTGTAGAAAGACAATGTTTGTGAGGATTGTTCCCTTCAAATCCTGCAATACAGAAAGTACATTCCTCAGCCTGCATCCTGCCAGGGCACTTTTTAAAGAGTACAAGTGTCACTGTTCATGCATTTACAAATAAGTTTATATGGTGTTAGTGTGTGTAGATGCAAGTTTGCTGCACAGAAGGCTGGTCTCTCTCCAAAGTAAATACACCAGCTAGACATCCAATGAATGTGAACATGCTCTGCCCTGACCACAGCGTGAGGTCACCAGTCCCCTCCTAAGGTTTATCAGGGAAGAGGGTTTGGATAAGAGTAGTGCAATGCAGAACTCTTGGACACCCAGACAAGAACAAATTTACAGAATAATCCTTAGTGTTGAGTGCTTGCACCAAGATCCCCAAAATAATCTGCACACGTGGTAGCTGAGGTGTTGGGGTAACATGGGACCTGGGAATGCCTGTTTATGCCATGGGTCTGCTGTGCTGGGGAGGGCTCTGGTGGCCTACTCCATGTTCTCCCAGCACTATTGCAATTCTCTACCAAACCATGGGCAATGGCAACCACTAAACCTTTCTGTGAGGAGACCACCCTGCTATTTGGGATTGGTTGACACTGGGAGAAATAATTTCTCCATTTTTTTGCATGGAAGAAGAAGAGACCCAGGTGCTGGTGATGAGATGTACAAACAAACGACAGAGCATAGAAGAGCATAGAACAGGAAACTTCATACAGATGGGAGAGGTGTGGTGTTAAATCCAGGGCATGGTGGGCCTAGAGGATGAGCCATGGTAGAAAGAGACTGGGCTTAAGCTCAGTGTTCCTCTGAGTCAGAGGAAAAGCGTATGAAAAGGAAGGTGGCTTCTCTACTCTGTGACTGCCTCTGAATTTCTCCTACAAGCTGTCCAGAGTGGTGATAGACTTTAGTGCATAGTTCTTTGATATTTTGTTCCATCTCTTATATTTCTTCTGATTGAGGAATAAGAAGCAGACACATTTGGAAATTATTGTTTTATATATGCAATCATTTGATTGTGTGAACTGTCACCTGCAAACCTGGCATACACATACACACTGTGTGCTGTGGGAAGCCAGCACTACTGTGCAGTGGGGAGAAGAGGTTTAGCACTGGGAAGGCTTTGTGCACCTCGAGACCATGTCACTGAAGGGGTCACAAAAACAGAGCCAGTGTCCCTGAGGATCCAAGGCACCAAGGGTGTGCTGCAAATCCCACCCCTGCAGCTGGCAGAAACCTGAGCACAAATCAGTCCTGAACACTTCTCAGGATCAGAGAAAGAATATAGTGCTGAGCTTTCCTAGTGTTTGGTTACTGTGTTTAGATTGTTTAGATCCTCAAACAGGATCTGAGCTCTAGAGATATCCTTCTTTTTTTTCCCCCTAAACATGTGTGCTTGTGTGTGTGTGTGTGTGCATGCCTGTGTGTGTATATTTGTGTGCATACAACAATTTTCCTCCAAACATTTGTCTGCTCCCAAATAGCAACTGCAGAGGCTTCAGCAGCAGCAGCATTAACCTTGCACTGACCTTCTAATAAGCAAGGTATGAGCTGCTCCTGCGTCCATCCTTAGTGCGAGAGAGGGAGATGAAAAGAGGTTTAATTTGGCCCATTGTATGAATGGGTTTGGCGTCACAAAAAGACTAAATTTTCCTAGGGCTGTAATGTCTCGACATAAAGGTTTTAATAAAGGTTTTGATTAGTCTCAAGAAAATGTTAAATGACAGAAATTTTCCCCCAAACATGATAATTTTCAAAATTATTTTTCCCATGTTATTGCTGCTTTTTCACAAGTGTATACAGTGTACATTACAGAGGAAAATGAAGGTCAAAGGTGTTCATGTAATTAATGAACTAAAGGTCTGCAGAATGTGCTTTAATCCTAAATTCTAAGGCACTGAGAGGCTGAACTCACTTCAGCTGCACTGTGAGGCTCACAGAAGTTGTGAGTGTAAAAGCTGACACTCTCTTAGGGTTGTTTGGGGATTCACAGAGCCCAAACTTTAAATTTACACATATAAATGCATAGGTTTTAAAGCCAGAAGAAACCAATAAGATCCAGTCTGACCTCCTTTATAAAGCAGTCACAGAATTTCACCTTGTAATTCCCTGCCTGAGCCAAATAACATGACTATTCATGCCAGAAGAGCTTGTGCTTTAATTCAGTGAGGGAACAGGTATGCTACCAGGCTGTTTATCCTGCAATCTCAACAAAGCCACAGAGCCCAAATAATGCATATCAAGCATCAAATTCTCTCAAACTTGTGGTGATAGTAATAAAAATTGCTAAATGTCTTTGAATAACAAATAAATCTGATTAAACCACTCTCTGCTTATAGCTATCCTGTGAGCAAGAAAGAACATAAATCGTTACATATGTGATTTATAGAATATTATTCGCTTTTCTCAGTAACTCCCTACATTCTTGGGTCTTTGATATTCTGATAGCAATGCCCTTTGCAAATAATGCAAAATGATGTATATTTTAGCAGCTACTGGCTAGATTCTCAAGAGGAAACATTCTCTAATAGCCCAGTGCTCCTGAGGGACTTTTACAAGCAATAAAATCCAAAGTATACAAGACAGATTTTTTTGTCGAATCTCGCTTATACAAACATGAATTTCAGCTTCAGAGATCTCTTTTTTTCTCATTGCAAGATAAGCCCAGATGATGTGCAACCACATTCCTGCATCCTGCAGATATTTGAAGAGTCAGCTACCTACGTATTAGGGCAAATATTTGGCATTGAAGCATGGCACAGAAATCACCTACTGATCTCTTCAGTGGGGCAGGAGTGGGAAGGCGCCCTAACACAGCAATCTCCTTGTCCACTGAACTCCTTTCCTGCCTGTGCTTTCTATGACCAGAAGGGAAGAAGGCAAAAAACAGTCCTGTATGTGCTGGTAGAAAGGTCAGGTGAAGAAACCTTTGATTTTTATCCCCTACAGGTGAGGATAATAATATTAAAGAATTATCATACATGATATTTAATGTGGCAAACTGAAATTTGGGATAAAGTATAATGCAGATGCCATATCCCCTTTTCTCAGCCTCTTTTTAAACTGTCCCTTACTGGTGAGAGTAAACATTTGCTGTTTAAAACTGGGAATAATGACTGCTGATTTTTTCGGTTTGTTTTTTCTGTGTAGGACAATCCCAAGCTTGTTTGAATTACAGTGCAAATATATAATAATAATTGCAGTAATTCGTAAAATAATGAAATAATAATATTAATGACGAGAGCTGCAAGATTTCTTTAATCTTGGAAAAACTTCGTGGTGGATTCTTCTTTTATTCAGACTTCAATGCTGTTTAGATGTGTGGCAACAAGGAAAGGATTCACTGAAAGTGCTTAGCAGATGTGCTTGGGGAAAACCCAGCTCATGAGACTGTGCATTACTGTCAACATCGCCATCAATAGCAAATGTAATAGTGTTTGCAAAGCTGATATATAATTCACTAGCTAATGACATTCAAAACCACAGAGAGTGCAGTATTTCTATTCTTGAACTTAAATTTATTTAGTTTTTTATGTCCATATGAGTCTAAATTTGGAAGACTTAACTGCATCTGAAAACAGTGCAGGAGACGCACTGAATACAGTTTGGGTTTTCTGTTATCTCCTTATGAATAAATGAAAACATTACAGCAGAAGTTGCTCTTTATCTTTCATGCAAACACAACAGTTGTGATGATTACACTTAGCAGAGGGTGGTTTTGTGACTGTAGTAGTATTTCCATTTGCCGGTTCACTTCTACATTTTTGTGCCAAAATGGAAGTCTTTGCTAAGCCGACAGAGTAATTTAACTTTAGGGGTCACCCAGTTAAAGCTAAGAGAAGAATTTTTGCATTTGCATTAAACAAAAGATTTATGCTTTTTTTTTAAAGTTTATGTTTATATTGGCCCTTAATAATTGGGTCGAATTCTTGGGTGATACGATTTAACTGAATTCTTAGGCATGATATTCCAGCAGAGAATTTGATCATAACATTTACATTTTTATAGCTATAATGTGATGTATTTTACATGTAGAACTGCATCTATAGCCAATGCACATAATATGTATATAATTATGAGCATAATTATACATACATGTATAGACATATACTAATAGTGCAATAAGTCAGCATCCAAGAGCACAAACTCTGACTTTGGTTTGCGATAGCCATCATTTGCTCTTAGCTAATACCCTAAATTGAGAATGGTGAATGTGTTTATATTTTATGCGCCACCATGGAATAATTATGAAATATTTATTATATGGAGATTATTCTACATAAACATATGTTGTATTTAGAGGACAGGGAAGAAATCTGCAGAGAAGGTTGTGACATGAGAGTTCTGCAATGACATTCAGAATAGTAGGAATGTTCCTGGCAGCTTTTAGGTCACTTCATCCAATTGTGTGCAGATGAGCTAAGTTTATCTGTATGATGATTGGTTTGCAAGTTTAGGGGTAAATGATCCAAGAACAGCAGAGTGGATGTGTTTTATTTGCACAGTGAAATTCCACTGGCAAAAAAACCTGCAAAAGAGAGTTTATATTTTTGTCACACTGTAATAAACAACTAACGATCCACAGAGAATTTGGGAAAACGTCCTATTTACATTCTGTCCTATTTATACGGTCTGTTTTTGCATACAAAAGAGGTCTTTGTTTCCACGGGGCTTGTCAGCACCTGTTAGATATTCCCCACCAGTCACCATAGTCCTCTGTGGCATCAAACTTCATTTCCACATGTAAAGACTTTTGCTCTGTATACACATCACATACCTGGCAATTTTGTCTGTACAGGACATGGTGATGAGCTGCTCTCCCAGCAACACCCCGTCCCACGTTTGCACTGCGTTGTGACACCGGACGGGTATGGTTCCTTCCCCAGACTCGATCTTTGTTCGGAGATGCCCACGGTATTTTCTCACTATGTGTTTGCTGCTGTTCACTGAGCAAAATAAACACAAGAATGACAAGGATTAGAAAGAACCTGAGAGGCTGTGTTCATGCCATAGCTTGCATTTACAGAACCATCTGTGGAGGTCCTTTAAATTGGATGCAAAATTAGATGAGATTACAGCCCAAGAAAGCAGCACAGTGCAGAAAAGAAGGTGATCCCTAGCACGGTTTTCTTTTGACATCAATCAAAACTTACACACAGCACACACAGAGCTCATGTTCCCCTTCTATTTCCCTTATATGTTTAAAAAGAACAGAAGTACTCTCTTTTTTTTAAAAGAATCAGTACAATTTCTTGTTTTAGGATTGAGCTGTGATGGGGGAATAGTTGAAAAAACTTGGTTCAATGAGTATCATCAAAGACTCAGCTGTGTGATGCCGACCAACCCAATACCTTACTGCAATAATCGGTGACATTTCCTGAACGATTTCAGAACAGAGGTTTTGGGTTGTTATCACAAAATTTCTTTGAAAATTCTGAAAAGCTAAAGGCTTATACTCTGGATCAAAAGCAAATCAAACCTTGCTAGTTATTCATTGCTTGCTGAAATACCTTCTACAGTCTCCCTGAAATGAGGTACCCTCCTGCCTTGTGTCATACCAATACCTTTTATCACTTCAGTGATATTACATATTTGAGTGTAAGGCAGCTGCCTCTGGGGTGGCACAGGGTAGCTAATGTACTTGTCCTGTGCCACAACGAACTGAGTCCTGCAGATATGCACTAAATACAGAAGATAATCACGTTTCAAAAGCACTTCTCCTTCATTTTTATGAAAAGAGAAAAACTGAAGTTCATTATCAAAATCACTCTTACCATCCTTACACTGCTACTCTACGCCTGGGTATTTTGGTTGTAAGAGAACAGCAAGGAACAGCAAGGAAATCCTCTGGTCTGTGCTCACTACCTTACCCTCAGAGGGTTTCACCAGAGGACACCTTATTTCTGTGGCAGACCTTTCAGTTTCCCTCTAGCCCAAAGGAAAATAACAAAAGGCAGTACATAATGGTCTTTTCCTTGTGTTCAAGGAAAAGGACATCTGCTTCTACAGACATGAGGCTTTTGCCCATATTTCCAACTGCCCAGTGTATTTTTCCATGCCTGCCTCTCAGCTGTACCAGGCTTCTGCTTGTGAAGGTGACGCTCCTCAGCCAAAGGTGATGATCTCAGTCCTGGGTAGCCTATGGGGCTGCCTGCATTCCTAGCACTGATTAACACCAGTGTGTCAGAAGTTGTGGGGCTGATAGAACCTCTGGCATTGAGCAGATGGCTCTGTGCATGATCCCCAGCCACCCACTCCTTCCCTCTGTCATTTTTGTACTGCCTTTGCTTTGTATGGCTACTGTCTGTGCTGTGAGCTCTGGTGGAAGTAATGGATTAACTTTGGCTGCTGCCAATGGGTGTTTGCAAAAATGGAGTGGAAAACTAAATTGCTTCAGCCTACTGGGATTAGCAGAGACAGAAAACACATGTAGAACAGCAGAGTCAGCTGTGGCCTGCCAGCAGACAGGTGACTGGGCCCCCACTGATCGATCATTGCCTCTTCACTCCACTCCTGCTTTTTTTAAAATTTAAGATGGGGATGTGTGTGCCAGCAGCATGCTGGACCAGGTATCAGATGGATGGGTCGGCCATGGCCAAAACTGATTTCCACTCAAACTCAGGCTCCATCATATCCAAAATATTCACAAATAGTGTAGGGTTCATTTTTTGCTGCTACAGGATCTGAGTTTGGGAAACAGCGGTTGTTGCGCTGCCATCTCCATCAGTGGCCATGTCCCAGTAGGGGATGTGGGGGGGTCCTCGTGCCCAGCTGTCAGAGAGCACCTCACAAATTGAGACACTGCAGTAACCACCAGAGTATTGTGGTTTTCAAACTTGAGTTATGGGGGAAACTGGAAAGAACCAATGGACAAATAAAAATTTCAATAAGCAAAAATGCCAAAGTCTCACAAATGTCTCAGATCCCTTAGCTCTCAAAATTCCTGGTTGTGCCAACACTGTTAGGAAACCATTTTCATGGCCATGTGTGCTGATCCTTTCTACATCCCTCTTGTCCGGGATGCCTACTGCAGTATCATTCAGAGGATGCACTTTGGACAGGATTAGCTATCTGGGAACTGGTCCATATTTTTCTTGGGACTCTGTGGGGAAATATTTTTTAAAAACTTGAAACAGTGGTGAGCAGCATTTTTTATTATTAAACCACAGAGTCGTGGGAAAGGTACCATGAAATTTGGGCAACAAAAGTAGAAAGTGATCACTTCTGCTTAGCAAACAAATCTAGCTGAGCAACAGTGAGAAACGTATAGCAAAACCACTTTGCCTTTGTCTGCACATCCTGAGAACTGATGGCACAGCAGAGCTAGATGTCTGCCAGGGAAGCAGTGAAGAGTGACTCAAGAGGCTATTGCTGTTTCGTCTGGTAGAAAGTTTCACTTTAAGCAAATCAGTTCTCTTTTCCTAAGCTTTCCCACAGGTATAATGAAGATAATGATGGTTCCTTTTTATGCAAATTCATTTAAAGGTACTGCTCAACAACTATTTATGAAAAACAGATGCTATTCTTTCAGTCAAGTTCTACCACAGGAGTCCACCTGCTAGAAATCCCCCAAGACAGAATGAATTTTTACTGTTTCTTTCTCCATTTTTTTTTATTTTAAGAAAAGTATTTTCTCTTGTTACACTTTTCCCATTTTCTGTCTCTCTACATTCTTCTTGCTTTCTCAGCTCCTACTCTGATCCTCCCCTGTAGGTGTGCCTTGATCTCCTAGATTACTCTCTCTTTCAGGCAGTTCACCATGATGATACACCCACTTTTCACATACATGCCAAGCGACACGCAACTGCTAGGGAGTTTTAGTGATTGCAGTGTAATATGAGCAGCTCATCATTTACATGACTTCAGTTTCACTGTATAAATGTTACCTAAGTGAGGGGGCAAAGCATCCCACAATATGTTGACAGAGATAAGGAACCAGTTCAGGGGAAGAAATAGCAGCAGCACTGCAAACAACTGCTGAGCACTTAGATAACTTAAAGCATAGGCCAAGAATTTTTGGGGAGAGGGATCTGAAAGACTTTTGTGAGTTTTGGGGGGGTTTTCTTATTTAATTTTCCATTTGTCTATCTGATCTCAGTTTCTCTCAGGACTGAAGGAAGGACAAAGGGCAAAGTACTTCATGTCTGGTTGTTCTTATTGCATCCCGACCCTGGCCTGAAAGTACCAGGAACTGAATAATAAAGTTTTGAAAAGCATTTAGAAAGTGTGTGCAAGCACACTGACCATCTCAGATTCCGAGTGATTATATTAACCCAGCCCTGGGTAAAACTTTGCTCCCTGTCATGCGTGCTCTGCCCAGGGTGCAGCCGAGCAGATGGCGTTGGCTGATGGGATTCAGGCAGCTCTGGCCGGTGTACACTCACCCCAGGATACACTTCCACAGCTCTGATAAGGGGTTTTAGCTGCTCAGCTCCTATTAAATTCAATGAATAGGGTGTGACTAAAACCTTGTGCCATACTGTCTGTCTCAGACTGCTCACATTGCTGGGATAGCTGGCACACATGCTCCAAAAGATCATCTGAGGCATTTATATAAAATACTAATAACCCAAAGCTCTGAATGCTTTCAGATTGCCAATGATTAAATAAATCCAGATCCACAATTGGAACACACAGTTCTTTTTTAGCATGTCATTAAGTAGCACAAGAAGATATAAATATTGAACAAAGGAAAAGATGAGGCTCTGTGAGTTTTGCACTGAAGCTGCAGACAGACTCCAGCACATAAGCTGCATGCCAGCAGTAAAAAACGCATCTCACTTGCTGGCACAGCCTGCTATGGATCATTTTAAAGCAGTCTCAGAAACATATTTATTTCTGCATCTTAAAAGTCACAAACTACAGCCTACTGCTGTTCTGCTGTTCAGTATGATCAAAGCATCAGTGACTATAAGCATTTCTGATCTTTGCTGTGCTGGTTCTCTAACTGCTTAATCTCAGCTAATTGCAGGGGAGAAGGTGTCTATGGATGCCACTTCAACCAGAACAAAATGTCAATTCAAGCTGAAATTGGAAAGGACAAATTTAAAAATCATTTGAAGTGGATTTATGATGTGTGCTACACTCAGACGTGGAAATTACTCCTGAGAGTTCCTAAAATAAAAGGGTGTTGGATTATTAATTATTGGATTAGAAAAGTACACAGGTGCCTGTTTTTAAAATCAGTGAAACCAACTGATTTCAAGCCTCACCCCTTATTTTTGTATTTTCTCCAGGACCAGTTCTGGCTCACATGGTAATGAAAAAAGCCACTCCATATTTATTATTTGGTTGAACAGTGAAGAGGAAGTGGACGGTGATTAAACAGAATCACATGAGTAAGACTCTGTCTGAAATTTTGCATGACTGCCTCGGAGGTTCATTTTCTGTTTCCCCGCTTCAGTGGAGGCTGTTCTTTCCTCAGGAAGGAAGAAATAAAACAGCCTATCTTGCATTTTTTTTTCAGAGCTGGACCCTCCACTCCTCAGCATGGTTTGTAAAGCATCGTTAGAGCAGTTTGAGACAAAGGGATGGAAAGAAAAGTGTTAACATCTGACTGCCTTTGTATTTTGATGGTTATTAGAGATGCATTTTCCTCAACCAGATGCTGAATAAATGTACGATATTACTATTTCTGGAGGTGTTGAAGTGAGAATCACGGCACAGAGAATGCTTTGAATGTGTCTCCTTTGCTGGAAGAGGTGGCTGATCACATAAATCACTGCTGTGCTGTGCTTTAGTGACCAGCACAGAGCCAGGCTAAAATGGCATGGGCCAGCTTTGGAAACAAAGAAACATTAGGGGTATTCTGAAAGAAGCCTGAATTTAGGGAAAAAAAAGAGTAGGTGCCCTCAAAATATGAAAAGCTGAATGGTGGCTTCTGAGGGTAGGATTCATCTGGCTGAGGGCTAGGCTGAGAAAAGTGGTGGCCTTGTCTGAAGGTCTACAGAGCTGCCTCTGCTGAGTGCAGGGATGTGTCCTTGCCAGAAGGGAACACAGGCACCTGTCTTACATGGGTTAAAACTATGTTGAGATGAATCCCTTAAAGTC
Source organism: Acropternis orthonyx (assembly GCA_035583155.1). Classification (NCBI taxonomy): domain Eukaryota; kingdom Metazoa; phylum Chordata; class Aves; order Passeriformes; family Rhinocryptidae; genus Acropternis; species Acropternis orthonyx. The sequence goes on from JAWWEU010000081.1 coordinate 10,174,182, forward strand.
AAGATAAGACTTTAAATATAGTCCATGAGACCTATTGCATCTGAGTGCAGTCCCAGAGCCAGGTGGTGCCTACCACACTGCAGCAGAGTTCAGTTCAGATCGAGGTGTTGGGCCATCTCATTAGGCCCTGTATACAAATATAAATGCTGAATATATACTCTATCTGAGAATGTTACAAAACTTGGAACACTTGTAATTTTTGGAACTGTAATTAACATTTGAAATTGAACTTCTTTACCTCTACCCTCCTCCCTGCATCTTTCCTGTCTGAAACATTGTCTTTTTACAGCAGTCCATAACTTGATAAAATCCACCACCTGATAAATGGTGGTATCTTCATCATATTATTCTTTCTCCTTATCTTCAGTCTATTCTTAATCTTCAAACAACAGTTTTCACTTTTTCTACTTCTTCCACAGTTTTTCATCTGCCGATAGTTTCAAGTGATGTACTGACAAGGTGTGAAAGCACAGGCGATTTGTCCATTCATAGGCTATCAATATGTGGCATTTAATCCAGAAGAAACAGTGAATGGAAAAAATGAAGTTTGAATTCAAAAGAACAGAGAGGAAATGATTGCATTATTTGTCCTTATCTGTCTTAAGTACCTATTAATTACATTATGATTTTTGACTTGAACTGTGGTGTTAGAGACAGTAACTGTAGGAAGGTGCAAGAATGGTATTCCAGTATACTAAAATTTATCAGTGAGTGTTTTAATGAAAACTCTTCATTTTGGTCCACCAAAATGACTCCATATATGATCACTGAGGGGCAAAATTTCATCTGTTCAGATGACAGAGCATTGTTATAATGAGTTTTTATTATTTTTGTAGATTAATATGAAACATATTGAAAGCTCATCCTAGGGAGAGGTGCGAGAGCAGAGAATGGCATTCTAACACATGAAACACATTTTACCATTGGACAAACCTCTAAGCAAGCCCTGGACTCTCAGCAGGCTTTAATCCCTCCAGGGTAAAAAATAAAATCTGAGAAAGAGCTCAAAACATATATTCTACATATATTTCTGTATGTCTGTCTCTGAGGAACAGTGAGATCAAAATGTGATTAACCAGTTAAGATTCACATTAGAAACACTGATTGGCAGCAAAGTCATGCACAGTTTCATCTGAGGGTTATAAATAACTGTTTCAGGCAAGGAGGAATGAGCAGTACTGGGTCAGGCATCAGGGAGATCCTTCATGCCACCTACCAGTGCAGACTGTGGACTCCAGCCTGCTCTAGAGTAGAAAAGCATTAGTACATTGAAGCCAAAAGTAGAAGGTTTATCAGTGGAATTAAGATTCTGTGCATGTGACAGTCAAGAAAATACATCTCCAACACTTCAATATTATTATTTTTAATTATTAATTGCTCCTCTAATCTAAAATCAGATATGCCATACCGTTGCTTTGGAAGTGCAGCTGCTCTCGCAGCGCGATGTCTAGGGATCTGTCAAAGGGCTGCATAGGTGCTGTGAACTCTGTGATGGAGAAGACTTCTGCCTCTGAAGCCTTCATAAGCCTTGACACCAGTCACAGAGGCACATTATCTGGTCGCCAGCAATGTCAACCTAATCTTTGACAGAGTGGAGAGATGCTACTGGTTTCCAGGTCAGATCAAAGCCAGGGCAGTGGCTGGAGGCTCCACGTGGAGAGCGAGATCCTGCATCAGTCAGAGGCCACAGGGGACCAGTTGTTCACCTGTGTCCCAGGCTATGCATAACTGTATCTTCCTCTTTTTTTTTTTCCTATTTTTTTTGTTTGTTTTGGTTAATAAAAAATGTTTTGTCTTAAATCTAGGCTTTATAATTTAAATATATTTTGTGTGAAAAATATGTCAACATCACCGGAATTGCCTATTTGGTGACAATTATCTCCCCTGCCATGTTTTAATCAAGAAGTTTACACAAACATAAAGAGAATGTGTTATTCATCATAACCCCCTTTCTTTTATCAACAAAACATGCTGTTATTCATGTGGCTTTATGATTTTGTTGGTGTTGGGAAATTGAAATCTTAAGAATGATTTAAGAAAAATGTTGTGAAAGAAGTCAGCAAAATATGAAACCAGAAAATGAACCCCATGAGACAGAAACAACAGCAATCTGTCAATAATATTGACAGATTTTCTGCCACCCTGTGGTTGGTACGAGTCTAGAGAGGCTGTGGTTCCTGATGCATCACCATAAATATTCTAGTTCAGCTTCTGCATCTATACAGTCCTATGGTCTCTGGCTGAAGAAACTAAACCTAGGTCATCAGGAAATGGTCACTGTTGTCCTTAAAAATCTATGGATTGTAGTTACTAAATTATTCTGAATAATGCTATAATAGAGCTTAGAATATATAGTACTTTCCATTTTAATATTCTACTCTAAGCACTAATTACCCTTTCTCAGAGCTGTGATAGCTGGATACCTTTTATTGCCATTTTATAAGTATGGAAATAGAAATGACCAGGGTGAGGTGAGTTGCTCAATATGAGCTAAAGAAGGCAGCAGCAGTCATGGATAGAATTAAGTTGTTTGCTACTCTATATACAGATGTCTTCAGATTTTTCTCCGAAGAATCTAAGAGACTTCCCAGGAGTCTAAGGACTTCCAGAAGTCTCACAGAGATCTTAACTGGACCTGGAGTTGCCTGAAAATCTTTGTAAAACTCAGTTCATGAGTTTCACCTGTGATTTCCACTCAGTGGAAGGGTAAATTAGACTAAATTAGATCTGAGTGGGTGTAGTTTTTGCCCACAGAGATTTTTCTCCACTATGGTTTGATATTTTCCACACAAAATATGTGCCTTAATTAGGTGCATATCTGTAGCAACCTATGGGATGTTGGGGGTGGCACAGAGGAAGCCCTATCCAGAAGCACGTGGTCTCTTTGTCCCTGATGCAGAGGACCTTGGATAACCTTAGATATCACTACTCCTTGGGCTGGACAAATCTGGGGACAAAGAGTTTTTCCTGGTGAAATTTTCTACTACTATTCTGAGAACTTCCCAGGCATGGTCTTTTGCTGATTAATGTAGCCTTTTTATCACATTTGCACATTGCATCCAAATGCAGTGTTTTACAAACAGCAAAACCCATAACAAAGCAGAATCAATAAATACAGTGCAATGCCCTTTGGCGATTCAAGCATTCTGTTAAAATTAGGATCTGATTATAGCTGTGGAAACCTGTTTTTCTGAATCCTAACAAACACATTTTGCTTACATGAAAGCTTTTCTAAGCTGTGGCCAATGCTGTCTCTGAGCAATCCATAGTTTTCAGCATGTTCTTTCTCTTTTCCTGCCCTGACATATACTTCTAAAAATCTTATTTTCTACTTTAAAACGCCCTCTGAAACAACAAAACGCAAATAAGCAAAAGCAGCCAAGAATATCACAAGCAGAAGGAACTGGGAAATTTTCAATATATTGCCAAAGGCAAAGAGTTTTCTCGTGATGTGTCAGTTCTGACAAAGTTTTATAACAGAGACTGAAAAAAGTGAGCTGTCTAGCTCAGCTGATGTGGAATTCACTGATCCAGGACTTGAGAGACACAGATTCAAGTTTTTATTTGATTCTAAGTGGCCTTGAGTGAAATAGCTTACCCTGAACTAGGATGGGAGGAATTGAAGTAAAGTTTTTCTACCCCCTGTTACTGTGCTGATGACCAGGAAACATGAAAAATACAAGATGTGGTCCCGGTTTCACACAATTATTTTCTTTTAAAAATCTGCCTGACAGGTTTTGATTTCTTTCCAGCCAGTCTGTATTTTGAGACCTAAGAATTGTTCATGAAGTGGTTATTCACTAGTCAGCTTTAGCGAAACTCCACTAAAAACCTAACTACCCTTCCTGGTGGAGATTAATAAGTGAACATAAAGCAAGAACAACTTCCATAGGTTGAGTAATTGGCACTGAAAGCTTCAGGACTGTAGCAAAATGAGATCCTCTTTCTGAGTTGCATTCCAGGCTCTAGTACGATAATACCAACAAATAAAACCGTAAGTGCCTCACAGCTCTCCTAAGCCTGGAGACTGCTTGTCTCTCTGTCAGGTTTAGGGGCTCGAGCTGACCCAAGGTATTGTCAAAAGGCTTAGCATGAAGCCGTGCAGGGCATCACTCCTCTCCTTTGGATCACCCAAGGGATGGGATTTCCAGAACACATGGACCATGTGTTTGCAGACCTTCTGGCACCGCTGCTCTGAGCAATGGATCCATCTCAGCATCAAGATGCAACAGCTACTGCTTCTGCAGCTTTCCCTCAGGTGGCATCAGAAGGGCTGCAGGTTTCACTGCCAAGAGCTTGGTCCAGTCACCATCTCTATTCATTCTGGTACCCCCAACATGAATTTTTCCTCTCTTTTCCATTCTCTGTCTTCTCTGAAGCCCTGCATGAGCAGAGAGTGAGTAGGAGATGCTGGGGGAGGAAAAGCTTCTTGCAGTGCTGGAGATGGCTCAAACCATTCCCTGCAGGTCCTGTGTGGGTGATGTGCATTGGAAAAAGCAGAGGGGCTCCACCCATCTTGAAGAGTCCCCACACACCTCACAGGCTTTATGTTGCTGTCTCTCGCCCACTTCCCCATCACAGCTGAACATCACAGACCCACTTTCCCTCAAACTTTTCAATCCTTGTTGTGGCCCTTCTGCTCCAGGGTCCCACTGATCCCTCTCAGCCACGCTTCCTTCTCCCGAAATCCCTTTGCCCACCTTCCCCAGAAGTAGAAGGCTCCCCCACAGTCCCAGCATGGACTTATTTTAGATGTTGGGAAGAAATCTTAATCTTTGAACTGGCTACATGAAGCACCACCTCCACACCTGGGAAACCCTGAGCTAAATCTGACCATTCTCAGACCTGCACTGCTTGGGGGGACAGAGGATCACTCCACCCAGGCTGGGCTCTGCTGTCATCTTTGCCCATCCTGGCCAGGGGCACAGTTTCACCTCTGCTACCTGCCACGATGTGGTGGTGTGTGTAAGTGACGGAGAGAATTAACCAGAGGGAACTGTCCTGTGACTGTGCTTTCCCTACCAAGCTAACTTGAGTGAAAGCAGCCACACTGAAACAGCATTTAAGTAGCCTGGCAGGATTGAGTTAGAAAACAGGGCAATTACATATAAAACTGATGCCTGCTATCAGTCATGAGCAGGGACACAAGCTGCTTGACAGACCAGCTTCTAGTTAACTGCAGAAAGTGGTTGCATTTCCTCTGTATTTACTTTGGTAAATTGAGGCTGTGTCAGTGGCACAAGCAGAAAAGGGGCCATCACTTTTTTTCCTCAGAACTTGATCTCAAGGGAGTCTGACAAAGGGTGCTGTGCTCACACCTGAACCTAAACCTTTTGCATACATTCCAGTCTAGCCTTAATGAAGTGAAAAGACAATTCCCTAGCCTCTGAAGTAATCCAACAGCCTTGTGCTGTACCTGCAATTTCTGCAGCATCCTTTACATGACAAAGCAACCTGGGCTGACCACAATAATTCATCCAGTGCTAGGATTATTTCTCCCGAGGCAGTATTCAGCACTACAGCCTACAGTGCTGCATGCATTTTTTTCCTTTGGTGTTGCTTCTGGGCATGGATCTATATGATAATTTTGTTCTGAGTTCCCCCAAGGTATTGTTCTGCTCAGTCATATGAAAAATAGGAAAATAATGCACCTTCATCCCAGTTCCACAGATGGGCCATTCATCAGCATAAAATCATACAAACTAGGAGGAAGGTGCTCCATGCACTGAATAGCTACGAATTTCCAAGATGGTTTCCCAAGCTGCAGGAGGCCAGCAGCCGTGACAGAGAGATGTTATACCTGGGGGCATTTGTACAATAGAAAAAAATAACGGTGTCTAAGTCCAAGGGATGACCTATGATTATCTTTGATTTTTGTAACAGGGAAGTATATCAATTTGTTAGAACCTGAAATTTCTTGTAGTTAGAGATACCTAATTTCTTTTCAGATCACTGAGTTCCCTACATGGTTCTTCTTGAAATGCTTTCGCCTTTTATCACCTACTCACAAGAACAGAATTTGTCCATTTAAACAAAAGATGGGATTGGCAAAAGTAAGGCAGAGATTTCTTTTCCTTGCACATCCAGAAATGTTCACCAAACCCAAGGGCTTTGGGAGTGATTCTAGTCCAGTTGCTGCCATTAACATCCTATGTACAACCGTCTCCTGGTAGTTGTAGGAGAAGGACAGGCTGCTTAGATGGCCTCAGTTTGAATCTGTCCCTCTCCAGCCAGTCTGCTCAGGCTGTGACTTTCAGGGATCTGATCTGGGGATCATACAGTGATGCAATTCTGGATCAGCCCCATCTGAATACAGAGTGCTGAGTTACTGGTGTGAGCATGGCAGCCCTGGATTTGGGGATTAACAGAGAGCATTTTTTCTGAGAATGGAATGGAAAATCCAGCAGTCAGTCACAGGCAGGGAAAGCACAGGTTTGCACAGTGAAACCACACTTGAAGTAGAGATCAAAACTTGTTTTCCTGTGTACTCTTCAGCTCCCCAGCTCTCTGAAAACTGCAGTGCACATCTCCTCATCACATCACCTACCAAGGCAATGATCTGGCTCACGTGGTTGCCAGTGGATCCTGCTTAGATGAGAGCTCTGTCAAACGTGTGTGCATGAGAGCTTCAGCACAGCTGTAGGTTAATAGACAAGCAGGAGGAAGACCCCATGTGGAGCAGATGCAATGGTGTGTTTCAGACCTAAAGGGAGTGTGGGATAAAACAGGAGCTGGGCTATCAAGGAGTCAATGGCACAAGGCAATACAGCATGTTAGCAAGAGATAGAAAAGCAGCCCAGGGGAGAAGAACTGAGGCAGGCCCTGGGGCAGATTCTGTTTGTCTCTTTGGTAATTCATGCAGTGAAAAAGAGAGAGTGCATCTCTAGAAAAAAGATGGACAATGAGGTAAAATCCTGCCAGGGAAAGAGGGGTGGGGAAGCAGATTTTTTTTAGCTCAATTTTTCAAGCAATTCATTTTGCTTTTCAAGGGTCTTCAAAAAAAGCCAATGAGTCAAGAAGCACTAAATTAGCTAGGACAGTGCTTTAGCAAATCAAGGGCTTGATTATTCTGTAGCTTGACCTAGATTTCGGAGAAAGTGTAAAATACGCAATAAATACTACAGGGCTAACTACCCCCAGGGCTCCACCTCATGAGCATCTGTGCTCTAATGGGAAATATCAGCCCCCTTAGAACTTTCAGGAAACCCATGTTAACCTGGTGCTGTGATATTGCCCTCAAGAGAAGTCAGAAATCCAGGCATATCTTGCTCGGCTGTACACAAAGACAGAAGGTACCAGAAAAGGAGATGTCCCAGGATCCCTGACCTACAGCACTTATCTGAAGCAGGGGCAGAAGCTGTGTGTGTGAAGGAGAAATAGGAGTTGTGAGAACACTGGGAACATGCTGCCTTTTTCCCATATAGCTGTGCTACAACCTTGAAGCTGACCTTGGAAAATGATGAAAAAAGTCTTGGGAGGGAGGCTGACTGGAGACAACAAGCCAGGACAAACCCACAAAAACTCTTACAGTGTCTGAAACCCTTCTGGCATTTCCCAGCCCCCTATTCCTGGAACACCACTGACCCTGGCTCATCTCCTTTCCTGCTCTCACCAGCTTCCGCCCCCCTCCTCTCAGCCTTCTCCCCTGCTCTCTCAGATTGCACCTTCTTCCAAAGCTTCAACGTCACTTAGTTCTCCCCATAAACTCTTCCAACCTCCTGACTTACAGGCACCAAGAAAGAGTTAGAAAACCCCTCCATGCTCCGAGCACCCCTGGTCCAACTGGATCTTGTCTCTCTTTTTAGAGCTGCCTAAGGAGGTTATCAACAAAGTCAGCATACCTATGATCCAAGGAGGACATCTCTGAAGATCAAAGTGAGATTTTATCTCTCTGTTGCTAATCTCTTTCCTTCCTGCATGAACCTGGCATGGGTGTGGGCTCCCTGGACCTCTATTCTGCATTGCAGCTGTTCACATGAACCACGGGAAGGGCAGACTTTCACACAAGCCACTAGCTTGGTACTCTGCTCTATCCGGTAAGAAGTAAACCGGGTTTCAAATGCATGCTAGCTTACCTCCTCCCTTACCAGAACAAAGCTCATAAGAAGGAAATGTGAGGCCTCCCTGAGGGTGCTGGAAAGACACGGTGGATAATAGGAAATTTTTGGAAGGAGATTTGAGAAGTGGATTTTACTCACTTCTTATATTGATAAAGGCTTATCATATTCCTTCTCAAAACCAGAAACCACATGGCAAGACACCGTTTTTAAATGTTAATGCATCTTTAGAGAATAATCAGTAACGTTTGATGGCTGTGCTAGCACTGGGAGAGGCGTCTTTGTTGTTTAAGAAATGAAACAGCATTCATCTGGAGTTTCTTGTCATTACTGGATGAAAGAAAGGTTATTTCTTTTGGAAGAAAAAAAAAGAAAAGAGAAGATCTGAATGATAAACATTATACAATACTTATCTTCCCAGATGTCTCTGGGATAAAAGTAAATGCTTATCTCACTGAAGGACAGCTTTTGGCAGCATGGCTTTCTACACAGTGGTAAATTATTTTAAGAGCACAGGATAAAGGTAGAGGGATCTGTTTAAAAGAGTAAATTACGAACCAGGTGTAGCCCTACTGATTCACTGTGTAACCTTGGCTAAGCCACATAGCCCTTTCTGCCTCAGCTTCTGCACTGGGACAATAATTGGTGTAGTAACCACCAAGAAAAATATTTTTGTGATTATCTACAAGTTTACTGCTTATTATATGTGCCAGGTATTGTGTGATTATATATTTTTAAACACAACTTCCTGTATATATTGTTATCTAAAGTAGCATTCCTTCATCAGCTGGGAGATTTATGTGCTCTTTGAAGCAATGAGTGAGTCAAGCTGGGTTCACCTCTAGGGCTGGGTTCTGCTGCATATCAATGCGCAGCACTGGCTGTCAGCTGCCCAAAGCACCTGCTTCCTCATGCATGGAAGAACAGAATCCAGTCTGGACAGCCTTTGGTTGTTCTTGAGAATGGACCATGTCCAGAAAGGAGCATCCCCAGGAAGCCTTCCTTCTGGAAAACATGAGGGCCTTAAAGTAAACATAAAGCTTTTTTAGATATGTCTTGATATATCCATGAAACAGGAGGCCAAAAATCACTATTGTTTTTTGATATTCCTACCCACACACTTTTTATTTTTAATTTTGCTTTTAATATGATGCTATCTCTTCTCATTTTATTGTTTCATCAGGAATTTGTCTATTTTCTTTCTGTCTTTTAAGCATTTAGTTGCTTTTCTTCATTTTATAAACCCTGCTGACAGAATGTAGAAACCATGGTAAGCAAGGAATTGCATTTCCTTCCTGAATATGTGTGTTCTGTTTTCTCGCCCCAACAAGCTGTTGTTTGAAACATGAAAAAGAAATTCAAGTCTGGGCAGAGTAATACCTAATCATTAATAAAGAACTTATCCAAATAAGGATTCAGAAATGAGTGAAACTACCATCTGATGGATTTGCCTGTGAGGAAGAGAGGTCGTTGTGTGACCTTGGATGATTAATTTTACATTCTCGTGCCTATGTTACCTCCTCCATCCATTCTTCTGTCTTGCCTGCCTCACATTCAAGGTAATCGGGGCAAGGACTATTTCTCATGTGTGCATTTGCCAGCCAGCACTGTGGGTTTTGCAGCACTGTAAAATGCACATATGAGAAGCAATATCTGAGGGCAGATATAAGAGGGTACTTTTTGCCTTGTGTATAGGATCATGGGGTGACAGGCGCATGACAACAAGTCACAGACCTCTGGAGTCCCCTGTCCCTTGTTGGGGGCAATCCCTGTGGCTAGGCAGGAGCAAAGCTGGTGCATTGGGAATGCAACAAGGACATGTCTCTGCCATGGCAGGGCAATGACAGGGACATGCATGTTTGGGGTAGTGACGAGGTGAGAGTGCTGGGTCACGTGGTGGAGATGGGATGTGTCTTCATGGACAACAAGCTCTGCAGGTCTGTTGGTGGCACACACTGGCTCAAGACCCGATTTGTTAATCTCATTTGCAGGATCACCTCTAGAGGAGAAATCCTTGGAAAAACATGTTTTTGCTTAAATGCCACAGGTATGGATCTAGGGACTCCAAGGCTGACCTGGTGAACTCCAACCAGCCCATCTGCCATGCAGTGACCATGCAGTTGACTTGACATGGGCAGAAAGGCCTGGGAGGGATCCTTTCCATAAGGGTCTTGATGTTATTCGCTGCAAGCGCAGGTAGTATTTGGAGAGAGTCTGATCATCAATCAACACTACAGATGTGCTGTATCATATCATATTATATCACAACACATCATATCATATCATATCATACCATCTCATTGCTCTACTCTAGCAGTTGCAGCCTGGACAGAACTGGTTTAATGTAAAAGCAGCACTTCAAGACCTGTGTGAACCCTGAGAAGAGTGTATGCATCTCCAGCTAGAGTCCTGATCCTCTGGTCCAGCCTATGACCATGGCTTCAAGGATCTCTTTGATCATGGGGACACTTCCCAAGGCATTTATTTACTGTTAGGGTTGAATGTCCTAGCAGGAAATGCAGGCCACTTGGGATGTATTCCCCAGCAGAGACACTGAGCCTTAGGTCTGCAGAGCAGTCTCCCACTGCCTTGCCCTGTTCTGATTTTCCCTGCATGTCCTGGTTCCCACTGCACATGGAACAAAGCACCAGTTGTACACCCCTCTCCCCTCCCCCCGCCCCCAAATCTGTAGTGTTTTTTGCTCTCAAGTGAAATGCTTTCTGCCAGCAAACAAGGAGAGAAAGAAGGACAGATCTTAAAAAAAAAGAAAAAGAAAAAAAGAAAAAAAAGACAAAACCCACACAAAAAGGAGAAGGAAGATTTTTTTCCTTACAGTCGGTTGTGATTTCGTAGGGGGAGTTGAGGCGCGCGTCTCCGCAGGGTGAAGTGCTCACGTACAGATGGAACAGGATGTTCTCCCGCAGCCTGTAGCCTCCTTCTTTTAATCGCACAAAGATTGATCGCTCCCAGTCTTCTCGCCGTTTGCTATGATCACAAAAGAGGTTCCAAGTCATTTGTTACATGCCAAATCAGAAACATTTCTGTGCTCTCTCTTGCTCTCTCTCTCCTTTTTTCTCCTCTGCTTCTTTGTTTGTTTTTATTAGCACCTGCCATCATATATTCTGGCTAGTGACAAGAAGAGTAAAACAATAAGCTTCTCCAAGTGAAGAAATATGTGAAGGGGGTCAAAACTGCCAAAGTGCTTTTGGCTTGCTTACCTAGAATATATTTGAATGATAAAACATGTGGATCCTTCTCACATGTGTGGGATGCATAAACATATTCATTTTAAAGTGGTTCTGGTGCATGAAAAAAGGAAAAGTTCTCTTAGGCTCTCATGTGAACACATCAGTTCTGCTCATCACAATGCCTAGGCACGTGTTTAAATCCCATTAACATCAATCACTGCAGCTGAGATGTGTGTTCATATGTTCCACTGAAAAGGGCCTCTAAAGAAGCACCCAGATTTTATGACCACTGCCAGCCCTCCCTCCTCCCCAGGTGTTGCTCTCTTCCCACATTCAACCAGAGCCACCTACAAGTGCTCTGCTCAGGCCAGCAGTGTCCTCTTGGTCACTTGGCATTTTTGAAAATCAGAATCCATCCTTGAGAAGTGAGGACTAAACTTGAGTGGGCTTTTCTCAGCTGTGTTGAAAAAGATACTTATTAAGCTGAAGCTTTTATCTTTGCAGTGGTTCAGCAGCTAGATGGGGATGCAGTGCACATATTCCATTAGCAACAGCTGCCCGGGAGGCCAAACCCTCCCAGTGCTGCCGTTTGCAGCAATAGCACAGCATTAAGGCTTTGCCGCTGTGTGGCTCCTCCGATGGGTTACATTTGGGAAGATATGGGTGATTTCTCTGACAGACAGCTGCCTCTAATATGTACATTTGGGTGATGGTCATGATTGTAATTTTGAAGGTGAAAATGTGATTAGTGAAATTATAATGAGAGTCCTTTCCCTCCGATGGTCTGGTTGTTCCCTCAAGAACGCAAGGGTCTTTTTGGAGGAATATCTCTGAATAGAACAGCACCTGCAGATAGTGATTTTCCTAGGATACTCTTCATAAGCCGAAATCCTACCCATTTAATTCACTATAGGACAGCCCATTAACCAAGGCGATTTCTGATGGTTTCTCTGCCTCCTGTTAGTGCAAACAGGGGTGCTTTCTACTCAGTCTTTGAGCTAGTTCTTGGCTTTAATCCAAGCTGCCTCTGCCTGTTTTCTCCTGGAGCAGCCTCTGTGCTATTGAAGCTGTTTGGCTGTCACTCTTCCATGGTTTGGGTGTTTTGTCATTTTTTGATGCCAGGATGCGTTTGCTGTCAGGAGGAATTTACAGGCACATTAGCTCGCCTGTCAGGGACAGGGAGGCACATGGGCCACTGAGCTGGGGCCGCCACATGCAGCTCCTTCATTTTCTGCTGGCTGTGGTGGAATTTCCCAACTGCACTAATTATATTATCGCCCTGATACAAGCCTCTGAAAGAATAAAATATCTGTAAGTCCTGCTGCTTGGACTTTAGAGCAATTGCAGGTAGTTTTAAATAATTCACTGCAAAATCAGCTGGGAGAATACAAAGCTGTGCAGTCCAAATGCCTGCTATTATTGCATTAAACCTCACCAGAGCTGGGTGAGAGGATGGGCAGCTTGCAGTACTTAGAGACAGTTGCTATGTAGGGTTGGAGCAGTCATGCTTTGGGCTGGATTTCAGGACTTCCCAGTGATCAGCTCTCATCCTGTTTCACTGGTTATTGTTTTTCACTGATTAACTTTGCCCTCTTACCTCTCCCAGAGTACCAAGAAGGGTCTGCGGCCAGTGTGGTTGACAGGTTGGGTGATAGACAGCTGCTCTAAAAATAGATGGCAGGGCTGGAGGACTCTTTTCTCCAGGAGGCTGAGATTCTCTGCATCACATATTGTCCTGACCTGCCTTCAGGATGGTTTTCTGGGAGCTGAACTCAAACATGAGAGTCATTCCCACACTGTGGCTGAATAGGTTTAATAACAAAACTCTGAGGGTATTGTTGTAAAAGAGTTTGTATTGCAATGCCATCTGCATGGCTTAGCAAAGATTCTTGTGCATGGGCTGTTTAGTGTATTTCAAAGCCCAGGAGGACCAGGGATCTTGTAAAAATGGTCCAGGTGAAGCATGAGATGCACTTCTGCAAAGTCACTTCTACCCCAGCACCAGTACACTTCTGCCTTCCCTCTGGGACAGTTGTTTTGAGCTGTGAGGGGGCAGATGACTTTGCAGTAGCAGCCCTTTGCAGTGCCCTTTGTACAGCCATACACACCTGCACAAAGCAATGGAGAAGGAAGCCCATAGTGAGTCCACAGATCCCACTCATTCAGGGGGTAGCATTAAAGTGTCATTTCTACAGGCTGGCAGTGACTAAAAGTGGAGAATTTGTCCCTATACCTTTGCCTGTTATGAATTCCTGTGGGAGAGTTAGGATTTGAGGCTGATTCAAGAAAGATATTTCAAAAGGTGTGAAATTCTAATCTTTTGTTGAAGTCCATTATTCAGCATAACACATCTATGTTTTGAGCTGACATCAAGAAGATACTTAAGCACATCCTTATGGTTTAATACATATGAAGCATTTTGGTGAAACAAGACCTAAGAAGCAGAGGAGCTGTTTTTAGTATGAAAATGTATGTATGGGAAGTTTCTAGTACTACATATTACACTAGAGCATCCTAGAGAAACTAACAGCAGGCTTAAAAGGAAGGGGCTGTGTCCATAAAGAAATAGTAGATGTATAACAAGCCTCTGGTTTTCCTGGGAAAAAACCTTAACTAGCAATTTAAGACTATTCCTTGCTTTTTCAGTATAAAATAAACAGTGATTTGCATCTGACTTGCTGGAAGAGTTTACGTTTTGGTAAGATCATCCTTCCAGCACCTGCAGGGTCACTACAGCAGCAAGCCTACTATAGTGCTGATTTATTTTAAGAATAGTCTATTAATTTTATTTTTCTTTAAAAAAGAAGAGTTGGATTTTCTTTTCTTCTCTATTGTCCAGTTGGTATAAATAATACCACTAAAATCAATGTGAATTTTTCCTACCTTCATTGCAAGGTTGTGGTATTTGTATGCTTTTTGATGGTGATTTTTTGAAAAAGCTTCTCAAAAGGTCTTTCTTGTCCGTCTTTTGTACATCAGAAAATTTATGTCTTACTTCTCATCTCTTTCGTGAAAGTCTTGAGAACTGGAGGATTATGGTTGTCATAAAAATGAAATCTGGGAGGGCTAAGGGTTTTAATCAGACGGGTTAGAAGCTGTCAGGTTTTAGTTGTGCTTTTAGCTTTTATTTAACTCAAGCTCTAGACAATGAATTGTTGAAAGAAAAACTTCCTTTTGAAGTTTTTGTCACTCGTGCTTCTTAGAGAGGATAAAGTTCCCATTCTGGAACTCTTTCCCAGGAAAAGTCAGAAAAGTCATACCTGTAACATTTAGCAATAAGAAGAGGAGAAAAAAGTAATTTGCATATTGCTGCAACTTTGGCTTGTAGGTGGAATTGTTCTGCAGCTTAAATATGTGAAGAAGTTGCCCTCTTCTCTCTTTATAGATATGGAAAAAAAAATTTGCCCCAGTACATGACAATTCATCTCACCCACAACAGATCCTTGAACAGAACTGTGGAGTCCCACCTCAGAGATGCCCATCTCTCTCCACTGGTGATAAAAGGAGCCTTGGGGATCTGGGTCGCACTTGACTGCCAAGTAGATTCAATTCAGTGCATTCATGTCTCCTGGTCATTATTTTTATATCCTGGCTTTTGCTTTCTCCAACCTGCTTGCCCCTGATTTTAGAAGCCTTTATGCTACACTCAGCCAAGCATTTTGCTTTCACTGAGATCAGTGGTAGCATTTGTAAATTCTGGAAAAGAGGTTCCTTTTCAAAGACAGCATAATACAGAAAAGTAATTCTTGCACTGGAAGTTCATGAAGTTTGAAATCCAGGTGCCGAGACCACTTTAAGCAGGTGGGCTTTGTGAAGGACGTTATGTGGAAAATAGGAAATACTCTCCACAGAACAGACTTGCCTGCTCCATAGTGAGCAGTGGAAAATTTAAGCATTTTGAGTCAAGAATGGTGCTTTCATTCTCTTTTTGGGTTAGGGGACGATTTTTTTGGTCCTACTTAATATATGACTTTGTATAACAGGTTCCTGGCCTGGGAGAAGATTTTAATTTGGGCTACGTTAATGCAAATTATTACAATGCAGAAGCCACATTTGAGTTTTCCCCAAGCCTGAAATGGTGTGCAGGGAGTCCCAGTGGAGTTAACACATCTGTCCTAAAAAAACTGTCTTTTTAGCTATGCAGCAGCATCATGTGTTTGCTCTGGCAGTGGGAGATGTCCCTCTTTTTCTAGAGAAAAAGGGGTAAATGTGACTTCAATGTACAGAAACTGCATTTTCTATTTAATTTTGAACTCCCCCATTTTCTCACCATACGACAAAGCTCCTGATGATGGCAGAAGATTGCATGAAGCAATAAATTAGAATTGAAGAATATATCATAACACACAGTTTTGTTTCCCCATGGACTTTAAGAAAGCAAAATCTGATTTGACAATATCTCCAGCTCTGTCTTTCAAAGGTGCTTAGCCTTCATAATTTTGGTTGAGATTTTTATTGTGTGAGCTGGTTAGGGCAGCAGTGTGCCTGGTCTCAGCTCAGCAAAGACTGATTTGAAGTTACTGTGAACAGAGCTTGTGCTGCAATGAGGATTCTCTTAAAAAAAGACTGTTAACATTGATCCAAATAAAATAATAATATGACTGAACATGTTAGGTAGGTGGATCAATACAATAGTTTAAGATACAGTGTTAGGACTTGTTTCCCAAGAGACCATAGCACGAAGCAAGTACTAGGGCTGCTACACTGCTGAAAACATAATAATTTAATGTAAACTTGAAAGCAATTCAGACTGAAATAGAGAAAATATTGTTTTTGATTAAACCCTTCAATGCTCTTGTCCCCCTTTGTTAGCCAAACCCATGTACTCAATATACTATCTTGTTTTCCACTCCAGCCTGAGGTGAAAATAATCATTATTCCTATTATTGTTGCTTTGGTACAACAATATCATAGGTGCTTACAAGAACACACAATCCTACTTAGTCTAATCCCTGTATCTGTGACTTGATGCAAAACTTTCTGGAGTCAAAGGAAGTTTTTGCCCTGAGGTAAATGGCCTTCAGAAAAAGTCACATGAATATGTATGCAAGGATGGAAGGCAGAAGAATGAGCTATAGAGAAGGAGGTTTTTTTGGTTTGTTTTCTTTCCTTGCTTCCTTCATTCCTTGGTTCCTTCCATATAATTGTCTGTCACCTTCCCACTGCGCACCTTGGTAAAGATGTCAGCTCCACTGTGAGGCTCACATATGTTCTGCTCAGCCTGCCATCCCACCTCTGGGTTGACCAGGTCCAAATCCATCAGCCCTTCCATGCAGCCCAAGTGCTCTGGCTCCTGCGCATCTGGATGGCCCCTACCAAGCCTGTGTAAGATGGCTGATGTCTTTTTCTGTATTGGGGGATCCAAAACTGCACATAGTATTGTAGATGTAATCTAGTAAGTGCTGATTAGTAGTGGAGGATCACATCCCTTGACTGACTCCTCCTACTTCACAGGATCTCATTGACCCTCTCTGTTTCCAGGCACACTACTATCTGATGTCCACCTTGCTATGAACCCTGTCTCTTTTCAGCACAGCTGCTCCCCAGTCTGTAATGTTGCAGGTCATTCTTTCCCCCTTGATGTACGATTTTGCATTTGTCCTTGTTGAGTTTTCTGTCAAAGTTCCTACTGGTCCAGTCCTCCAGCTTGCCTGGATGACAGACCAGCCCTCAAGCATGTCGGTTGGTCCCACACACATTTTGATGTCCTCTGCAAAGATTAAAACCAACACTACATGGCCTTTTCCAGATTCTTGATAGACATGATCAGTGAGGTACCAACACAGACTTCTGTGGTACCCCAATTATTACCATCTTCTAAGGCTGTCTATGACCCATTAACCATTTAAATGGTAACAAGGTGGATTTGGCTGAAGGCAGAAACAATAATTCCACTGTAATGATTCTACATGCTATAATGTTTTAACACATCATAAAGAAGGCGTGAGTAGATAGCATCTCACACTTTGACACAAAGTTTACTGTGCTGTTAACACTCACTGACTCTCTAGTGAGTCAATGAAGACAATAATGATCACTTCCTTGGGATCTTTCAGCAGCAGCAAGGAAGATGGGAAAATGGCTGCAGTGACCCCCTTCCAGTCTATGTCCAGTGAATGATGCTATTAAGCCTGCACGTAAAGATTTGTACAGAATCATCAGACTTCATAAAGCTGTACTTTATGAGTCATATCTAATCACTACTGAAAGAAAATCAGCTGAAGTAAAGGAGCTTATGACCCAACACTTTAGACTATCTAACTCTCATTTTTTTTCCTATGCAGTGCATTGGTCCTTCATCAGCTAAAGACTCAGAAACAATGACATACAGAAACAAATAGTTCAACTATCTGGAGAATGGATCTGTGCCACTGAAGGCTGTATAACAGTTCTCAAGAATCAACAGAATTCAGTTACCTTAAATGTAGCTCCAGCTGTGAGTAGAGGAAGTGAACAAATGCCCTTCTTGCCAAAATTTCTGCATGGCAGTCATTGACCGCAAGCCCTTGGTCGTTAATGTATTCCCCATTTATACATTTGGTACCTGATGACAGCACAATAACCTGAGCTTGCCTGATGTCCAAACCTGTAGGAAGAAAAACAAAAAGGTTGTGAAGTTGCCAGGGGTGAGTATGATATCATGATTGTTAAAGTTCTCACAGCCCACACTTTGATGTGGCAGCCAGACAGCCCTAATAGGATGCTTGTTAAGGTATGGCCTTTGGAATATGCAGGAATCTCACATCTCTCTGTTATTAGAATAATAAGGGCTCTATTTCAGTCATGCTGCTAATTCCAGATAAAAGCTCACCACGAAGTTTACTTGTTAAATCAATAACTACATCATAGGAGAGCATATGCTGTAGGGAGGTAATAAAGATCTCCTGCAGTGCTGATAAATGGCCAGGTTTTTATGAGCTGTTGAAGACATTTTCTGGTGGGAACACATGCTCCCTGTAATGTTAGGTTTCATTACTGTTGCACTATAAGTAGTAAATAAAATGCAAGTAACATTTCTGGGGCTTTAAAAATTACCAAGAAAAAAAACCAGATCTGACTTTCAGTCCAGTTTTCTTTTAGTTTCTCCAAGAGCAGCTACATTGGTGCCCTTTTCACTGTGGTCTCAGGGATGGAGCATTTGTCATTGAGACCAGCTTTGTTCCTCTGTTGCCTCTCCAGATAGCGGTGATGACAATTCAGAGATGTGCCTTTCTTGGTCCAGATAGACACTTCCTAGGATTAAATCCGAATTTCTTTGGAGTCAGTGGCAAAATGCTTACAGACTTCTACTAGACTCAGGTTTCACTCTAAAATGTAGCTCCTTCAGCCCTGTGGACAATTTTGAAGGAGAGTTAAGAATGAACTGAGCCAAAACTGAAATTAACTTTGAAAAACACATCTCAGGGTGCATCTCTCTGAATAGGAAAGAAAAGGGAGCAGCTCTTCGGAAAAAGAACTTTTCTGGATGACGGGTACATTCTTTAGATATGACAAAATAGCCTAAGACTGTTGTTCTGTGTTTGACACAATGGCTGTGGATAGCCAAACACATGTACAGCACAGCAGAACAAGTCAGACTGTCAGTGTTGGCATGGTTGTGCCCATGTAGTGTCACCTGAGATGCCCCTGGTGTTCTGCCTAGCATCTGGTTGCTGGTCTAGCGAAGTCCAGGAGGTTCTGCATGTTCCCCATGCATCTCACACAGAAATCCATAAGGACACTCAGTGGAAACGCATACTTATGTCTAAGCAACTGAATCAAGACCTCAAAGTGTGACAAGTCAGTGACAGAGACAGGCCTGAGGCTGCAAATACTCATGGGGGAATGGAAACAACCTCACCATGGGCCACAGTAATGATGTTTCTATGACGTTAATTTGATTTTAGAAAAGCTTTAGGAATTATATTACAGAGTCAGCAATATTATTTTTTCTTATGATGAAGCAATTGAATTAGCTGAAAAACTGCAGAGATTTTTTGGGTTGGCAGCACCATGGCTGAGGCCACGTTCTCTTGTAAAATCCATTGGAGCTATATAAGAAAAGAGCTTAACGGAGAAGGAAACTATATTTTAAACATAAAGGGCTGGTGCTGCCAATGATTCCCCAGTTAGTAAATATGATTAACAGCACTTCATAATCTCCACACAGCACTGGGAATAGTAGTGGATGACATGCTACAGCACTGTCATCATGCTTAATGTATATAACTGCAAGAGATGCCAAAATTATTTCACACCTAAATTAGTATGAAAACTCCATCAGTTTAGTAGTATTGTGGCATTGCAGCATTGTGACATTTGCAGGAGAGATATAAGGATTGTGAAAAATTCAGTTAATCACACTCGACCCTGTGGTTGTGATAGTCTCATTCGGAAGTTGTTATAAGTCCTAGTGACAAAGTACACATCACTGTATGCCTGTGCTCAAAGTTTAAGCTCTATTTGTTACTATGAATGTGACCCTAAAAAAAAAAAAAGAGGTGGAAATCTTAAAATCCAAGAAGTGAAGATAGGAGCACATTGGAAAAACACAGAGGAGAAATGCAATTACAAAGACTTTGTGTTTATTTGTTTTCTTACCAGGTATAAGTTGATTTGGACAAATGACTCCTTTCCTACAGAGAAAAGTATCTATACTCTGTACATTAAAATTACTTTTCCTTAGGGTCACTGCTTTAATGAGAAAAGTAATAGGTATCTTAGATCAACACATGTCCCTCTAGTTAACTGTGTCTTTCACATGGACTAACACCAAAATTTTCATGAGACACTGCCTGCCACAGAGGCAGTTGAGTCCCACTCAGCATCTCAAAAAGTAGAATAGACTTTCCTGAACAGTATATAGTATTTTCTTTGGCTGGAAGGTCCACAAAAAGAATAATCTAATTTGTTTTTTTGGTTCTGTTTTACCTTTTACCAATGTAGACAGAGTCTTATTTGCCTCAGCACAGCAGTACACCAGGAGGCAATTCCCTTGTACAGAAACCTGTGAGCCTCTCTGCCTACCCCTGAGGACCTCTGTCAATATCCTTCTCAGGGCAGTGAGACCAACTGTTTCCTTCTGCTTACATTAGCATACCCCTAGTGTGTCTCCTCCTTTCCCCCTTCACCTTGCAGTCAAAGCACCAGGCTCTGCAAATACAGAGCAAACCATCTGGGGAAGCTCTCCTTCTCATCTGCTCTCTGGGAGCTATACCTTCTTCGCCCCTCCCAATCAGTCCAGTACACAGTGCAGTGCCTTTTATTATTTCAAACATTTTATCCATAAATAAACTTAACTCTTTCTCGCTTCTAATATGAGGGTAATTTGATGAACACACTTGGGATTTTCTGTAAGATCTGGACTTATTCACAAATGAAACAGAAAGGCACTCGGCACCTATTTGATCCAGCAATAGTATGAAACCCTCTAATGTTGTTTGCTATCACAGTGTCCACCTGCACATCAATAGCTAGTGTGCTTGGGGTGTTCATTTTTGAGCGAATTAGCTCCATATGTCAGCCTTTAGTGATATGGGACCCCAGTAGGTAGTCGTGTGTGGACACAGCCTGGGGAGCTCGCCAGTTTTGGCAAGGTGCAGGTGTTTGTAGAACATCACTTAGATGTTGCCTGGGGCTGGAGGCAATGGTTTCCAAGAATTTGCAGAACCAATCTGAGTGTTAAACATTAAAAATCTCCATGTATTTTCCATTTGCAATGTCAGGAAATAATCCATGTTCCTCTATGCTCAGAAATACCCAAGAGTTATGTCTCACTACTGTGGCACTCAGAAACACAGGTGTACATGACTTATGCATTAGCTCTGAAATATTTACACCTCACTGGGGAGCCAAATGGGGAAAGTGATCTGTGACCAATGTAGCACCATTCAGTGCTGCCTGTGAGGGCACCCAGCATGATGAGAAATACTTCCAGCAACCTGACAGTTGCCCGACGTGTTCAGGAGCATATATACTAACAGATTGTCCTCTTGCATGCCGTGTTTGGTACATACACAGAGTTGGAGGTCTATCCCCTGTGAAATGCTTTGTATTATTTCCAGTGAACATAGGAGGAATTTTTCTCTGAGAATAAGACATGTGATGCCTAGCTCATGAAGGCAAATTTTAACATTGACTAATCACATTGGCATTTTAGGCAGCATTTTCAGCTCTGGAGCCTAGATATTTGCTTCAGTGATTCAGAATTAATTGGCACTTCAGTACATTTGTCTATTTTGCATTAAACCCAGTAATTACTAACTCTTGTTATTAATGTTTACTTCCTTTTGCCTGCAGAATACTTCAAATTTCCCAAGTTGTTTCTATTTATGAAAGTAAAGCTACCTCCTAAACATTAATTGATTTAACCTCAGATATACAGCAGATCTAGACTGTGCACACCACTCACTAAAGCTTTGTGAGTTGGAAAATCCTACACGAGCAGTAGCTGGCACCACCAGCCACATGGCACCTTCCCCACTTAGGGTTGTACAGCAGGGTATGACCCTAAACAAAGATTGCTCTCTGCAAGACCTGTGTTTTTACTGAGGGAAGTCAATCTCAGAAGAAAGATCCAGGGATCTAACTGCTCTCAGGTTATTTGACAAACAAGGAGAAATGGGCTACATTATTATGACCTTAACTCCTGACCCACTCATTGTCAGAGTTCATGAGGCATTTCCTACCCTCGCTGCCTTCTGCAAAGTAATGTTTGAGGAGACATTAGGTTAAAAGTAACTAGTGAACGATTTATAACAGGCACCTGCATTAGGTTTCTATTATTTGCCTAAAGACTTCTAATAGTTTTCAATTTGAAAAGGAAATGGAGCAGGGGAAAGGAAACTGGGGAGCTGTGTCAGCATAGCGATTGGGTCCTGGCTAACACCCTGCTGTCAAGGACAGCTGAGAGAGCAGGAAGGGATTTCACCACATTTTAGCTTCACAAATTCTACCAATTAATTGGTTGCATTATAGAACAAAAATATATCCATAAATGACACATTGCCTTTGATCACAGACTCGGCCTAATGATCTGGTGAGGTAATGAGTCATTCTGGTGCTCTGCTGCAAGCCTGAGCCCACCCTTGGATCTAGAGGCAGGGTCTCCTCTCACAGCCAGGCAGGGGTAACCTCAAACCCCCTCATCTTAATTTTCTGTGGTAGTGCAGACTTTCACGTCATAGTTGAGCTGTTGAAAAGAAATTGGGTTTTATTATAAGCCATTTTCAGTCTGCTGACACCAGCGGTGACATTCATTTCAGCTGTTCTGGATAACTAGAGTTTAGATGTCCATAGCTGAGCTAATTGCTCTAGACTCTCTTTATAGTCAAAGGAGAGAAACTTTCCTGAGAAGTGATTCATCTGGCCTAGTTTAGATACTTGCTTTTGGATAGTCTGCATTACACCTCAGTATTGCCAGCTTCTCTTCCTGAACCCTGAAGACCTGTAGACAGTCAGCAGAAAGATAGCTTTGTACACCGCAGACAGATGGTTTTACTAAGATTTCTCTAATTACAATTAATGAAATACCAGTCAAAACTCCCCAAATCATAAGAGTGCAAGCAGAACAATCTACAGCCTTTAAAACTTTCCCCCCCCTTATGTTTAAACTTTTTGAAGTAATTTTTTTCAGCTTTTTTTCCCCACAACAATTAAGGATAATTATATCAATGTTAATATATTCATGGATGGTCATATTGCCTTGAGCTGAGCTATTACACACAGAAAGCAAACAGTGCTGTCTTCCCTCCAGGATCTCTGAAAACAAAATCAGGGACAGCTCTGGTGTAGATAATGTCATGAACTGGGCTTTTAAGTCAGTCATGGCCATAAACACAAAATGTCTACATTCATCTTCTTGGAGACATAGCTCTACCAAAAAAACAAGTGTTTTGGCTATTCTAGTCAGTGTGTCCCCTGATTTTAATGGCATTATCCTCACTTCTAGTGTGCTAAGATCATTAAAACCTTCCATAATACAGAATCTGTAGCCCTGCATATTTATGCATTGGAAAAGGAAAATCAAAATCCCCAGGTAATCGCAAGAGGTGTTGACCATTACACAAAATCAGGGAACTGAATCACACTGCCTGTGTGTTGGAGAACTCCTGTGAAATTCAGTGAGCTTAATTCACATTGAACAGGATGGAGTTTACAACTGCTAACACCAGAATACATCTGGGATCATGCTTTGGCTTCTCAGCAGCTGGCACAGCATGTAAAGAAACACCAGTCAGTGTGCAAGCAACTATTGCACTGCATGTTTTGAACCCTGCTAGTGGGGGGTGAAATCTGTCTTCTTTTACGACATGACACCATGAAGACAACTCACTGCTAGAAATATATTCATTTTAAATTAGAAAAAATAACCAGAAAAATCAGGTTTGATTAATTAAAAAGAGCCCACCTCTTTCATTGGTTGGGAGACACTTACACAAAATCCTATGCGGTAAAAAGGAAAGCCAGAAATAATGACAGTGTAACATCAGCCCTTGTGAATAATTCATGGGATACAATTTCATGTTATTTTAAACGGTGCTGCTTCTCTCTCTGATAAGCAATAATTTTATGCTCTTTCTTTACCTTTTTTAACAAATCAGTCAAAAGGATTGCCTATTGTTATCTGCAAAAAAGTGTATTTGGAGTAATTTTCAAGGCAACTTAATTGAGCTCTGATCACAGAGGAGGGTTTTTTTTTAATACCCTCTACTCATAGCTGAGTAAGCTCAGGTTTCCATTTCAAGTTTGTTTAGAGAAGGAAAATTTCTTGATGTTACATAGCACTGACAAGTCCCGCATTATTTTCTCTTATCTTCTTCCCTGGCAGCTCTACCATATCCTTAGAATGGCTTTAATTTTGTAATAGGAGATAGTCAGGACATGAAAGGGCGGTGATGCTGGAAAAGCTGCCTGAAGGGAGGTGCTGTGGGCTCAGTCCTGTACCCCACTGTCCCAAGGCAGGTCCCCGAGCCCGTGCAGAGCCTTGCAGGGACTGCACTGCCAGGCTGTGGGCTGCTGCTGGACACCCTGGGAGTGGGCAATGTCCCATGGAAAATACCTGCAAAAGAGGTGAAGAGCTCTTCTCATCTTCTCCCTCCAAAAAATCAGGAAAACCCTCCATGTTTCTCTGGAAGTGCAAACCATTGTCCCTGTATGTTAATGTTTGCACAGGGGGTAGGTCTGCAGTTAGAAATGAAGGATGTGTTTACCCAGGTCCATTAGTCTATTTGCCCTGCAACTTGGTGATGCATCTACAGCCCCCTCTATTCTGAGGTTTCAAGGGGATCAAAATAAAAATATGTGTGCAAGAAGGGAGCTGAGAATTGAGGGAGTGGTGTGTGGCATGGTGTACCTTGTCCTTCAGTTTCGATGTAGAATATGCACTCCTGACACAGGGAGCTCTGCTGTCCCAAGCTCTGCATGGAGAACAAAACCACTCATGACTCCAAAAATGATGAATATGTAGCCATAAGAGAAGAACTGTGTACAGCAGGCATGATTAACAGCATGCATATACCTATTAACCATATGCTTTTTTCTGCCAGCCATAAAGACTCTGCTGCAGTTCAGTTTTTTCTCTCCATTTTCTGTGGTGGTGATTGTGATCATTTCAGTGACAAACAAGAGCCTGGGATTTCAGTGAGCACTCCGTCTGCATCCCCTAGCTTCCAACTGGGTGTCCTGAAGAACAGCCCCGAGGTGGATGGAAGCAGCTGATGTGAGGTGGCTGACTAAAATCTGGGAGGAAAGAAGTATTTTAAGGGCTTATGAAATGTAATAGCAGAAGTCTGAACAAAAGGCAAATAAACAGCTAGCAAATAATAAGAATAAAGAAGTGGCTAGCAGTGAAGTTACAGACATTTGGAGGTATCAATGTAAAGTCTTTGAAATGCTGGAGTTGCACAGGGATTTTTCCTCCTGACATCAAACTCGGTTGTGTGGAACTGAATATATTGTATTTCTGTGGAAAGTGAGGGTTTAAAGGGAGCCTCTGAGAGCCTCATATTTTCTTCCCTTATTAATGTCTTGAGTAATCCTGCCTCTGACTGCACTGCCTAGGGAAGGCTTTTCTTTGCAGTGCTCTTCATCTTCATCAATGAAGGAGCAGGGACAGAGTAACAGTCCTCTCTGCCCTGATCTCTGACCCCTCTGTGCTGGAAGCAAGAGCCAGGGTATTGTCTGAGATTGGTCATGGCTCTCCTTTCACAGCCAAACACATTAATTTTTCCCCCAAACCACATGAGGTGGGGGAGGGTGGATTTTATTTGCAAATGAATTCCATATTCAGCTCCTCTGGAAGAAAAATCCCTTTCTGACACAAGCCCATTTTGTACTCTTTGATCACAACATGAGTGCCTGAAGATGGATTCTTGCACTAATCCATTTTGCAAGATACTACTATGCAGGTCTTTCCATTAAGCCTCATTCAAAAGGTGGATTTTCCAGTTTGGAAGAGAATAGCACAAAGTGGGTGTGAATCAGAAAACAGAGGCAAAACTTCTGGGGGCTGCAGAGAAGAGTGAAAAGTAGGAAAGAATACAAAAATTAAATATGCAAACTATGAACATGGTGTAAGTGTATCTGAAAGGTGTAAACTCCAGGAAGAGAGGTGGATACTAAACTTAGAGCAGGACAACCGAGGTCCTGAGATGACATCAAAGAAAATAAAAGTCAGGCTGAATAACTGGTGAAAATTATTAGCAATGAGATCCATTAGGATGGAATGGTCTCCCATGGTAGTGTTGAAAGCCCCATTGCTAATTGATTCATTTAAATCTAGACTGGAAAAAGCACTCGGGAACACACCACAGGGAACAATCTTGTGCTTGCAGGGAAATGGACTGGATGGCTTAGTGGTCTTTCCCAGTTCTAATTTCTATGGTCCATTTCTTTTCTCCGCTCAGTGGATGGAAAGGATGAAATCCCATCAGCTTTGCTTCTGAGGAGTGTGGAAGAAGACAGTGCTGTACTTGCAAGCACCAGTGCCCTTTGCCTTCCTTCCTTTCCTCTTTGTGGGCTTTGGAAATCCAGAAGGTGAGGAGGGACAGTCAGGCCAAGCCCTTGCATGTTTCACTGTGATACCAAATCCTGGCGGATTTTTTTACTTTTTTTAAACCTAAATTGATAGTGGCAAAGTCAAGTTATTTGAGGGTCCTTTCCTTCCATGTGAATTTGAATACTGTTTATCTCCTCAGGAAGAGAGTTGTGTAGGGGCTTACACATAATTCTTAATTTTAAAACAGAACTGAACTTCACTTTTCCTGCCAGGTCCTCAATGCAGAAATCTGTGTTTCTCTAATAAATGTTGTGCCACTGATATGTGAGCATTAAGTAAATTGATTTTCTTATACACTAGTAAGATTTTTAGTTGCAAGGAGAAAGGATGAAATCCTAAATGTGGATTTTAGAAGGTAAGTATAGGAGGAACTTAATTTTATGTATGTGTGTGTGCTTTTTTGTTTTGTTTTGTTTGGGTTTTTTGTTTGTTTTGTTTTTAATTGTAAATGTACTTGCATCTAAAAACGTCTTCATGTATGTTTTACTAGGTCAGTAAAGTAAAAGCAATGGTTGTTGTCAGCAAGCCTTTATTCACCAAAGAAACTTCTCTTTTTAAGATGAGATGCACTCTTGTTATTGAGACTGGGACAACTTCCAGTTTCACTTATCAAAGAGCAGAATGAAAGTCTGACCTTCCAGCTCCTTGCTTGACACCCTTAGGAAACAGAAGTGCCTATTTTTAATTTCCATGTTTTATGCTAATTATTATACCTGTCCTGTGGCCAATGCAATTATATGAGACACAGAGCCAGGGCCTTCTCTGCACCTGCATCCAGGTTTTGAGAAGTGTCACTTACTGTTTCAATAAAAAATTACTTAATCTCTCTGGGACCAGGCTTTTAGCAACCATCTAACTGTGCAAATGGGACCTGAGATCCTAAATTACTCCTGTCACTCTCTTGAAGGAATTTGGTCTGGACACTGATCTGTAGATCATTCACGGTTTCTCCAACTGTTTTGGCTACCTGGGTGCAGCATGGGATGGAACTGACTGATTCTCTGAAGGCCTGAATGTTCTACTGTATTTTACTACTTTGCAACTTTCCTATTTATACTGAAGATCAGAAATAAATTGGACATCAGTATTCCTGATTGTATTTGGATGTCAGGCTTTATAAGTCTTGGTGTGACTGTAAAGATCCATGGAGACATATTGTCAACTTTAGTTTTTTCTATTATTCCACTTAGCAATGATTAAGATCCATTCCATGAGATACAGATGATAATTTCCCATCTTTTATCACAGTATGAAATTGCTATTTAGGGCTCTTTTGTCCAGTTCATCTTTATTTTATACAAGATAACTGAGAAGACCTCCTAATTTGCTTTTAACATCAAAATGATTGTCAGCTTAAAAAAAAATATATATATATAGAAGAGAGAAAATTGAAGTGAGAAATCAACTCATAACCTTTTTCTGTGAATGCCACACTGCCGTGACAAAGACTGAACTTTCTTAATGCTTCATTTTTAACAGAAAGCATGACAAAAATTTCCTATCAATATTTAAACTGCTAAGATTTGTCAAACACAAATGGGAAAATAGTGTTTAAATAGCAGTTTCATTTTGTCCTTAATGATTATGGGAGGGGTTTTTTTTTGCAAAGAGGACCACAGCAATAATAGATCATCTCTGCACTGAGTGACAGGAATTCTTTACTGAACCCTTGTGATTTCAGGTAGAGCACAAATGTACGCCCATATCTGTTCAGAGCTGGCAAAGGCCAAACTCTTTCCTTGGTGTAAATAGTCTGAATGCCACCAGCCTCCAGACCTCAGCACTCGGTGTGTGGCTCACACCTCCCACCCCGCTCTGCCCTGCCCTGGAACTTCCCATCTCCCCGATCCGGGGAAGAGGCTGTCCATGCTCTCTCCTCAATGTCCTGTTCAGGGGGAAAGGCAGCTGCCCTGCCTGGTGACCCGTGGTGGGTCCACACTCTTCGCCAAACCCGGCAAGTGCTGCTTCCGCAGCACTCAGTGCTCCTCAGCCTCCTGTCATCTCATGATCTGTGACCCTGAGCATCAGGGCTGGAGGTACATGAGAGTGCTCCAGTTTTGCATTTGTTGGCCTGTGTTAGAAAATATTAGCTTGCTTCCCCTTGATTTTTTTTTTTTCAAATTCATCAACTGACCTATAATAACAACATTAATATCAATGCTAACAACAACAACAGTAATAACAACAATAATAATAATAAAAACTCTTTCCTGCAAGCTTTTCAATAGGAAGGTACAGCAGAGCAGTGGGTCAAAGTAAGATATCCAAATTGCACCTGAGAGACAGAAAGACAGGGAGCTGGTGGGTCATTTTTCCATGACAAGAAACACCAAGAAACATCTACTGTTGAGATGAAATGTTGGTTGATCCTGGCCAAGAGCCAAATACCCACCCAGCCTCTTGCTCACCCCACTCTCCCATGGGACTGGGAGGAAACAGAAGGAAGGTAAGACTAATGGATTGAGATAATGACAGTTCATGGTTGCTCGGCAAGACAAATGCCATAAGCTCAGCTGTTTCCCTCTTCTACTTACTTCCCTGAACTTTTACTGCTAAACACAATGTCCTGTGGCAAGAAATACCCCCTCCATCAGTTGAGGACACCTGTCCTGGCTAGGACCCCTTCCAGCCTCTCACCTACCTCTAGCTTACTAACTTTGGATTTATCAACAGTGTTTCAGCCACAAATGCAAAACATAACAAGGGAAGTTAACTCCTCGCATCACACGCCTAGATGCCTGTTCTGAGGTGATGGTTTGTGTTTAACTTGGT
This sequence comes from Acropternis orthonyx, assembly GCA_035583155.1. Lineage (NCBI taxonomy): Eukaryota > Metazoa > Chordata > Aves > Passeriformes > Rhinocryptidae > Acropternis > Acropternis orthonyx. The sequence continues at coordinate 10,203,236 of JAWWEU010000081.1, forward strand.
GTTATCCAGTCTGTCTTTCCCACAGGTGAACTGATGTTCTTAATTTACCATATGGGAACCCATCATATTTTCAGAGAAGTCAGGTGAACTACTGCGGATAGTCAGTGTGCAGTAAAACTTCGGTCCTCATATTAATGTTACAATAACAGGTATACTTATTATTCTGATTGGAGATATTCTATGGATTATAGCTTGCTGATTGTGGAAGATTTGAATGCACTGTTTTACTTGTTAAGCAATTTTTCCTAGAGTCAATCAAACAATTTTTGATAGAACAATCTTCTCAGTGTGTTTCAACAAAATTAGAATATGTTATAGGACTGAAAGATTTCAAATACAGTATAACTAAAGGACTATTAAATACTTTACTTCAACTCTTCCATCTTTTGAAACATTTAGTTCAAGATCTGTTAATGTGAGTTTTTAAATTATTATTCTATTCAATTATTATATTACATCAGATAAGATCACATCAGCTGGTATCTAGTGTAACAATTTGCTACTGCCTAAGCAGATTTTTTCAAGATTATCTTGATGTCTACAAATCAAACATTTTGAAAACCTATATTTACAAAAAAGCATAGAAATTTTAAGTGTCATCACAATTCAGAGTAAAGCATTTCTAAATGCATTGGACTGCCTGTTTTTCTGACTAGCAATTTATTACTGCAGAACTTTCACAGTCAGTCAATAACATAATTTTCCACATTTTTTTTTTCTTTCTTATACATTGGAATTTGCCTTGGGTGCTACAGTATAAGGCAATTACACTGCTGAAATGTAACTCTCTTTGGTTTCCCTGGGAAATTGAAATGACAGAAAAAATGTCAGAGTTCAGAAAAAGAAAACCAATGTAGCACAATTCTGTTTCATCTGTAGAGATTTTGCATTATCTTAACAGCAGTTATCACAGAATCATATTTGCTTTTTACCCGCTTTGCCTGAAAACTGTGAAAGCACAGATAAATCTGCTTCTGGTCTAGATGACATTAAATTGAAAAGACGCTAAAAACAAATCAGTTTTTGTCTGTTATGGGTCTGTACGGTAACAAATGCAACAAGACATTACCAGTTTTGGTTTTGTTGATGTCATTAGTAAATTGTTCACAGAGGTCTAAGAGGGTTTCTGCCAAATTTTATATTAAAAACACAGAGCATTAGTACTCATTTGAGTGTTTGGTGTGGAAAACCTCTCTGTGCCATCTTTTAGAAGTGCATTGAGGTCGTTGCTACTTCTGGGAATGGTGATGAAGAACAGACCACAAATCTACAACTTTAGTACAGAATATAATGCCACAAATGGCAAATGATTCATCTTGCCATGGTTAGCCAAGATTCTTGTGCTGGAAAGAACTCAGATCTTCCTGGAGAATGTACTAAGATAAGGCTGTTTCTAGCTTTGCATTTTCTGTGAATCACTTCGTATCTGCAAGTTTCTTTTCTAGGCTCCACAAAACCACTGAGATATTGACAAATTGGATGGCTGACAGATTGAACAAATTCATGAAAGGGAATTCAGAATTGAAAAAGAAGCCCTGAGGGAAATGGTTTGTGAATATAAGTAAAATTGTATTTTGTCTTAATGCTGACTAAGATGAAATATGAAACACAAATTTGTAAAATCCTACTAAGGGCAAGAAAACAAATGGCATGAGGACACTTTCAACCTTTCTCTAAAAAAGAGACAGAGAGAGCCCCACCTGCCCAACAAGGCTAACAAGGCTCTGGAAGCGCCCTTTCTTTCCTCTTGCACTGCATGCACTCGGCAGCCAGGATTTTGAAAACTATGAGTCCTTTCAGTGGCCACTCTCATAATATGGTGTGGAGTTTTAAGCTGGTTCTTTGGACATGTAGCAATAAGGCTGCAGTGCCATCATGCTTTATAAAGCTGGTCTAGGCCTGGGCTAAAGAATGCAGGAGCAGTTCCTTGGCAAGGTAGAATGGGAAGAAATTCCTACAGGCATTTCTTAAAATTCTTGCACTGAGTATAAGAAAACTGAACTCAACACTGAGCTGAGTTCAGCTCCTCTCCCCCCCTCAAACGTGGTTAAAGCAATAATTCTTGGCTTCTGTAGCTTAGTTTCTTATAAAAGTATATTTAAACATTCTTCCTTGTGGTTCTGCTTGGAAAGAGCCTCCTCTAAATAAACTACAGCACCTTGCTTAAATCTGATGAGCGCCACAGTCAAGAGATCTGACTGACAAGGCAGTTGGTATGCTGGGTCTAATGTGCATCTTTCACATCTCAAAGTCAATCATACTCTTTCTCTTATTTTTCTTCACACTGAATATGACTGCTGTGGTGTAGGGGACTTACAAACTATGCTTTGTGTTTGTACAACACTGTGACTGTGCACGCCTAAAATATGGCAATCTTATCCATCATTCCAGATCCAAAGCAGATTAAGAAAAATTGTAACAATTCTAGCTGAGGAGCAGTTTAGTTTCACTAGAGGTCTAAAAGACTTTTAGGTCAACTTCTCAACTTCTAATATCAGGAGACAATTACTTATTCTTTTCACATCACAAAGGAGAACAATATGCTCAGCACAGAAATCTTAGCTGCATTTAGGTTCTGTGGTTGGAAAAGATCCATCAGAAAATCCTGTCTCCATCCTGCTGTCTTGCAATATTTACAACTGTCCCTATTGAATCTAACTAATGTAATTGTTGAAAGGAAGGAGTAAGACAAGCCTGGATGAATTATACATGCCTCCCCTCTCTGAGCTTATCCTCTCATTTCTTTACTCGATCCACTGCTCCATGTGTCAGAGCAAGACTGAAGTTTATGCAAGCATCTCCACTGCTGACATCCTCATACATACTGAGGTGCCCCAGCTGGGGTGTGCTTGCAAGAGAAAGAAAGTCCATCTTCAACTGTTTCATGAAAGCACTAAAGATTTCCACATAGGATGTGTCAATCAGTTAAGTCCTAACAGGAGTGAATATCAAATTTTGGCCCTGCTGATAAGTGTAAGTATTTACCCATGACTAGAGCAGAGCAGAACTGAAATTATGCATGCTCTGGGTTTGTTTCTTTTGGTTGGAAAGGAAATGGACTAGGAGTTGCTTCTGTTGTCAGTATAAAGCAAGGTTTATGGTAGCCTTGTACAACAAGAACTTGGTGTTTCCAGACCTAAAAAAGCAATTAATAAATAATACCATTTTTATTGATAAATATCTCCTCCTCCATCTAAAGGAAATGCAAAATCAGAGACGTCTGCATTTTGTCCTGTAAACGAAGCCCTGTAGGGATGTATTTATGAATAAATCTGTAACTCTGTTGCCAATGTTTTTTGTGTGGAATTACTTGAACTGTAAATATTTAATGCTTCTTTTCACTGCATTACTATTTATTTTTCTGTGTGGGAGTAAAGTCATGCTTCAATATTGTGAACCAGGTAAATAATGTATTACTTAGTCATGAAAAATGCCAGAGGAAAATAAATGAGAGGATATCTTACCTTTGGTCATCACAATGCCTGCAAGAGTTTTGTGGCGTGCATGCATGGAAGTGAAATTGTCTGTCAGTTCCTGGAACTTCTGTGCAACCATTTGGTATACGGAGTCAGCAAAATCCTGAAAGACACAGTCAGAAAGAATTTTTTCACCTCTTTGATTGAAGAACTGGGCGTTTCTGCAGATTAGTCACCTGCTGTCAGCAGCTGAGAGGTCCCTTTTAGAGTTAGACACCACCTACCTGAGCAAAGATAAAATGAGTATCTCTCCTTTGACTACCTACATCATGCTCAGAAATGGCTAAATTATCTGCACTAAAGCTAAGAGACCCATATTGACTTAGGACTAGGGGTAAAGGGAAAAGATTTCAAGGCTGACCTTTTTTTCAGTCTCTTAAGACATTGGTCCAGGATCAGTTCACAGGAATTTAAAGCACTTTATTATAGTGAGCTTAAAGAGGTGGAAGTGTGTCCTACCAAACCATTTATTTCTGCAAGCCCACTGAAAATTTCCATTAGCTCACTGACACCTGAGAGCTGAGGCCTGGTTTATAGGTAAGGACCACCTATTTCTGCACTCAAGGTGAGTTTTTAATGACTCACAGCTACTACTAAGGTAAAGCAATCAGCTCAGGAATTTGTCAGAGGAGTACTGTGGTCTGTTCTGCTTCTGCCTTGACAGCTGCTTGGAAGAAGAGAAGGCGAATCTCTGCTTGCACATCCTACCAAAGATGTTGCTTACGGTTCACAGGTGTGTGGTAGTGCTGGGGGACGGGTCTGCCGTGCCTCCTGAGCACAGCAGCTTTGTTGAAAGGTCAGATTTTCCCATGGACTGGGCACTAGAGGCTGTATGGTCTGAACCCTCAGGTATGAGTGAGTCCAATCACCAAGGAGAGTCTTGGGAAGCCGGTTACTAAAGCAAAGCAGGTTAGAAAGGTCTACAAAGTGAATTCTGCGGACTGTGTAGGGGTGAACGCGAACCTCAACCAGCCCTGGTGCTCCTGAGAACACCACTACTTGGAATGATTCCCTGCCGCAATGTTTCCTATCTTTTCATTTACTTAATCTCTGCACTTTTTTGGCACTGAGCTTCTCAAGCATACATTAGAGATAAGTCAGTGGAATGCTCTTTGTGAGCATGAGTTGTTCTTAAAGTGTTTTGCAAGGCTGAACATAAAAAAGTAACATCCAAAGGATTTTTCTTTTTTCTTTTCTTTTTTGTTTTTTAAAGCCATATGATTTCTTGTGGGGAACGAAGCTGTAACTGCAAATCATTCTGGTAGCAGCTACTGGGAACTGGAGCTTACTCTGGGGTGCTAACAGAGACCTCCTGGCATTCTGAAATCTGGTTAGCCCCAGGAGATCACACCTTTGGACAAGTGGCTTGACCAAGCAACAATTCCAGTTTTTCCTATGGTGTTGGGATATGCTGTCTCAGGGGAGTTCCCTTCTTGAATTCACTTGGTTTCTCTAAGTGGGTTCATGGCACATATGGAGGAGAGGTTGAGTCTGATACACAACTTCCCTCATCCTGAAATAACCACAGCCATATGGAAAGAAGAAAATGTATTTAAGAAGATCATATCCCTTCTTTTCATCCCCAAACCGCTAATGGTGCTGAAAACATATTGGTGAAAACACAGTATTTTAAACTGGGAGAACACACAGATATTTTTCAGAGGAAAGCAGGTTATAATTCACAAATATCAGCAACGTTACTGTCATTAAGTGCCTCTGCAGGCTGTACACCATATGTTTCTACAGTTTGTTGTGGAAATTCAGCTTAATTTTAAAACACTATTATGGCAAATATAAAAAAAATCTAATTAAATAAAACATAACAACAATTAGGCAACTCCCTTTTCATAAAACCTGAAATATTTTTTCTGTGTGCAATCCTTGTGATTGCAATTTGCTCAAATACATAGAGGATAGGATTTCATTGACACAATAATTTTTCTTAGTTCTGCTAAATCTAGCTTTCCAAAGCATTGTTCTGGGAACAAACCATTTGCCCAAAACCCAGTTTAATATAACATGGAATAAAATATGCTGGCTTGTTTTGAAAGAAGAAGAGAGGCATATAAACCCTTTCTGAGAGATTCATGCAAAATTCTACTCTAGCATTAGATGAAAACTAAGAAAAATTATCAAGAACAGTTTGACAGTTCCTAAATGGAATTTCACTTTCAGTGCATTTATACCTCTTCTAATCTAATTGTCCACAATCACTGTGTGAGCAAGATATTTCTCATACAGTGCTTCTGAAGGATGAATTTTGGGTCAATTCTCATTTGTCAAGCATCAAGGCACCCTTGTGATATAAATGCAATTATAGTCGCTTTACAGATGAATGAGTGAAGGCACTAAAAGGGTGAGGGACTGGTCCAGGGGAATAGCATGGAGCTGGGCACAGACAGGTGTTCTGATTTCCTGATGCTCTGGTTAAGTGCTCAGCGCTGGAACACTGCCTGTCTTTCATAATATGAAAGTTTGTTTCTCAACTTGTTTTCCCTGCTGAAGAGTGACTTGATCCATAACGGAAAACTAAAGTGTATTTGCAGAACTGATATAACCGGGCCCCATATGGTGGACTGAAAATCTGATCAGCTTTATTTAGACTAGAAAGAAAGATGAGGGGGAAAAAAAAATAAAAGTGTATTTCAATAAAAATATCTGCACCATAATTTAAAAAAAGAATCAAATCATAAATTTCATCTTCTGCAGTACTGCAGTCCAATCCATGCCTGCATTTCTAGTGTACCCTCCAAATCTGCATCCCAGGGCATTTTGTGCTCATTAAGAGTTAATTAGCTTAGAGGCACATACAATTCCTAAAAGAATAATTTTAAAAATGCTAAACAGAACAAATAACTTTTGACTTTGGATTTAGAAATCCCCACAGTCATAGCTTTCTTTACTTCATTTGGCAGTAGGTTCCAAAGCCAGAGAGCAAAAAGACTCACTAAAGGCAAAATAGCGACATGACTTCAGATAACATTTAAGGACGATAAGAAATTCAGCATTTGCTGATCTCAAGGAGTGACCTGGGACATTAAAGAACAGCAAATCCATTAAATATGAAGCCTCTTAGCTAAAATAAGTCAGGCAAACACTTTTTTGTCTTGAATCCATTGCCTAAAAGGAAGCCAGTGAAAGTAATAAAAGCAAAGGAGTGAAATACATGTAGGATGCTGGAAAAACAACCAGAATCTAAGAGGTCATTTCCAGGCTATCATATTGCCCCAAATTTCCACATGGACATTCCAAAGAAAAATGGAAAGGGGGGGAAAGGAGCAGTTTATTTTTGCAGGTGGAGAAGACTAAGCAGTCAAGAGGTGCATGGCTCATCCCTGAAGAGATTTGATACCCTGAAGATTGATCCTTGTAGTGTAGCATTAATTTCAGGACCTTGAACACTCTGACCCTTGCAGCTGGCCTGGTGGCAGAGCTGGATGTGGTGTTAGGTTCCTTCCCTATACCCACACATGTAGCACCCTGCCTTCCCCTCTAGTGCATACCAGAGCAGTATTTGGCTCGACCTAGTTCTGTGCAATGAAATCAGTGACAGCATTTCTGTTTATTTAGAACCTTTAAACTGGTTCTAAATGCTTCTGTGAAACTCAAACTGGTTACAAACATAGCTAATGCACACACGACAGATATGGTGGAGATAACAGTCATTACATTTACCCCTGCTCAGTTTAGAACCAGAGATTTCATTCCAGAGATTTTCTAGCTTTGCTTTTAAACAACAATCCCAGGCTACTAGAAGATACATATCCAGATGGTCATTCCTGACGCGATATAAACTGTAAAAATCCAACTATTTATGGCTATTGTGAGGATCAATGAACTTTTAGGATACAGGCTAACCGATGTTATCAGAAATAACTTATAAATCATATGCAAAAGTAATGGTTCTTTTGTTCTATCAAAACAATCTCAGAGAAAAGTTGTGTTTGGTGATACCACAGTTCCTACTGCCAGATATGAGTGAAAATAAAAGTCTCCATCTGGAGTAAATAGAAGAGCCAAATACATGTTGGCAGCTTTTGAACAGCTATCAGGTTGGTACACGAAAAAGGGAAAATTTCTGAAGATGAGGGAAAAAGAAGAGTAGGAACTTTCCTTGTGAAAGAGAAATTCAGTGCAATTAATAGAGGTGCATGCAATTGCTCTGGTCACAGAATGACAGGGAAATCGCAGCTTGGTGCGAAGAAAATAAAAACATACAGGTAGAACTAAAAAAATTTTTCCAGGATACATGGGAGATTACATGCTCAAATGATGTTTGAGTGCTGGACCTAGGAGGGAATTCTGCCTAGGGGTTTAAAATCCTTGGAAAACTGTGATCTGGTAGAAATTGCCACTGAAGCCAGTGGAAGCATTCTGGACTCTAAGATGTTCCAGACAAGTCTCAAGTGGCAAGGACAGGAGCTCAAGCATGCCCATGCCCCAGGGAGGCAGGGTGAGCTCAGCCATGCTGGCTTTGTGGGGGTGTTGGGAGTAAAAACACAACTCTAGGGAAGAATTGACCTTCCAGGTGACCTTCCCTGCTTTGGTTTGCCTGCTATCAAAATCTTACCTTTCACAGGTCCTCACATAGATTCTTCTGTACAAACAATATTTGTCCCAGAGACAATTTCTTTAAGATCAAAACTTTGCTTGGTCTTTTGACCACAGTGAGTGGTATGAGTAAGGCAAAGAAGATTACTGGACCCCCACCGAGGGGCAAATCTGCCCTCAGTTGCACTCAAACCTTGCACATTGCCTAAATGCCTACTGTCATTGGTGGAAGCAAGTTTCTTGTTCAGGCAGCTGGCAGAGAAAAGAAAACATAATGCTAAACTGTTTGCCGTGAAAAAAGACTGAGAGATCCTGCAGTACTTAATGAGCTATATTCTGACATATACAAGGGGGTTGGAAAAATGAAAAATAGATGTCATTACTATTAAAACTGCACTGTGTTGTCTGAAGTATTAATCTGTCCTTGATTACCATATCAAATTATTTCTGTTATTCACATAAGAAATCAAACTTTAGATCATACCCTTACAGAACCAGAAACTTTTAGTGATTTCTTGGCACCAATATTTCAAATGGTATAAATAATTAAATGTGTTCAAGTTTGCAAAGGGAGTCTTCAGGGTAAAACTGACATTCAACAGGAATAGTAAGGATATTAAAATCAATAGATTATAAAGGAGAAAGCCTTTAGTAAACATTTCCTATTGAAATCCTGTCTTAGGGTTTATAGGGTTGAAATATCAAAAAGGTTAGATTTGCATATGGATGGGAAGAAATATTCTGCTACACAGCCATCACCAAAGGCTCTGTTTCTCCTGTCTTCCTAGTACTTTATTTTCCGGGATCTCACTGACATTTGGGGGGTAAATGTTGAACACGATGAATGGGGATCAGGTTGAATTAAGTTCACAACTCTCTTCACAGATAAAAAAGCAGATGCATGCCAAGTTCTTTTAATGGTCTGAGGGGAAACATGCACTCATTGACAGTGGGAGTTTGTATATTTTTTCCTGCACAGAACTCTCACTGTCTAAATGGGAGAGGAGGAAAACAAAGCACAGAGATCAATCCTGAAGAGCTGCTCCTGGTCAGGGCGTCTAGCAAATTGCTACACAACACATTTTTGCCCAGGCTTGTAAATAAGTTTGCTGTAGCTATTTGGAGATTCATTGCTGAGTGATTGTACCCTCAAGTCAATGAATTAGTCAGGCTCTTCCCAGGTACTGCATCATCTTCAAGATGTAGCCTTGGGAAGAGAAATAGCCAAGGGTTGTGGGTTGCCCTCCACCATTAGTCTTCTGGCATCAGTTTAGCACCAAGAGCTCCCTCATGGTGCAGAGTGCTGAAAAGGACCTAGAGGAATGGAAAGGCAGGGTGACCTGTGGAAGGAAGGAAGGAAGGAAGGAGGGTAGGGAGTCCCAGGCAGTGGGCTGCAGGCTGGACTCACTCCTTCTCCTGCTTCTCCTGGCAGCCTCGATGCAAATCACTTGCTTTGCCATGAGTCCCACTCCTTCAGAGGCTAAAGGGAGCAATTTTTACCCACCTTTCAGGGAACTGTGAGGTGAATGGCATTGTCTATGGTAAGACGCTCCAAGCAGCGTCATGCAGGCACTACTGCAGCCAGACTGGAGGCTGCAGTACACAGCCCATCATAACTCAGCCTTCCTTCAGCATGTGCAGGCATTTGCAGAGTATTACTCAAAGAACAAGGCACTGCCAGAAAATTCATCATGGTGCTTTCCTTGAGATGTGCAGTAATTATTTCTCTCTGATCATAACTCCTACAGTATTGATCATTATGTCTGGTTTTGGCTTATCCCTCAGGGTCAGCGTATATGGGCTTTGTTTTATCTTAGATGGACGTGGTTTTATTTTGTCTGGCTATGTGTTTCATTTTAGCTGACCATTCTCATATATCCTGTGTACATCCTGATTCAGAGAGGCCTTCTCATTCATGCTTCTCAGAGGTTATGGGGCATGTGCTGCACAGGCTGCATGTGGTGGCAGCTGGGTACAAATTTCCACATAGAGCTTCTAATGAAAACTCCAATAACACACTTCTGACACTGAATATCCTCACAGTTTTCTTATCAAGATTGATGAGGAAGATCAACTGGTCCTATTGATTCAGTCAAAAGAATCACCTTCACAGCCCTCCCCCATCTGTTCGTAGTCCTATTACAAATATTTCAGCTACATATGATGCTGAGCTACCTCAATGAATTTCTTTTTAATGTGATCATCAAATGTCCCAAATTTGCTCTGCATTCATGAAGGCTCCTCAGTGGCTTAACTGACCTCGGCTGACTTGGCCAGCTTGTCCAGACTGTGCAATTGGCTTCTGGGCTCAGAATGATTATTTGCTGCCTACTTCCCTCTCCTCCCTCACCTCTGCTGGAGGCTGATTGCTCTGCTAATTTCCTAGGCCCCACAAAACATATTTGCCTCCACACAGTTGCTTCTGTCATTAGTGATCATTTACTAAATATCAGCACTGTGCTGGCTGCTGTGTGAGGCAGACTTAGAACACAGTCCCTGTGTGGCAGACAGAATGATAAAATGCCCCAGAAGACCCAAGAATGGGGGTCAGAATAGAAAATTCCTTCTCTCAAACATTTGTCTTTTGGGTTTTACAGTAAACGTAGGGCTTTATGAAATGATAGCACTGCCTGTACTGGAGTTCAGAGGATACAGCATACATGGAGAAATTAGGATGAGACAAAGTTGGAATGGGAGGATTAGTTAAGGTCCATCTTCGGTGAATCTCGGCATAAGATTTACCAATAACTTCTTTGGGTTTTAGATTTGACCCTGTTTTAATGAATGTGAGGTCTGCTAAAAAACATGTAATCAGATTTTGATGAATTTTTCATACACCAAGCATATGTTCCAGCAATGTTTAAAGGCTGCAGTAGGCTTCTCACTAGTGATGTTTCTTTGGTGGCTAAATGCCACCTGAAAGTCCTCCACTGCATCTGAAACCTTTTTACTAGGGACCACAAAAGTCTCCTGGTAAATTCTGTTTTAAATATTTTTAGTGAGATTCTCAGCCATGACTGGCAAAAAGGTACTGTGCCAAAGTTCATAGAAATTTTGCTTAAAATGTTGAATTTTTCACATACAAATATCAAGTTTGAAATGGGAGAGACACTGCCTAACTTTTATTGGGACATTTGGGGAGGGGAAGGGACAAATTTAGAAATCAATAGGCTATAATGAAAAAGTTTCTGAATTCATACCTGTACTATTATGGGAGCCTGTAAATGAGATTAATCTGTGTTAAATATCTCAAAAGAAATTTGTAGCCATAGCAGGAAGTACAAAGATCAAAAATAAATTTATTCTACAAGCTCAGTGAAAAAAACTGGTCTGTTTTCTCAATATATCCTTTGACTACAGGGAATCAATCAAACAATATAATGTATCTTTTTATTTGTTTCACAAACCCCTGGAGTGACTGAAAGAAAATAGAACACATAAAATAAGCATACTATTGAAAAAGGAAATGCTGTCAAATCCAAATTCCCCAGCTCCTTCAAAAAGTATCGTTTTCTGTTTAGTAGGAAAACATTTTGTGTGTAGGTTTAATTAGAATCTTTAAATTCACATTAGTGTGCTAATGTTAGGATGCTAACATATGAGCCCCTCTATTTGAGGCTGATTTAATTCTCTCTGCATTCATCTTGCTCTAAAAAGATGCTACCAGTAAGTACCATTTCAATGAATTTAGAGTAAACAAGCTTTTCCACCAACATGAACAGTTGTTCCTTAAAGGAGGCCATGCTAGGTTTCCAGCTTTGCTCCTGCATACAGCTCTGCATTTGCCGCTCTGGTAATGAAGAATGTCCATACCAATTTTGTGGAATCATTCCTGAAGTCAATTCTGCACCTGCTAACAAACACCAGAAAGGAGGGGCTGTTTGTTTGCCTTTTTTCTTTTCTTTTACTGATTGTTAATCCAAAAGCCTTCTTCCTACAGAGGCACACATAAGGTTGGCTGCAAGTACTGAATTATTCAAAAAATGAAGTAGTGTTCGCTTTGCAGCCTTGTGCCTGCTTTAGGACAAGCCTCAGGTGTCAAGCTGTTGTACACTACAAATATTAAATTAGCACCAATGGGTTTTCTTTAACTAGATAAAAGCTCTATAAAGCCACCAGTGTCTAGGAACAGCTAACTCTGTAAAAAAGGCTTTTACGGTCTCTATAATAAACAAGATTTTAGATTCATATTATGAGTTGTCTCTCTTTAATAAAATCAATCCTTTATCTGAGAAATGTCTTCTCAGTTTTCAGTTTCCTTACTTTATCTTTCTCAGGTTCATGAAAATGAATATCCTTTGGAAACTGATGGTGGCAAAACCCTTGTCACATACAATTCTCTTGGCTGTTCGAGGTCCACCCTCTTCTCAAAGCCTAACCAGTTAGCACCTCTGGGGCAAATGTTCAAAGCAGGGCAAGAACAGTGCTTGGCTCAAATCCCTTGAGCATCACTTTGAAAACCTATGCCTGTGTGTTTATGGTTCTCATTAAGGGTCTGTGCTAATAAGCATCTTTCCCGTCACACATATGCTTTGTTAGATAAAGCAGGGTGCAGGCAGTGTCCAAAACAAATTTAATCTATTCTGAACTGCTGATCCCAGCAAGGCATGGCACGACTCAACTTTCTGAATCACTGCAGAGCAAGGCATATAATACATTGCGAGGCAATTACTATACAGACATCTGGATTTTTCTGTTCTTGTTGTTAAAGATCTTGCTGTCATTTGCTGTAATGATTCTCGAAATCTGGCTGTAACCTTTCCCTTGGCTGAGAGGGGTGGTAGGGAAACTATATTTCATGTTACCTCATCCTTCTCTGGCTTCTTCTCAAATGTGTAATCAGCAGGGACAGTTCCCATCATCTGTGGTGGCTTTGTGCTAGGAGAGGCGGAACCATGATTTCACCTGAATCCCTGTTGCCACTCAGGCACCCACAAAGCCATTAGGGACTGGTGTATGCCTGGGGCCAGAGTTAAACCAGTCCCTCCCCGATTTACTGTCCACTGTACTGGACAAACAAAATTAATTAACATAACATTGCTGAAATGAAGAACGAATTCTCTTATGTCTGGCAAGAACCTGAATCTGAAGCTAAAAACTCAGTATTAGTTTTAGCCCATGCCCTGAAAACCAAATATCACTGCCCCATCACCTTTCCCTCTATCTCCAGTCAAGAAACTCCTGAACAAGTGTCCACACTTAAAATCTGGGATTGTCCATTTTAAACCTTGTGACAATACTCTTGGGCAAAACCTGTGGCCTCAGCAAGAACTCAGCTGAGCCTGAGGCTGGGAGACTGTGCAGTGGCACTACATGGCCTGTCCTCCCCAGGATGACCCTCCCTTGAGACCATACCTGTGAGAGGGGTGTAAAATAACTGCCTGCAGTTAAGTGCAATGTCACAGCTTTCAGTTACAGTTCAGATTTCTTACAGCAAATAAAATCTTTAAGAAAAGTATTGTCATAATGGGAAAGTTGATTTAAGTTATTTATTCTCAGTGGGTGGTAAAATAAGAGCTTCTTGGGAAGAAAAAGACAAGGAATACAGGGATAAATCCAGTAATTAAACTTAAAATTATTATTTCTATTTATTTAAGTACTTACACGAAAATCTCAAAGCTAAAAATTGACCAAACCCTGTAAAATTTATGTCAGATCGGTAAATATACTTATTCCTATATAATTGATAATTAAACTGAGAGACAACCTGCTTCAATATTTTGCTCAGGTAAGTCAGTGTCAAAGATAAGAAATAAAATGTGCAATTCCTCCCTTGCAGATTAAAAAAACCAAAAGGCTCATACAAATAGGAATATATTTCTTTTACCAGCACACTGTACTTCAGGAAGGATACCTCAAATTTTTCTAAGGTGTCTGGCATTACACATCTGGGCTCCTTTGTACAGCTATGGGGTAAGAAAAAAATCTCCCAAAATTCAGACAGCAGTTTGAGAGAGAAAAGAGGAATACTTCATACCCAGCTCTCAGAATATATAAAAATGTCTCACCAATCTGTGTTTTTAAGGTAATCGCTGGTTGTTAGCTCACTTGTTAAGCTGCACATAACCTAAAGGGCAATCTAATAAATTATTTTCAGCATGTTTCTCTCTCCTGCCCTGCTCACAGGTATCCTCAGCCAGGAGGAGCTGGCACACAAGCCTAGTGCTACCCTTTTCAGTCTACAAAACTGTCTTGCCAAAGCCTGGGTAGAGGGGCATGTAGCACACAAGGGATACACAAAATTCTTGGACTCAAGAGCTAATAAATATGGACAGCAAGGTAAAACGTTCTGCTTGGAGTTCCTGAAAATGGTAAGAGCAAAGAAGTGAAGGATTTCAAGGCTGTCTGCCATTATACCTTTGTCTTCTTGTCTTTCTTCTTCCCTTCTCCTCTTGTTATGTTATTTAACCATTTCTCTCTGCTCTTCTGTCGAGTGAAGCTGTGCTTTGCCTCACAGAAGCACTGTCTAGGTGGTCTGGAAACTCAGACAAACTATTATACAAATTGAAGTCTGTCCAGTTTCTGATAACACCAAAACTAATTTATTTTTTGTTTGTACTCCACTACCTTTGACAAAGCTTCCTCTAGAGATTTATATCTTTATCCTTACTGCCTTCCAACTGTTTGTCTTTTTTTTTTTTTTGTTTTGCAACTGACAAAAGAAAAAAAATATCTGACATCAACCTTGGAAGAGGTACTGAGTTCAGAAGTTTTTTTTCAGACGTGATAAAATCTTGCCTAAAACCATGTCCAACCTTTTCAGCAGAAAGTCCAGATGGCTTTGCAGCCTGTACAACAGACTTTATTCACTGATGCTTCTCTAAGTGTCAGCAGGGTGTTGTCTTCCAGAACTAGCAAATGTGCAATGAAAGGCAGCTCTGAGGGGAGAAATAAACACAAATAAAAAACCCCTCTCACTTTAATCCCTCTGCCTCCCTGCAAAAATCAAATTAATCTGAGAATTTCTGCACACATCTGACTGAAAATTCTCCCTGGGTGGAGAAAGGCCTAGCAAACAACTGGAGGTGTAAGGGATGGGGTTGCAGTCCAGGGCAGCTCCAGGGTGAGCAGTGATTTACACACTCACTGCTGCTCTAGCTCGCCCTTGCCTGCATTGCAAATATTTCAACTACAGGATCAGGACCCTTCCTGAGTCTGTATATAGGCTTCAAACTGCAGTACCTTGTCACGTTGTTTTCACTGTGGTCAAATGAGCACAAAGAAGCATTTATCAGTCCAAAAGGAAGACAGGGAAGGATTTGGGATGAGTTTCTGCCCTTGTGCCTGGTTCTCCTGCAGCCTGATGATGCCAGGCATGCCAACAGCCCCTGCCTAAGTTTGCAGTCTGTAAATGGGAACACCTTGGGGAAGTCGTACACCTGGCTTCTTTGATATAGGTGGTGGTCAAGGTACTGTTTTACTTCCATTTGAGGCCCAGCTCTGTCCTGCCCATCCCTCCACTCTGCGTAGCACCTACCTATAGACCTAGGCAGTATGGGAGGATGAATGGAAAAAAGCTCTGCTAAGGTCAGCAGTGGCCCCCTGGTCATGCCAAGCCCTGATAGCAGCTGGATCCTGCTCTGAGCATCACGAGCGTGGAAGCTGTCTGCCTGATCTACACCAGGTTCTCTTGCCTGTTCTTAGCAGCACTTCTGAGTCCTCCACGGGAATCAAGAAGAACAAAAAGCTCCAATTACTACGAAACTCATGCAGCTGTTGCCATTTTAACCATCACCTGTGTGATACTGGTGGCAATAGTTAACACTGCAGCTACTTCATTGGTGTTCCTGATTCTGTTAGAACTGCGTAGCCTTGTGGTTGGCAGCAATCTCGCTCCATGTCTGTGCAGACTTTATCCCAATGGAGGCATGCTACAGGAACAGTCTACCTCGGCATGACTGCAACACAATAACTGATAGCAATAGTGGGGAAATTCTCAGAAGAAAAGAGGGAGAAAAAAAGAAAAAGAAAAGAAACAAAAAAAAAAAAAAAAAAAAAAAAAAAAAAAAAAAAAAAAAAAAGAAACCTGGTGCACAGCAAGCCCTTCCAGCACATCTCCAGTTTTGTTTCTCATTGACACACTATTCTCGCTCTGAGCTGACAGCTGTGGTCCAGCCTTTGTCAGGTAATTAATCTGGGTAGTTCATTTTCACAGGTGAGTAGCAGGTTGGCACAGTCTCCTCTAGCAGTGGTTTGTGGGTTGTTTTTTTCCCCTATTCAGCACAGCATGGGTATGAAAAGGTGCATGTATCTGTGTGTGGATATGGCACAAAACGCTCTCAGACCTGGCCAGTCATTTGGTCTTTTCTCACTGCAGACTTATATGCTGCTGGTGTAACTCCTGTGCTTTGCAGAGTGAATGGAAGGAAACCTCAGATAGGAATTGAAAAGCATCAGACTTGCTGTCATTGATTACAACTGACAAAACATTAAAAACCCTGAGTTCGTTTTCCAAGCTTGAGCACCACTGATCTGACTCACACAACAACTTTTGTGTCTGCTTAGAAATGTAACTGATTAAAAGTAAGAAAAAGAGACCATGAGAGACAGAAGGAAAAGCCATCATATCTCTTGGTGGGGAAATCAGGGGTGATCTACTGTGTTTTAATATCTGGTCAGTTGTGAAGTAATGCAGTAATAATAATATTTTGCCCATACAGCAGTGACAGATAAAATGAGCATATTTTCTTTTTTTGCAATGCGGACAGTGCACTGCAAGGTCACTGAGCTGGGAAACGTGATTCTATGGGTCTAGTGCCAAAGCGCCAAAGCATCCTTTCACTGAAGCCATACACCTTCAAGCCATTCCTTGCTCCACAGAGCCACTTTCTTCTGTTTCATGTTTTTTTGCCACTTCCACATTGTGCCCCAATATATCTCTCTTGACAAATGGTTGTGTAATACATGGTTGGACAACACAATTGTATCTCAGCATCTCTGTCCCCCACAGCCAACACAGGCTTTCTTTATTTCTTCTTCCTTATACTCCTTCTCCCTTAGATCCCTTCTTCCTTGTTATAATCCAGTATGTTCTTAAAACCTAACCTGCATATTAGCTGTGTCCTGGGATACTGCACTCCCCTGTTTCCAAGCACAATAAAGAGATGGTTCAATTCTTATTGTGCTGTGAAAGGATGCAGTTTGTGTCACACACTTTTGTCTCCTTGATTAGTAATACAAACACTGTGGTGAAATGTAACGCCCCTGTCAAGGATAACAAGTTTTAGTCCCAAGGGGCAGAAAATCCTGGTGGAAAGTGGTACAGTGATCCCTAGGCAGTTGTCTGTGCTGGGAGGGACTTGTTAGGAGAGATGGATTTAGAAAACTGAGCACTCTTCACCTTTTCTTGAACTTTTGGAGTTGTTATTTCTAGGTGAACATTCCAGTAGCCACCCCTATTTTCAGTGGTCAGCCCACAGAGTCATGCAAGACTCCTGAGTGATGGCCGTATTTTGGTCATCTCTTCCCATATGAGTATTTCTACCCCGACTGTATGAAGAGCCCTGACCTACTGGTTCAGCAGCAGATTAAATTGGTTGTCTATCCCTTCAGTTTGAGTGCTCGAGTAATAGTGAATAGGTACAACTAGTAAGAAATCAGAATAAAGTGATTTCCTTACACCAGAAAATGGAATAAAAATCTCCTCACCTAAAGCCCATTTAGCTCTAAATTCATCACATTGCCAAGATTTTGTAGTGAAATGTTCAGATCCTATTGAATTGTCCTAGATACTAATTTTCATTGCCAATAACAGGAGTCCTGTCCACTTAACACTGTCCTTGGAACACAGTAAAAATATGTTTCAGCAGCTAAAGAAATTATCACAGACCCTGTGACCTGTAAAACAAACAGAATAAGAAAGGCTTACCCTTGCTGGCTAAAATGATGTGGTGCAGCTGTATTTTGTCACTCACTTTATATATACACATATATACACACACACACACACACACACACACACATATGCATATGTCATGCCAAATTGTAGATTGCCATTTTATATATATTAAGGTGGTTAAGGAGGCTTTTTATAGATGACATTTTGATCACATCTCAGCAACTGTTTTGCTAAAATCTATGCCATGTATCATGTATTGTATGGCTTCTTCAGCACATATAGGGTTTAACTGTGGGCAGACTAACACCAGTTTCTAACAGACATGTTGCTTTTTTTTCTTTATCCAAACTTTCACATCTCAGACTTTACTATTTGTGTTTTGTCCTTAATATTTTGCCCAGCTAAAACTAAAAAAACCCTACAAACCAAGATTCTCATCAAAGAGGTACAAAGATGTTTTTCAAGGCAAGGATGATGGCAAATCTCCCATGGTACAAAACTGGAAGACACTTGAGGGAAATTACTGTCGTTCCAAAATGCATTGTCATACCACAGATAAGGACAAAACCTGAGCATTCCTGGAGTTTTTTTAAGTATCAAACTTGTATAGGTAGATGGTTGGAGGCCTTTGAAGAGCTCATTCTCACTTCAGGCCCAAACTAGAAGTAAGGTTGTCCCTCTATGTTATGTGATGCCAAGGACATTAAGCATCTAATGGTTTTTGCTACAGACATGACAGACCTGGAAAGAAGTTGCAACCATTTTGTTGAAACAGCTATGGAATCCCTGTGCCTCAGGTTCTCTACCTGCATTTATCTCCCTGTACCCCCAGGATCACTTCTCTCATGGGCTCAGTAACTAAATTTCTGAGGCAAAGTGAAGCACTGTGATTGAAGTGTTGGCGTATCAGCAATGTGGGACAGCTCATCTGCATCAAAGAGACAAAATGAACGCTTATTTCTAGGTGATCTTTAAGGTCTCTTTCAACAAAACCGTTATTTGATTCTACAGTTTTACATAATGGAGACTAAGGGAGAAGGAGCCCTCTTAGCTGGGGATCCTGTTTTTTCCCCTGGAAAGTTAAGGATCCAGGAACATTCATAATGCAAGCCTTTCTAAAAATCTTTTAAGAGATTAACAAAGTCAAGAAACACAACACAATCTACATTGAGAATTTTAGTTTAGAAAGCCTCAAATGTAAAATCCAGCTCAAAAGGCAAGGACTAGCATAAAATGAAGAATAAATAAATCATTATTAAGGACTGGCACATGTTCATGCCAAGCTTGGCAAAGGAACTGCAGCGGCTGAGGTCCTCAGTTAATCAGAATAGGGTGAGCTGCTTTCATTTTCATGTGGCAAGCCCAATTGTACATGGCAGAGGCTGCCATCCAACATGCTTTAATTTTAGTGGTAAAGCACTTCTAAATCCAACTTCTAAATCCACCATCACCTGTAATTTCAGAAAAGTGTATTTTTTTTCTGCCTTTCCCCCTCCCTCAAACCTTTCCTGCCAGAGTGTAGTTGTGTTACATATGGAAAGAATTCAGAATCTGAGCCAAAGCTTGGAGAAATCCAGAGACACTTTTACATTTCCTCAAGCAGGCTTTGTTTTGGACTTCCTGTTTTTTCAGAAGTGGAACACTTCTGCTATTTTATGCGTTCAGCTTTTTATGCAAAGCTTTTAAAAAAATTCGCTTGTGCATTTAATTTCAGTCTACAGCTGGAGAAATTTGGAATAGCTAATGGCTATCAGTGATGCCTACCAACACATTTTTCCGGGCCAACTGGCATTGATGAATACCTGTAGCATGTCTTTTGCTAACTA
This sequence comes from Acropternis orthonyx, assembly GCA_035583155.1. NCBI lineage: Eukaryota > Metazoa > Chordata > Aves > Passeriformes > Rhinocryptidae > Acropternis > Acropternis orthonyx. The sequence continues at coordinate 10,222,927 of JAWWEU010000081.1, forward strand.
GCATTATTTCTAAAAATCTCAATGACTAAAAACCAGTCACTCAGAACTTACTGCAGGGGATTGCAAATAGCAGCTCTCAATTACAGATTGCAGACAGACTATAAACCACCATATGAAACAAGGGATGGGATATTGAAACAGACTCACTCAAGAAAAAACTTCACAAATGTCTCTTGCAAAAAAACAAGTGGAGATGACAGACAATAGTCCTTGTCCCCTGCCTTTCCTTCCAGATTTCTCCATTCTTTCTCATGCACTACTTGCTTGTTTACCATTTTTTTCCCTCTTCAAGTTTTCACTGTTTCTTGTGAATAATACTGATGCTCTTTACAAAGGTTTATCTTGTTTTCACACACTAGCTTCTTCTCCTTGTACTCTAAAGATGTTTTTTATTTCTTTTTTTTCTCCTGCTATCATTTCTAGTCTGCTTGGAGAAGAGGAGGATCCTGAGCATTACATGACATAAGGGCATGAGAAGGGAAGATTGTGATGCTGGATCCACGTGGTATGACCTAGCTTTGGACAGAGACACAACCTGCCACATGTCGAGCCAAGGATGATACTCAGTACATACACTGGAGAATGTGATCATTCCTGCCACCAGCCAGGACACATTTGCAAACACATGAGTACTGTGGGTATCACAGACCCTCATAGGAGGACTATCCTTTAGCAAGATGAATGCAAACCCTGGCTTTGAATCAGGTACTGTGCGAGGAGGGACAGCACGTAACAGGAATTAAGCTCATTTCCTTCAGTGACATTTCAGCTTTACCCCAATTTCTGAGCCTGCCCAGAGTTCCTCACCACCACCCACAGGTGGAAAAAGAGAGCAGAAAAATGGACCAGCAGCAGTGAAGTCCCTGGCTCTTTTATCTTTTCATGCTAGAGAAACTAGCTAGAAACTAGGAAATCACTGCTCTTTATTTAACAAAAATTGCAAAATTCTGTCCTAAAACTTTTCTATCATGCTGTTTGTGGGACACAAGGAAGAACTTTCAACCATATCTGAAGATTAATAAGAATGGAAAGTCATGAAGTCCTAGATAGGTGATGCACACACGTGGGTTAAATAGATGGATGGAGGCTAAGGCACTTTTTTTGGTGAGAAATGTTGCAAAACAAGGCCAAGCATCTAAGACTACACAACTTTACCAATTTTACTGCAAATGTTTTCAACTTACTAAGACCCTGTTTTTACTTTGCTCAGAGGAGTGCTTAGTTGAGCAGCAGGAGGAACTACTGTACCAACTCCAAAGTGAATAAAGAGACCCAGAATTCCAGTATGGACATACTAATTGCACAGGCAAGAGAGTGCATATGTGCTGAATAACACAAGCTTGACAGTGGTTGGGAAATGGCCCTGCTCTGCTGCACAGATTCTCTTGGATCTGTAAGGCACATCCTACCACGTAGGCACTGCTCTCCTTCCCCTTCCTGCAGATCTGGGCACACGCTGTGGCTGGGTGAGCACGAAGCAGCCCGGGTGTCGCCGCTGCCAGGGCCGGCGTTCCCTGCGCCTCCCAGCAAGCCATACATCATCAAATATCGATACGGTTCCAGTAGGCTGCCACTCCTGACATTTGATGTATAGCTTTAGGTGATCTTGCTTTAATTCTAAGGAGTCAGTGAGGGACCAGAGGAAATGTCGTATTTATCCTGTGTGGGGTGCAGTGTGACACATCTCAAACCGGCAAGGGAGGAACTACAGGGCTGCCAAATTCCCACTGACCCTTTCCTTGGTGTCACCCAGTTAAGAGGACGAAGGCCAGGCTTTTAGTCAGCAAGTGAATACTTCTGCCTGCTCTCCAGCATTTCAAATATTTATCGTGTTAAATATCAACTTGAAGAATATTGCATTTGTTTAAGCTTTTCACGTTCCAATGATTTTTTATTATTTCCATCGACAAAAATAAATGAAGAAAATGTTTCAGACTATACATGAAAGCATGTAAAAATCAGTAACTGGATTTTAAAAGATCTAGAATGTCTTGAATACATTCATTTTTCAAACATTTTTCTCTGATCTTTAAATAGCTTTACTTGGAGCATAACATTTTTTTGAAAAGTCAAATACAGAGCATTAAGGGTATAATTACCATTTTAATTATAACTCAATCATCCTATCTACTTTGCATAGAAATTACAGCTTTTATGTCAGGATTTTGGGTACTCACAAACATTCAGGAGTAATTAATGCTAGAGATTTTCACTGTATATGAACTTTACTTTGTAGCACTTATTTCAACTGAGTTTCATTCAAATTGTGTAAATATACTGATTTTTATATGCATGATTTTCAAGGAAAAAAATCTTTCTCCATAAATACCTGTACAACTAAGACAAAAAAAAAATCAAAACTTGACAATCTTGAAAACCAAATGTATTTGCCTCCCTCTTCCAGTGTGATCCATTCATGTAAATGTGGCCAGATGAAGTTCAATTGGCAGCAATGAAAAAATTCCCACTAATCCCTCTCTGACCAGACTCATAGAGCATTTCTCATAATTTTGCAAATATTTCTGGAAGGTATTTAAAATTCAAAATTTTATTTCCAGACAGCTTTAACATTTATTTTTCCTGTTTGAGATTTTATTAAAAAAATCTGTTTTAAAAGATTTATTTTAAATCTTTAAAATTAGTATAGCTCACAAATTTCCCTGTTGCATCCCTCTGCAATTGCAAGCATATGTATGGGGGTGTGTGTACATGTGAAATTCAGAAAAATCAATTACAACAAAGCTGCTTTTCATATGGTTAACACCATGATATTAGATAGAGGGTATTTTTCCCTGTCAGTGTTGAAATAGAAAAGAAAATATTTTATGGGTATAAAGATAAGGAAATAAAATGATCCTCCATTTATGAATGATCACTGTTTCTTACTTTACTGAGTTTTTGTCCATTCCACACTTCACAAAAGACTACTCTGTGCATTTCTATCATCCTCCACATGGTGTGTTTTGCAGTGTGCTGGACTGGTAGATGCGTTTTTTTCTTTCCTTTAAAAGCATGATAAAGCCATAGAAATTTTACAGAGGAGTCTCACAGAACATGTCCCTCTGTCTTTGTTTGGATATTAATGTTATCATGACTCTCTCTGTGCTCGTTTATCACTTCTTGACTCAAGTACTTTTGGGGAGAAAAAGGACTATTCTCCCGACAACAAAGCCCTGGCTCAAGCTGCAGTGCTTCACCCCCCAGAAGTAGCTGTCTTTGTGTGGTGCAGTGCCCTTCTGCACATGGAATTGCTTTTGCCTTCAGTGAAAGCCTTGCATGAAAGCCCAGGCCAAATCAAACTGGGGAGTGCTGCGGGATCTGGAGGGAAGATTCATGATGCTTATTATTAGCCGGCACTAAAGACAGATGTCTTACACTCTCAGTTGTGGAGCTACAAGTAGGTTACATCTGAAATGCATGTGATTAAAGCATTTATGCCAAGTCACATTGTGCATTCTGCATATATATGTGTAAATAGCTCGAACTTTTTTGATGGATGAATGAAAAGTATTTTATTATACCCATCAACAGCATAAAGTGAAGGTGAATAGATTTTACACTTGGACTGCTCCGTGTTCTTGACAGTTTTGCAAACAGCCCTCTCAATCTCTCTATGTCCCTAATCTTTGCCAGATAAAACTAGAATGCTGATGCAATTTTAACACCGATATCTGGAAATAAAATAAAAAGAGAGGGGATGTGAAATGGGAGGCAGAAAACAGATCTTATCAGAATCAGTCAGCTGGCCTGACTTCGTGTTGACCTGCACCTCATGTAGTCACTTACCCCAGGGCTAGAGAATTTCATACTGCCTGGTGCCAGGGAAGAATTCAGAAATGTCTAAATCCATTGATTTCCTATCGACTTGAGTCTTGTCCACACAGGAAACTTGCACCTGCTGAATTTAAATCAGCTGCTAATCTCTGTATGAAGCTAAACCAGTGTAAGCCCATGTGAGGCCATATTATGGTCATGTACTTACAAACCAGCAGGGAGACAGAAATGGAAGCTCTTTCCTCCCTCCCTATCTAATTTTTAAGCAACAGTCAATCCTAATTTCACCTTCAGGCTTAGGAACACAGAAGTTGGGCTGACAAGGCTCAGTTAGCCCAGAAGATGACTCCAGTTATTCTGCTGTACAGGTTTCTGTGTATTTAAGCACTAATGTGATGGGTGAAGCAGAGCCTGCTGCCCAGTGGGAGCTCTCCCAGAACACAGGGAGTGAGCACCCTCCAGGCACAAAACTGCTCCCTGTCCCATTCCTGTTCCTGCATACTGATGCTGCTGATCCAGCACATTATGGGCAATAGGAACAAGCCCTGACTAAATCCAGATGGCTTATGCCATGCAGCACAGCTTTAGCTAGGACATTCCATTCAGTGAGAAACAGGGATAGACTCTGGGTCCTGGCAGAGCCTGTCCTGAAAGGAGTGGGCTCGGCTGGAGGCTGATGTATGTGGTGCTTGTGGTAGAAGCCTGTCCCTGCCAGGGAGCTGACTGCAGTCATGTCAGCAGCCTGGGCATCACGTGCAGCCCAGCACAGCGGCACACAGCCAGCACCTCCTGGACACGGGGACCCAGAGGGAACTGCATTCCCAGTCAGCTGTATGTGGTGCCAAAAAGCTGCCTGAGCACATGATGGACTCTGTTGGAAATATGCTTAAAAGCACATTTTTCCTCCCTGGAGCTACACTGTGTGGGCCATAATGGAAGCTGGCCATCGCCAGCAGCTCCTCAGCAGTGCCCAGCTCTGCTGGCAGCAGGATGCAATCCCTGTCCCATAGCACAGGCTTTAGCCACCTCTACTGTGGGTGCAAGGCTAACTCTTCATTTCCAGTGGGTTTCAGTGCACTCCTGCTGTGTGTCTCAGGAGGAATAAGCTGCATTTTCTTTTCTTCCTTTTTGAGTGGACACTGTTTTGTTAATCTATTTTGTCAGTACTGGGTTTAAAATAGGTAGATCTGCTCATCTGCATTACAGGTCTGCTGCTGATGTCCTAATGAAAAAAAACACCTTGCAGTTGGCCTTTGGAGTACCAGGGAAACCTGAGTTTTTGTGCTGTGTTTGTAAAGTTTTTGAATATTCATGCACTAGGCACTTTTCTAAGCAAATTAAGCTATTCATCTGAATGGGTTAATTCTAATAATTCTGAGCTATACTAATTTCCCATTAAATATTAGCAAAATCTCAGCTTCCTGAGATCTAGATTCTTTACTACAGGAATGAAAGACCAATACTAGAAAGCATCTGAAATAATTCATTTTTATTTTTATGTCACTCTCCTGTAAATTTTAAAAGGGCTAGGCTCAGCCTTCAAAGTGCATTAAAAAATATTTTCCCCTAAACAAGCTTGGACTGCAAATGACCCTTAGTCTCAAGACTCATGTGGAAAATAGGATTTATAGTGAAAATACTAGGTCAGCATAAACCCTAATGGTGCTGTAATGATGCTGAGGACTGGGTTGGTTATTTCAGTTTGTTTCTTATAGAAGGGGGGAAAAAAGCGGCATATATCCTTACCTAAAGAAAAATGACTGTAGAACAAGCAATAAGTCTTACATTCTGTTTTGGTAATACCTTCAATTTAACAACTGTCTGTGAGAAGGAGTTTCTCACAATGAGTTATTTAGTCACTATGCCATCTAGGGTATAACTGTCATTCTGAAGGGAATATCCATGCTATGATTTGCTGTCAGTCTGTTGTACACTGTAAGTCCATTCATTTTTTTCCTTAACAGGTGAAGATAATGATGTGATACACAGTAAAAGATAGATGATAAAAACAATTCTTTAAGAAAAAAAAAAAACCAGACAGTAGTGGTTTGGCAGGAAAATATGATAAAATGTTCCATTCTTTCTTTTAAAGTACTATAATAAAACATGTCTGAAGTGAAGTACAGATAACAAAACAGCAGAGCATGGGTCTGCAATCCCAACATGATATCGCATAAGGAGCAATCATGAAGCATTCCTATCACAGTTGTCTGTCACGCATTATTAACAAGAGTGTTTAGGACTATTGAATAATCGTGCTAAAGGGACATGATCAACTTACAAAAGAGTAGCCATATTTGTATCAGTTGTATGTGACTTGACAGAATTAAGATTAAATTCAAACCCAAATATTTTAAAGTCAGAAGGAGCTGTTTTGATCTCCTTATCCAGCTTCCAGCACGGCACTGACCATGGAAGTGTTGTAATGGTTTTTCTTGAAATTAGCTCAGTAGAAGAAAACCAAATCAAAATTTCTTGCTCATGGTAACTGATGAGGATTCAGAAGACTAGAGGAGAGAAAATGTCACTCCTGTCTTCAGGAAGTACAAGAAGGAAGAACCTAGGAACACTCTCACCCCCATCCTTGGGAAGGTGGTGAACAAAACCCTCCTTGAAAGTGTTTCCAAACAGGAAAGGACAAGAAGGAGACTTGGGGTCAGTATGCATTGATTTATGAAGGTGAAATTGTGCTTGAGCAACCCCAATAACCTTCTATAAGGAAGTGACTGGATTGGTGGATGAGAAGAGTGGATGTTTACCTTGGCTTTCGTAAAGCCTTTGACACCATCCCCCACAGCAGCTGACAAATTATGGGTTAGATAAGTAGACAGTGAGTTGGATTGAAAACTGGCTGAAAGACTGGCACCAGAGGGGTATGAACAGTGTCGGAAAGTCCAGTTGTAGGCATGTCACTACTGGTGTACCCCAGGGTCAACACTAGGTTTAATACTATTAACATCTTCATAAATGATCTGGATGATGGGGCAGAGTGTACACTCAGCAAGTTTGCTGGTGATGCTACACTGGAGGAGTGGCTGATACACCAGAGGGTCATAGTGCCATCTAGAAGGACCTCAACAGGCTGGAGAAATGAGCTGACAAGGACCTCATGAAGTTCAACAAGAAGATATATCTAATCCTGCACTGGGGGAGCAACAATCCCAGGCACCCAGACAGGCTGGGGCCTGACGAGCTGGAAAGCAGATTTGCTGACAAGGACCTTGGGGACCTGGTGGACAACAAGCTGACTGTGAGCCAGCAACGTGACTTCAATGGCAAAGAAGGCAAGCAGCCTCCCAAGCTGCATTAGAAAGAGTGTTGCCAGCAGGTTGAAGGAGATGATCCTTTCCCTCTGCTCAGCATTGGTGAGGCACATCTGGCGTGCTCAGCCCAGTGCTGGGCGCCCCTAGTAAAAGGGACAGATTGACATACTGCACTGAGTCCAACAAAGGGTCTTGATCAAGAGACTGGAGCATCTCTCATATGAGGAGAGGCTGCAAGAGGTAGATTGTCCATCCTGGAGAACAGAAGGGTCAGGGGGGATCTCATTAATATGTAGAAATAATTGATGAGAGGGAATGAAGACAAGGCAGCCAGACTCTTCTTGGTAGTTCCCAGTGACAGGACAAAGGCAATGGACACAAATTAAAACTTTAAATTCAATCTGAATGCAAGAAAAAAATTTTTTCCCCCTTCCACACCCCCCCCCCGCCCTTCCCCAACCACCTTTT
>JAWWEU010000081.1:10230531-10252996 GCA_035583155.1 Acropternis orthonyx
CTTCCCCAACCACCTTTTTTTTTTTTTTAATTTTTTTTTTTCCTTCTTGTGTGAGGATGGTCAAACACGGGAACAGGCTATGCGGAGAAGCTGTGGAGTCTCCATCTGTTATCATACTTGAAAATACAACTGGATATGGGCCTGGACAATCTGCTGTAGCTGGTCCTGCTTGAGCAGGGACTGGACTAGATGACTTTCACAGATTCCTTCCAACCTCAACTGTTCCATGATTTCATTTACCAAAACCTTTTACTATCAGTTTCATGCTTTCTACAAACTCAGTAATTACTGAACATCTCTTTTCTTCTATTTTTTCCTTTTCTTTTTTTTTTTTTTTTAATTTGAATGTCTCAACAGCAATCAGGGAGAAAAGAAAGTTAAAATAGGTAAAACAATCACAGGCTGTGTCACCAAGGTGCAAAGTGCTGTATTTAGCACTACACTAAGTTCCATGCCTTGGTTTCCAGTTGACAATATCCCTTTAAACTAAAAAAGCAAAACTTGCTGGTGACACAGCCAGTTACTTTTTGTCATCCTGTCTTCAGGCCACTCAGAAATATCTGCATTGACATTAAAAAGCCATTATAAGCAATTTAAACTCTGAATTGATCCTGACACATACAGTCAGATCTTCCCCATATGCCCTTTCAATAGTTCTCAATTCAAACTGAGAACAAGAATCACCCTATAAACAGAGGAGATAATTATCCTTTATTGATTAGCCCCTCAAGGCATGAATGGAAACCAGGCAGCTATCTGAGAAAAGCCATCAATGTGGTTTTTAAGTTGTAGTATCTCAGCATTTTCCTTTTCAAATATTCCCTAAGTGTGATCTTCTGACATGGAACCTGTGCCTAACAAAATTTTGCCAACAGCTTCAATGGAAACCAGTATGTCAATGTAGATTTATAAATGGTGACTTTATATACTTCCCACAGTTGTCTCCCAGTGTTATTGTTATGAGTTTACCTTGGCAGGCAGCTCAGCCCCACACAGCTGGTCCCTTCCTTTCTCCCTCCCAACTGGATGTGGAAGAAAATCAGAAGGGTAAAAATGAGAAAACTCATGTCTTGAGATAAAGACAGTTTAAATAAGTCTATTATTAATGCCTTAAATCTGAGTGTCCTCCCTTTCTCCTTCTTCCCCAAGATGTTATTGCTGAGTATGATGCCATATGGTGTGGGACACCCCTTTGATCAGCTGGCTGTGTTCCCTTCCAATATCTTGTGCAATCCCAGCCTTCTCACTGGTGGGGTGGTGTGAGATGCAGAGAATCCTTGATGCTGTGTAAGCTCTGCTCAGCAACAGGTAAAACACTGGTGTTTTATCAACACTGTTTTGTTCACAAATCAAAAACACAGCACCATATGAGCTGCTATGAAGAAAATTAACTCCATCCAGTCAAAAGCAGACAACCATTGAGTTTCCTCCTAACACTGCCTCATTCATCTTGGGATACATTGCTCATAACCCCTCAGAGGCATTGTGGGCTGTCCCCTTTCTCTAGCAAACTGCAACTCCCTTCACAGCTGCCACATGCTCACAGCTGCCAAATGCACCAAATACTCCTGTTTAATCCAGTGTCAACATTGATTGGCTTCAATTTTGCTAAGTAAGGATTTTAGCACCTGCTCCATCTATCCTATAAGGAATGTACCACAGCAGATTCATCAACAGACATCTGACTTAGGATATTTCCAGTTTATTGCTGAACCTCTAATCAACCATTTCTCAACCTTCTGCTTTTTGCTAATTAAGCCCATAGCAATCAGAACTAGGTATGTGAGAAAAAAAGGAGAATGTAACCGTTCTACATCTGAGTATATCTTACTGTTTGAGAGAAGGATAAATAGCTTTATTAGGATTACTGATAGTCCTTTGAACTGGCAACACACTGCATTGAAAAATAGTGAAATTATTCACAGCTGTTACCACAATAAATTTAAAATCAGATGATCACTTTTGGGTTACCAACATAGGCATAAACAAGGAAGAACTGAGATGACTACTCTCATATCTGCCCTTTCCAGTTTTGTCCCAGACCAACAAATGGGCTCAGCCTCTCCATCCACAGGGAACCCATCAGAGCATGTTTTCTCTGCTTTAGTAGGACTATGCCCCAGTAGTTACTGCAATGTCAACCACTACTTTGTTCTGTTCAGTATAGATCAAGAAAAGGCCCACAGATTTCATAAAAGAAAGGAATTTCTTACGTGAAAATAATTAATTAGTACAGTCCGGGTATACACAATAGAAATCTGCTTCCTTCTTGTATTGTGTATTCCTACACTGACAGCTAATTGATGTTGGAGTGCCCACGTAAGTCTAACTTCTGTAACAAGACTTCTGGATGCACTGTACCACTCTACTGAAAGTATGAGGTGTCCATAGCAGCCAGGTGACCCCAAGAGAAACTGCAGAGGCTTCATGCCTCTATGGTGCTCTGCCTCTACTTTCCCACTGACACCATGTTTGCAGCAAATGCCAGTTTCCTCTTCCAACCTTATCAGGGCTGGCATGGGAGGAGGGAACTGCCAAGACATGGCAGAAGGGGGTTTTGCACAAGGGCTGCATATGTATATGCTGGAGCCAGGTCTGTGTTGCTATGGGCTCCTGTGCTTGGCACAGGTGCAGCTTGGTGGAGGTGAGGAACCTGTGGCATCCTCAAAGTCTGGGTCAGTGTTACTGCCAGAAAAAGGATTCCTGCCTGATGCTGAGATCAGAACCAGGTGCTGCATGAGTCTACCAGATGTCCACATATTTGCATAACTCCCACCCCATCCTGAAGAATTTAATTTTAAGTGAAAAAGTCCATCTGTGTCCCAAAGGGAACAGACTGAGATGCATCATATCAAAACCTGTTTCAGGTCACAGACATAGAAATATCATGATTACACCAATTGGATTCATTGTGTAGGTTTTAATTAAGAAATAGTTTGATAACTTGCAGCAGTAGGGAAGCATTTAATAAACTCAAACCGCCTCTTCCACCCTCTGTGGTTCTGCAGGCTCAAATACATTCATACTTCAAAAGAGGATGCACAGGCCCCCTGCACTGAGAAGAAACAAGACCAAATGGAGACACTAGAATGTTTCAGTGTCTTGCCAACATGCTGCCTGGCCCCCTGATTGCTGCCTTAGGGATAACTACATTGTCCCCTGTGCAGGATTACTTTGGGTTGCTTTCGCTTCTCCAAAGTCCCCATTTTTATACCGTATGGATGAATAAATGTCTTGAGGTATCTGCTGCTACCAAATATAGTTGAACAGTCTCAAGGACTGCTAGTAGCAGCAGAAAGCTGATCACAAAAATCTAATTTTGTTAGGAAAGCAGTCTGAAAACATGCACAGAAATCTCTGCGGAAATATTCACATCACATGAATGGCTGCTATGAAGGGAGATAAAAGGATGGGCAAACTTCTCTGACTGCTTCGTTGGTCTTTCTAGATTCTGCACTGCAGCAGCAAAAAATATATTGAAAAATGTACAAAAATATGTAGCCAATAGGTCCATACTCTACAGAATCACAGAGTTCCCATATATTTCATTAAACTTCTGTAAAGAAGCCTAGCTTTGGACTTGCAGGGCAAATAGTCCATCTTCAATTGTTTTCCACTTGTTTTAAAAGCTTCCTGTTCATGAAATACAACATGAAAAAGACATGAACAATTTGTTGTACCCAGAATTACCCCACTAGCTAAATGTATGAAAAAGCTGTGATATACAGGGCATATTTTACCCACTGATAAAATAAGAATGACCTCTGTGACTTCATTTAGGTTCCACCTTTCCTGAGTTACGAGCCATTCCTCACTCATAAGGTATATCCCATATCTCACTCATACTCTCAGTGGACCACAAAACTCCCTTCCAGAAAAAATTATGCTTCCCTCAGACTGCAGAGGATTACCCATGTCAGACAAAGTTATATTATTGTCTTTAGTGCTGCTAGAAATTACTTGCAGGATGTTTCAGCTCATTACCTCAAGTTTTCATCAGCTATTTTCCAAGCACGGTAACCTTTGTGATGCAGGTACTGTATATATCTACAGTATTGATTCTGCTTCTCCTGCTACATTACATGCAATACATGTAAACAGAAGAGTGTTTCACTACCTAGCAAGGTGCAAAATGGTAGTGGAAGTTGCAGCTACAAAACACAGATAAAACCTTGAAGTAATCAGCTGAACTGTCATGGAACTAATTCCGTGATAGAGTGGAAGCAATTATTTGCACTTATATGTCTTATTGGAAAATACAATCAGTGCTAAAACAATCCTGTTAGTGTTGTCAAGGACACATTTAGCTCCAAATGCTCCCCTTTTAATCAGTAACCAGTTATTAATTAATTAGGTAGTGATCATGTTGTTTTTCATACATGTGTATTATTATTGCACTTGATATTGTGCCTCTGCACAGATCACTGTTAATTTGCTGCAAGTGCAATTGTGTTAATGTGCTCTAATGCCAGCGATTATCACAAGGACAGGGCACCTAACATTTAACTTAAATCATACTGAATTGTTCTCCATGGCTGGTCTTTACTTCCAGCTCCAGCCTGCTCCTTCCTGGATGAGGGGTGCCGGGAGCAAGGAGACGGCTCCTAATAATGGGAGTGTCAGAAAATGGAAACCAGCAACAGCGCAATCAGAGCCAGGAAAGGAAGGCTGAGCACTTTGGAAGACACGTGTGACTCTGTGCCGTGGGAAGCTGTGCTATGGCAGTGGCAGAGCTGCCCACTCCCTCCCTGCAACCAGGTCACTGCCTGACACCAACAGCGGAAGAGGCAGCTCCTAAAACAGATGAGCAGGTAAGCAGAATATGAAGCAAATTGAGGATGTCTTACAGCTCTTGCTTGTCTGCTGTGCTGCAGGGAAAGCTGTGGTCCTTTTTTCCCCCCCCTTTTGGTCACAGCTCTGCAAAATCATCAATTTTAATGGCTGGGGTGAGTCTGCCCATAGAGAGCAATGTATTTGTTAACAGCTCATACGGAAGAAGTACCCTATCCTCCTAGTATTAGTGATGCTTAGTTATGCTTACTAAATAATGTATTTTTCATATTTTTCTTCCAGTCTGAAAGCTTTTAGCAGGACTTGATGCCAACTGTGTCAAGAGAGAAACAAATACTAATAGAAAGTAGAATTTATCTGAATTGCATTTAATAGGGGCTAGAAGCAGTGAACTAAGGATATTCAGGTGAATTAGTTCAGTCAGAGATAGCTAAACTTTTTACTGTGTTTATTTAAATAGAGAGGCCTGAACTGGAGATTAGCTATTTATCAGCTGCGTGATGGAATGAGAAACAGCTGCAACATATTTCAGGGTAAGCTTGATATTTTATTCACTATAAATCCACAGGTTCAAATTCAGCTCTGGTTTATGCCTGTGGGAATATGGAATAAAAGTATTAGCTTCCCGCACTGTTTTGTGGTTTCATGCCCACATATATCAGAGCAAATTTAGTTTCTGTTGGTTCAATTATTCACCTTAATTTCCCAACCACAAAAAGCATTTTTAATATTTGTAATGATAGCAAGTATATGTGCAAAAAAATAAGCTACTAGATTACAGTATGTGGCATAGGTAGCAAACACAGCTCCCAGCTACTATTAAAGCATTTCCCCATGCTTGCCTCTGCAGGATTTCACTTCAGGACCGTGCTGTAACACCACCAGTTTCCTTCCCAGACTTGGGGGTTTTGCCTGATTTTCACCAAAGAGGTCAAAAATTCTGCCTCTCACTTAAACAAACCTGTTCCCAGGTCTTCAGTGGAGCAATTTCTGTACTTAAACCTCTATTCCTGACCCACCAAGTCCCCTCATGTATGCAGCTGGGAGCAGCCCTGCTCCTGCATGACAGATACCACTGCCTAGCAAAGGCAAATGGCCCGTGCTGATCTCGCCCTTGGCTTCTCACATTTTGAAAGGGAGAAGAAAAAACCAACTGCTGCTAACCACTACAGTATGAGTGGTTAATTTGTTCAGATCAATTTCTGTCAAAGGCAGCCTGGAAGCTTTTTTTTCCCCAGCTTGTCTTTGCAATGTTTCTTTCTCTCCCGCTGCCCAGTTCAGTCTCATTGGTGTTCATCTGGTGACTTATTGTTACTAAGGGCTCCCCAACAAACCCATTGGATTTGCTGCTCCCTGTCTGGCAAGGAGACACTTTGCTCAGATATCTGCTTGCTTTCAGCTCTTTTACATGGCAAGGATGTTAGTCTGACTGTAAGGACTATCTAGTTTGGCTTGACGGATTGATTTTTGGTTTATAAAAGAGAATATTACTTTTTAAACTTTTTTTTTTCTTTTTGAGAGAGGGAAGGCTCAAGATCTCTCTAAGTTCACAAACGTCCAAGAATAGATGCAGGCAAAGATATAACTTTAGACTCATGCCTATTCATAAAGGGAAAAATTTCAAAATAATTATGTCAAAGACTAGTAAATCTGAAAGTCATGTTACCTTTTTTTTTTAATTTTTATGAATATAGGACTTAAAAGGAAAATCTATGTATTGGAGCTTGTCAGTGTTTTGGGGAATACTATTATTTTCTTCTCATCAGTGTTCTCCAGAATGTCGTGGCAGAAGTCTCTCTTGTATTTGATCTCCCTCAAAGTCAAAATATAAAACATAAAGCTGAAGGTTCTTGCCCTGGAAAAACAGAGGGCATCTTTGATCAGTAGGATTATGATTTGACCAAAAATATCATACATTTAAATAAAAAAAAAAAAGGAAAAGAAAACTAATTTCTACTTGAGGGTTCATATCGAAGTGTTTTGTGCATTGTTTTTCAGAATTTGTTTTGTGAATTTGAGTAAAATGGTAAGTTTATTAGCAAATAAATAAATTTAAAGATGTCTTGCTGTCTTGTCTAATTAGTAGCCAGCATCAAGTGGAAGGGCAAATACAGTCCACAGACTCCTCCAGCCATGCTGAGATACTTGTCAGAGTAAACGCGGATGGTTTAGGCCATGCCCAAACCATCAGAGAACCAGACAGATGTGTATGAATTATGATCAGCAGGAATGTGCTGCAGCAATGAATGTGCATTTTTGAAGAAGTCAAGCACAGAATGGACAAATATATGTGTCAAGAACTCATGCCTGCTGTTTTGCTAATGTCTATGTAATTCTACATAGGAAAAAATTCTGATTGGCCTTTAATTGAGAACTGAAGGGAGAACATGCAATGCCACAAAAGGCAGCAAAATATGACAGTGTTTTAATGTGTTGTCAGTCCTTGCTGGGAATAGCAAACCCCTTGGGCTGAGTTGCAAGCTCAATGATCCATATGATCCATAGGAATGAACGTGCCAGGACTTTTTTGGTTTTCTTGGGTAAGAGCTGATAACTACCTTTAGCATCTGTGAACATGTTTTCCAGAATGGTGGCCCTCATGAGCAATTCCCCATCTCTCCATGTGATCGTGTTACGAGCCGCTATAAACGTTATTATAGGACACTGTTTTCATGCTGCTTTCCAAGTGGTGCCTGCTAATTTTTGGCTCAGAGAACAGTTTCAACAGCTCTGTGATATGCTTCTTTTTTTTTTTTTTGTGTTAATTTCTGATACTCAGACACAAAAAATTCAGTGTGTCTGTGATTTGTATCTTGTGGTGTGCATCAGTCAGCACATCTGCCCCTCATTACTGCCATAACCATTAGCCTTCAAAGAACTTGACTTTTATGCCTGTTGTATTACCAGTCACTGCTCCCTACACTTTTTTCCTTTGCTTGTTTTTTTTTTCTTTCTTTCTTTGTTTGGTTTATTTTTTTGGGAGGGGAGAGGGGTTTGGCTGCTTCACGTTGATGGCCACTGCCTTGGTTTGCAGAGGGTTTCTGTGCAGCTGGGTCAGGTTTAAACAAGAATGTCTCTTGGACACTGTTTCTCTGCAATGACCAGAACAACCAAGGCCTAACAGTATCTTTGCGGTGCTGTTATGAGCTGTTCTCCTTATGATGAGTGTGCAAGGGTCATTAGGCACCTGAGGTTAGAATGACTTGTGTGTATATCAAGAAGAGTAGAAGAAAAGAGGAGTCTGATTCAGGAGTAATGAGTTTATTCTCCAGTATCCCTGAGAGGATTATTCCTTAAAAGTATAGGGCAAAGTTGATTTGGTTAAGAGCTAATTATCAAACAAGAAATGAAGCCAGTGTAGCTGCCTCCACCCTCCCCATCAGACCTTGGAGACACACATTATTCCCTCTGTTTAACCTAGTAAAGTGATGACCCACATAGGAGGGAAAAGAGTTTATTGTAATTATTTCTGTGAGTATTAATTCCCAGTTCATGGAAGATGGCCTCAAAATAGGAACTCAACAATGAAATGACAAGAACAGAACTTAGAAATCATGGGATGCTTAGACTGTTTTTCTGAACAAACCAAAACATGTTCATTTTGCTCACTGACTGTGTTTGATCAGCAAATGTTCTTCTTCCACTTTCAGTTTTTAGAGGTGAACTGGATAAAGGGGATGACAGCACACAAGAAAGTTATACAGCAAATTGGTGTGGCTTCAGTAGAAGGGCTCATTTAGACAACGTCTCATTGTAGCACTGATTTTAAGATACTGTCATCTGAATTCAGGTCTGGTTATGGGGCTGGTGTCTGGGGCAGATGTCGTGACAAGGAGATTAAGAGCAATCACACTTAGGAGTTTTCATATCAAATGACTACTCCAGAAGACAAACAGGAAATAATAGTTCGTTTTCTTGCAAGTAGACTTTGACTTGTCAATTAGAAAACTAGAAAGGATGAAAAAGTGACGTGAATTTTTCTAAACACTATATTGCAGTACTTAAGGTAGACAAAAAAGTTGTATGGATGCATTAATATTTTATGTGACTCAGAATTCAGTCTAAAAAGTTGATGGGTATCATCAGAAACAGACAACATTGATTGCTTTAATTGAATAAAAGTTTGTGATGAAAAGAAATGAATAATATACCCGTTTTCCCAGTGATTATGTGTATTTATCTCCCATTTCTCAGGATTTTATAAAAATATTTTATCTTAACAGAAGTTCACATCATGCATGTGAAAAAAGAAAAAACAAACATCCTTACTCTAGCAAATTTTGCTCCCATTAGAGATCCAAACGCACTTGTAAGATGGTCATATAAAGAAAGCACTCCATCAACAACAAAGGATTTTACTATCTCAGAGAACCTGAATCAATTCTCTCTGTTTGGTTGTTTAAATGTCTAAACACATAAATCACATTTTATATCCAGAATAACAAGTCCAAAGCCTGTCCTGTCCATTACTTCTCAACAATCCTAAGATTAAACCCTAACTATATTCCACCTATTGAATTTTATGACCTGCATATTATCTGTGTGTTTGTGTGTGTGTGTGTGTGTGTGTGTGTGTGTGTGTGTGTGTTTGTACATAATCCTTTCAGGTTGCAGTATGCGTGAACAGTTTAGGTGAGATGAAAGGCCAGGAGAAATGTTGTTTTTCTCCATGACTACTACACAAATACACTATTTAAAAGCTAACAGATGCAATAAAATAAAATGGACAAAGATGTTCCCCGCTATTCAGGGGGAAGGGAACAGTTCCTCTGTGAGCCGCATGTGGCACTGGGATTCTCAGCAGCATCACTGGGGAAACTGGAGGCTCTGAGCTGCTGCCCTGCCAAGGTGCATTGGCATTGTGTGCTGTTAGTTTTCTCCTCACACAGCAATGATCTGCCTGCCAAAAGGCTGGCATGAGAACCACAAGAGGGAGGTAGTCATCGTAAAATAAATGGTAGAAGCGTGCTTCTTATACACTGTACATAGAAGAAAAAGTCTGTTTGAATAATTAAGGCTTCCTAGATGTGACTACAGATAAAAATAGATAAAGGCTGTGGTTTTGGTGTGACTGTAACACTCCAGCTCAAACAATGAAGGCTTTGCATGGAACTCAACCAAAGAAAAATTCACTCTGGGCACTTGTATTACAGCTCCACTTAGCAGAGTGGAACGATTATGCCTTGTATTAAGTAGGTAATAATGAAGCATCATAAACAAAGTCAGTATGCAAGTCCAAGATTAAGTGGGAGCTTTAACGAGGTCCAGCTTGCCAGGAGCATTTTGAAGTGTCCCTAGCTCACTTACAAAGCTGGAAAACAACAAAGGCAGCTCTGACAGCTGCGAGAGTATCTGGTTTAGAAGGAGGTTTTATGTCTGGATGACACCAGACTGGAATTCAGCTTTCATGTACTAACTAGCTCTGCTCCTTGCTGGAGCCCTAATCATTCTGCACAAACTGTCTCACCCTAATGGGTTGCACAAATAATAATTCTTCACAAATCAGATCCACACCATCAGCTTCCCAGATAAGCAAGGCTGGTTTATCGTGGTAAATAGCAGAAGTCAGCAGAGTCCACGCTGTGTCTCACTAGCCACGTTTAATAAGCAATCTAGACTCTGAAGGGAAGAAATCAAGTGTTGTTTGTGTGGATTCACAGTTGGTATAAAGTATTTTCAACTACTAAAAGGCTAAAAGAGCAGCCACCAGCCAAGTTAGATGGTTAAATCAGATTTACCCTACTCTAAATGCTCTGTAATCACTGTGGACCCTTCGCAGTCTTTATAAAGGAAAACTAGATATTTATGCTTTTCTTTTTCTTTTTTTTTTTCAGAGGAAGAAGAGTTTTGGATTGCTTATAAACTTAAATTGCATCAGTACATATACACTTGAGAAAAATGCCTTTCAGCCTTAAAGATTTTTTCCTTAAAGATATTACAATTATTTTTTCACTTCTGCAGAAGAAGATCAGCCATTCATTAACTAATTATCATGATTATTACAGTTCTCTTAAGTATTATTACTTAGGTGAGTGGTACATTTAGAATTTAACATCTCTGTAGGAAGAGTTTTGTTTAGCATACCTAATGCTCCAAAAGTCTCAGAGCTCTGTATCACACAGAATTTTAAGAAAAGTGTAGGGGAATCTTTGGGGGATCCTTTTGGAGTTATTTGTGGCTGGGAGTTACAGCAACTGAGGAGCAAAGGAGAGAGAGATATGGAGGGTGGAGATGAATACACCAACTCAGACACTTCTTTCTGCAGCAAGAGCTGCAGCATTACTGTAGCACACTTGATGCAAAGTAATGCATGATTTTGAAGTGATGGCTGGTTGTCATGTGCAAACCCCTTAATGTGTCTACATATATGTGCTGATGCTATGAAAGCAAGTGACCAGAGTCCTTTCTACCCTGTTAATTTGTCTCCTGTAATTCCATGTAGGTAGCTCTTCTGCACCTCCCTTTGATCTTGCACAGATTATATACATTAAAACACGGTCACCTCAGCTAAGACTCAAGCTGTAATCTCTCTGGGGCAATAATCATCTTTTATGTTGGACTTCTATGAAGGGTGAGGGGGTGGTCCTAGTTCCTCAGCTGTGAGCCTCAAAGTGACTACAGTCTTATTAGCAGCCAGGAAAATAATAACAGTATCCAGTACAATAATGCTATGTGTCTAAATTGGTTCTTTTGCCATTGTTTTGCTTAAGAAACTGTAATCCTATAAATGTCTTCATTGCCTGTAGCTCTGATTATAAAATGCAACTTTCCCCACCTACAGAGTAGAAATAGATGGTTGAAAATCAAACATTATTTGCAGTGCAGGGGCATCTCTCTGGTCCCCACCATTTCCCTTTCTTGCATTCCGCTGTCAGGAGCTACACACACACCTATCAGCTGTTTCTCTTTGTGCAGCAGAAAACAGAGGTTATAAAACAATGTACCTGCTCACTTGACCAGACAAAGCTTTTCACAGAAACGTACTGGAACAGCTCCTCAAAGCTCAGTGCCTGCTCTGTGTGCTGCAGCTCTTCACAGTGGAGTCAAATCTATCACTGCCAACCTCAGCCCTGCCTTAATTGCGACACAGGCGAGAGGGCACGGTTGTAAGGAAGTTGGCAAACAAGGGTAGTGAGAGAAATAAAGTGAGGGAGGCAGAAACAACTGACACAGCATGAAAATGAACCAGTTTGGCAACACAGGGAAACAGGTTTCTGGAGGGAAGTGGATGAGAGGTGTGGGGTATGGGGCTTTTCCTGACATGGTGGTTGTTCCTATGATACTGCCACCTTCACAGCAAGGTGACACTGAAGTTAACTGGCAGGAATCCTCGTCCTGCTTGAGGTAAAGAATCATTGCAATGGGGATACTGAGGTTGCTTCTGTCTGCAAATGAAGCTTTTGGCAAATAGGATATTTAACTGGATTCAAAAGGTTAGCTCTATTTGCCAAAGCAAAAAACCCTGCTTCTTTTTGATGATACACACACAAAACACAATGAGGTTTTGTTTAAATAAATAAATTGACAACCACTGCTCCAGAGGCTCTGGATGTGAACTAGTACCAGCAGCATAAAGCCATTTCAAAGCAGAGTGAATGTGATTTTCACACCTATTCTTTTCTAATTTAGGTTCATTTGATCCAAGCACTCCTCTATTACTAATTTTTTATGGCAATATTAATTAATGGTTTTGCTCTACAGCAGTAAGAATGCTGTTTAA
This sequence comes from Acropternis orthonyx, assembly GCA_035583155.1. Classification (NCBI taxonomy): domain Eukaryota; kingdom Metazoa; phylum Chordata; class Aves; order Passeriformes; family Rhinocryptidae; genus Acropternis; species Acropternis orthonyx. The sequence goes on from JAWWEU010000081.1 coordinate 10,243,043, forward strand.
ACTGAGTGAAGTAGATTAGAAGGACTTTAAGATTAGAAAAACAATCTGCAAGTTGGTGAGATGCAGTGCTGGGGTCACCTTGACCTCTTGAAATGAACACACTGTACTTGGAAAGCCTGGGAATGTGTGGATGAATTTCCACCAGTGCAGACTCATTAGGGCTGGTTAGGTCAGCACTCTGATGTTGCCTCCTGTTTTGGTATGTAAGAACATGAACTTCAAAGGTGGGGAGAAACCATTGTCAGACTTTCATAAAAGCTGATAATTGAAAAATTGCATAGTATTTGATGGACAATAAGAGTTCAGTATTAAGGCTTATCTCTCATTTAATGTGCTGAATGTTGGCATTAAAAGTGCCTGAGTAATCTTTTAGTTGGACAATACATAACCACTCAAAAAATACTGACAGAGAAAGTTCAGTGACACCTTTTCACTGACATTTATACTTCCAGAACAGTAAGAAGATAAGCAGGGCAGCAGTCTACAGAAAAGAGAAAAGGCCATAAAGAAGGGAACATAGACTGAAGAATGTGTTGCCTAGTAAACAATTGGAGACTGAGGTAAAATGTAATATTCAGGTAGAAGGTGACTGTGAAGTCAAGCAACCAGGGAATATTTCAGAGAGCTCAGGAACTGTCAGTGATACTTGTGGTGCAGTTTCAGAGTGTGAGAAACCATCAGTCAATGAATGCGTGGTATTGACCTGCTGACAGACCCTGCAAAGTTCACTGGGGACAGCAAAGCAGAGAGCAGAATAGGACTGCTTCTTACCAGAATTGATTTGGGTAGGAAACACTATAGGTATCTCATTTAAAACTGTGTGTACTTTGAAGGAGCACTGGAAGGATGAAACTGCCAGGTTGGCCAAGGATTCCAAAATACCTGCAAAGCACGGTGTGAAGATCACTGCTATTACTGAACTATGTTATTATCCTGCTGGTTCATGGAGTTTCCAAACCAGAATTAAAAGAAAGAAGTGGAGCATTATGGTGTATTTTAGCATTTGTCATGTTTCCTTTTTGGAAACATAGGAAGGAAACTCATGGGTCAACAAATGTAATTCCTGGATCCTGCAGGCAATCATGTCACCTAAAGGATTCATCTCCTATCAAACTCCTTCAAAATTTAATGCACATCTTTACTAATGCTAATGAGAATTGCTACTTATAATTTGCATTTACAAACTCCTTAAGGACCTTGAAGTGTTTTTTTCATATAATATGCTCATTTTTATTACAGGCATGTTGAATTTAAATGACTTGCCTAGAGTCTCACAGCAAGCCAACAGCAGAATGACTCTTAGTTCTCCTAGTGCTCTGCTTTAAATCCTGGACATTAACAGCTTTCTTCATAAAGGGAGTTTTGTAGTGGTAGATCACCTCCCAGTGCTGGTGAATCAAATCTTTTCTGATAGCGCAAAAAAACCAATAAATTGCTTGAACCCATGTAGTGCTTCCCAGTGGCTTCCTTTGAACTTAGAAAATTGACACAAGTCTGAGTAATGCTAAGATAGCCTTTGGCATACGACCAACTATGGAATTTTGATGTGTGAAGTATGTACCTCAGATCTATACTCTCTGTAAGAATACAGCTCTAATCTCTAAATTTTTCTAGAAAAGCTTTAGAGCTTTCACTATCCCTTGTGCTGTTGGATGCATATATGAAAACAAAAAAATCCAAACCCAATATAAACAAAGAAGAAAAAAAAATAAAGGAATGAACACCAAAAGTAAGCCTATAATAAACAAAAATCCGTAACTTTTCCAATGGCAGAATTTCTGTGACACAGGCACAAAGAAAGATGCAGTACCTCAGAATGACCTGCTTTTTCTGCCTCTCTCAATGTTATTGTTGTCTCTAGCAAATTGAAATTTTGATATTTCCCGTTACATTTTGGCCTCTCATCTATGCCTCTTACGGAAAAGGCTGCAAATTTTACCCAGTGATTTCAGGATACTATTTTCAAGCTTTTGCCTGTGGTATCTGGTTCTTTCTGTTAGAAAAGAGTTGCTTTGTGGCATGGCGCTTGCTGTAACATCAGAGGAACCATCTGGTAGAACAGCAACGACTACAGCAATACCAATCCCACTCATCAAATGGGTTCCTCCAGCGTGGTGGTAGCTACCCAGGAGCTCTCACCTGTGGCAAATGGTGACATTTACTCCTGCTGGGAATGTGGCTGGGCAGCCGAATGTTAAAGAGGGCCTGCAAGGCTGCCTGTGCTGCTTGACCCTTGGCCAGCTTCTTGCTACGTCCTGAGCCTTCAAATGTTCTCCCGTCCACTCGCACGGCCATCACAAAGCTCTTGATGTGCTGCTTCTCCACCGTCTCCGACAGGCAGACGTACCGCAGGCCCGACCGCAGCTCATTTAGCAGCACCACCGGGTTCTTCTCGCTCTCTGCTTTGGATGCCACTCTGTGCTTGCTTTGCTTCCCGTGGCCCATCAAATCCAGCGTATGGCAGAGCAAGCGCCCATGTCGATAAGCTGTGGAAAGCAACTCGTTGTTAACGGGGTTATAGACAGAGAAGTCCTCGCTGTGTGTAGGTGGTTCAAACTCCTTGAACAGAGTGTCTGGAAAGTCTGCCTGATCAGAAGTAAAGTCCGTGGATGGGTTGATGCAGTTGCCCATGGCGAAGTGAGCTTGGCAGGCGTTGGGGAACTGAACGAATGACTTCAGAGCTAGCTCTGCGGCACGCATTTTGGCTTTCTTTTTTGTGGGCCCCGTGCCTTCAAATGTAAGTCCATTTACTTCCACAGCAACAGCAAAGACTGGAGCATGCACTGGACCTGTCTGAGAAACCATTTTATATTGTAATCCTGGTTTAAGTTCGTGTAGCTGAACCAGAGCATTCTTTGGCGTCACTGACCATGAAACTTTTTTCCAGATGAGCTGGAGTTTGCAGAAATGGCCACTATTGCCTTCCTCTAAGGGTCTTTTTCTCTTACTGCTAGCTGTTCCCCCTCTTGCCCTCTCAGTAGACGCTATTGGATGATCCTCCAGGTTGCCAATGTTTCGATTTTCCTTTACTTCTGCACTGCTGGTACCTGCCAGTAAAGAAAGAAAAAAGTCTCTTTTTAGAGTTGTCATCATAGTAGCTGACATTATGCCTGGGGCTGGCAGAATAGACAAAAAAGAAAAAAAAATTAATGATGGAAATCCTTGCACGGTGCTTTCTATGAATTTTCCTCAAATATCTGTATAATGGTTGGTTTATTGCTTATAGCACAGACATTTTTGCATGTTCTGGATGTTTACTTGTTCCTAAAGGTCTACTTCTATTAGTAATTAGCCTTCTGTTTTAAAAAAAGATTACATCATTCAAAGATGAAGTATAATGGATGCCATGTGACTTAAATGAGCTGCTGGATAATTAGCAGTAAGAAGTGAATAGTTTGCAAAGTTCCCTTAGGCTTTCTATAATCCATGTGGGTGAATGCTTATGAACACATTATTAGAAATCAGAAATGATTCACAAATGATTCACAAACAGAAAAACAGGCCAATGCATTGAATAATCTGTTTGCACTGAATACATTGACTGTCTCTACTCATACCATAGGCTCTTGTGTTGTCATGAACCCAGCCTAGGAAATGATCTGACAGACCTTTCTAGCATTCGAAACAGTAATTTGGTGTGGACGCTGTCAAATTCAATTGCAGATACTCACAGTTCCTGCATCATCAGCAACTAATCTAAATGAGACCAGGAAAAGCCAGAGGATCATGATGGGAACAATTACTGATGTAAAGGATGATCTTTGTCAAAGAAAAGCAGGGGGAGAGAGTGACTGCCAGGAGAACCAGGAAGGGAATGAAATGACAGTGGGGAGTTATGGAAGGAGTACTCTGTTTTTGAGCCAATAAATCCCCCATTGCTCTGAACTATGCTTGTGCAATGTCTGTGCTGTGAGGCAGTGCCCTGCTGCAGCAGAGGCATCACTGAGGATAAAGATTCATCTTACTTGCAGTGCTTTGCTGAGGCAGAACGTGAACTGACAAAGTTTTAGTGACTAGTTAATTTTTAGTTTCTGAAGCTAAGGGGAGAGAATGAAGCCAAATGAGGAGGGAAAGGAAAAGAAACACATAATAGAAAAAGTTTAATCATATGGTATTCAACTGTGTAAAATATAACATCTTTAAACCAGCCTTTCTGTAAATAAGACATTTAAAGGCCACGATAACTAAGGCATGAGGATAATGTGGTGTTTTCTATTGAGTTCACAACTCTCTTTATAGAAACTCTGATCTGAGGGGAAAGGATATGTCAGCTTTAACTTCCTCTATCCTACATGACATTGGCTTTGGCTAGCCATTTTCCATCATAACCCTTTCTCATGTTTCCATCCCACTCAGAAGATGTCCCTTTAGTTGTGTACATTTTTTTAAATGAAGGCGAAATATTTTGATGTAGGCATATTTTTGAGCAGGAAGCAGGTTTGGTTCTTTATTTCACACCTCCTTTCTGATCCTACCTAATAGGTTTTTACAGAGCCAATTATGGTACATAATGATATTGTGGCCAGGAAGCATGAAAAGAAAGATAGCTCTTGCTTCACACAATATTCAGGTTTGAAAAGAATTTGTATTGATTATGCACCACTGAATAGGAAAACTCAAAGGGTGATTTGTGTTTAAAATTCATATTGTCTTATTCTAGTTGTTTTATTCTTTTGTGGTCAGAGAACCACAGATTTGTGTATATGAATGTCTGACCTTAACAACTGACCTTAACCAACCTCAATAACACAGTGGTTAACTAAAAACATGATAGAATAAAACAAACATTACTTATTTGTCTTAAATTGTGTCTATGAAGTTGCCCAGTTCAGGTTTTGGCCAACAGAGAGTTTGCATTGATGCAGTGAAAAAAATTCAGAGGTCAGGCACAAAGGATATGTGGACAAAGTTGGGCATACACGATGGCAACATGCCTGTATTTATGGTGTGTTTTGGCCTAGTCTCAGTGAAGGAAATCCATGCAAGTATCCTTACAGTCAACCAGGCTTTAGAGGACCTGATCCTGAAACACCAGGAAACAGCTCAGTTCTTTCCATACCTCAGCTGGAGCTGCAGTGGCCAAAATTTATCACAGCATGTAAATCAGAGGCAGCGTAAACTCAGTGAGTGCCTCAGAAAGTCTGGGAGCCTGATGGACTTGTGTGATACCTGGCAGCTGCCAGGAAATGTGAAATTACTTTATACTTTCAGGTATCTTTGAAATAGGAAGTCTTTGAAATGTGTGTTTTATGAGACCTCTGTGTGGCAGACATAAGATTACCTCTCTAATGGTGGCACATGTACTTCTATTGTGAAAGTCAGACAAAGCAGGCAAATGACACCAAACTACGCAAGATAAATACTGTAAGCAGCTGTAATAGAACAATCACAAGCAATTTTAGAAATGAAGAGCACTAAAAGGAAAGGGGTAAGTCAGAGGATGCACACAGGGAAAATGCAAAACTGTGGATCATTTTCAGTCCTGTTATCTCTCACAATGTCTTTGTTCTTGAGTTTCCCAAACACATTCTTTACATTTTGGGGAAAAAGAAAGATAATAAATTATGGTTCTCCTATGATGAAAGGTTGGAGAATAAAAACATTGTAAGGGGATGGAGTAAAGAAGAAAACAGGAGGAAGAAAAGTATCATAAATTTTGGCAATAGTTCCTAAATTATTGTGTAAGTTTTCTAAAAAGTCCCACAGCTTTGCACTGTAATATATCCTCAGGTAACTTTATTCATTGATTTTTGCTTTTTCACAAGCAACAGGAGACATTGAGATCTTGTATTTGCTTCAGTAATTGAATAGGAGAGAGGAAAGCAGTTACTGAAATATATTTATTTATGCACTATTCCTCAGTCTTCTGTCTGCTCTTTCATGTTTTTCTCCTTTTGGTCACTATGCACAGTAGAGTTAACCTAGAGAGTTTGTATCATCAAGAGCATTTCTGAACTTCAATGCATCACTAATAATGACAGTGCCTATGTCTCTGGGTCATAAGGGCTCTGCAGGACTAACCATCCGATACTCCACGCTACATTTGAAGAGATAATATTGTTCCTGTTGAAGGTTATTCTGCTGCTAAGCCAACTTCTAGGAAAGATGGGAAAGGAGAGGTGGTAGGTGGTATCTTCATTTTGGCTGGCATCTTTACTATCGAATTCCCGTGGGCACTACAGTATTGAAAGAAAAGTTGTCATATTGAAAGAGAGAATTTGCAATCTGTTTTGTATGGTAAACTCCTGATTCAATGATAGCTCTGATACAGGCAGTTACTGTCTTTAGAGATGTTTAGTAAACACTGTATTTCTATCAATGCATTTTTAACAATATAGGTAGGACTTAATTCTTTTATGTCTGTGTTTTAATATCTAACCCCTGTTTGACTTGCTTATGTAGAGTACATTTTTGCTGTTCATCTATATCACATTGACTGCAGAGGTTAGAAGGATTGACTTCCATAATTCCTGGCATACTTGAAAGTGAAAAACCTTAAATCAGAAGCAATAGGTATGAACCCAGCAGCCAGAGTCATGGTACCTTTGTCCAAGGTCAGCTACTACATCAAATGCAATGTAGGGCAGTCTCCTCTTGCAAGCAAGATGGAATTTTCATACACTTAATCCATAATGGAGGATTGAGAACTGTTCTGCTGGGGTTTTTAGGTTGATATTCTTGACTTTGGAATAATAAACTTGTAGCTAACAACAGAAATCACTCCTTCCTCTCTTACATGACAACACACAGATCTATTTTTAAACCTTCATGTAAAAAGTCTAGGTAAGCCTAGACTTTCTCTGTGGCTGTTGAACCCTCCCCTCCAGCTCACAGGGTGCAGGCTGTTAAAACCAGTATCATTAGATTTTATTGGTGTGTAATACTACATTGTGGAGGGAAACATTACCAGTGCAAAAAAGGATGGGACTTTGCTTAAAGTGAAGGTGAAAAATTTGTGAAAGCTGACTGTCATTGCCTTTAGCTGTTTCAGAATGAACATACTCTACTTTGCCCACATAACTGTCTAAAGTAACTGTGGAATCCATGTATGTCTAATACAGATCTTAGCAATTAGGGAAACTATTCAAATGACCTAATGACCTGATTTGGATAATATTCAGATTCCAATGCTCTCTGCTCAAGTTAGCAAATAACTGCATGCAGCAGAAAATGTGGGCAGCCCACGGCAGCAACAAACCTAAGGCCATGCCTTCCTGAATCAGGACCAGAACACAGCTGACCTTTGGGCATGGAGAAATCCAAATGATGGCAAGACACAGTTGTCAAAGCAAAAGCAAGGGGATTGTTTCAGTGGGGACTCTGACTGCTGGAAGGGGATATTCACTGTTTTCTTAGAGGCAGGGTCCCTGCTATAACTCATGTCGCGATGCAAAAGCTCTGGGGCCTCGTGCTGTCTGAAGAGGAATTTGACGAACATGCCCTTAACTGAACACGCTTCAATACATTGAATCTGGGGCTCCTACAAGGCTGCTGCAGTGGTTGAAATCGATGTGTTGGGGACCATTGTCATCAGCTCTCTCTGCAGACACTGGGGAGAGGTATACGCTGCACTGAGACTGTTCCTATGGCAGCCTTCCATAATGAGATCCCCAGGAATCATACGGTCCTACTGGAGGTACAACCTAGATTCAAAAGTGTCTGTGTCTGGTGATAGTCTGCCTTGATGCCATGACACAGTGTGGATGGCACGATTAAAGATCAGGGACAGGCATAGGTTTGTAACATCACAAAAGGCAGGCAGGCAGACAGTGAAGAGGGAAAGATTATTCACTATTTCATGCAATCCCAGCACCAGAGACAGCAGACTTGAAGCAATAAAAGGGTGCACTTTTTGACAGCACTGTAAATCACTCCCTGTGTCTGGCTGTTGTTGATATCAGAAGTATCAGTGGGCTCTGGAGAGGACTAGGCAGGTCTGTTGATGTCTAAGAAATATGATGATTCAAGTACAAATTCCAGCAGAATAAATTTTTGCTAGGCACTAGAAAGAAATACCAAGGGGAAGATCCCCCTTTAAATGTCCTTTTTCTCAATGCATCACTAACAACAAATGCTGAAGACACTGTACAGAGCTAAACTGTCTACGTCTAATCCTCTCTGACACTTCTTACATTCTTAGGTACAGCTGACTTCTGGGATGAATAGAGTGGTCCTTTCCTTGCATATTCAGGATTAGGTCTTCGTTGGAAACTGATGATTACTTTACCCAAAATTCCATTCCAAAGGTGCATAGTGCCTTTGATACATTTTTCTACTATTAGTTCATGGGTCATAAAGCACAAAAATTGTGCCTATATGCTAATAATCACCTGTTGAAAATGCAGATGTAGTTAACCTGCATGCCTCCCTTTGTAAAGAAGGCCTAAGGGAATGTGAAACAGGATTTGTATCCATTTCAGCTAGTGGAACCCTACCCATTGATACAGCACAGTCTGGGAAGCAGCACTCTCAGAGGATGCCCAGTGTGCAGAAAACTACAGGGATAAGCAACCCACTTCTCTACCCTGCCAGCATTCTCCTGGGCTCCTGTTAAATTGTTAACACAGAGGTTTCTTTACTTGTTCAGAGCAAACCACTGAAGCTCTTTAAAATGTCAAATTACTCCATAGGTACATGTGTGCTATAGGCTTTAGTGGGATTTATACCACTATACTAGAAGTGAACACTGAAATATGGATGATTTTAAATTAATTCTTTTTTTTTTTCCGCTAAGAGTCTAATAGTAACACCTAAAATGTGTTCTGTGTACCAAGAAATAAATAGCTGCTTTTTCACTGGAGCATATGTTTGACCAAAAGGAGGACTGGGTAGGATGACCCTGAAAACAGTGACATTTGCTATTTCAGAAAACACAGCTTACCCTGTCCATGTGAGCTATTTTAAAGCCCACACAGGCACGAAGCTGTCTTGGCATTACAGTAGAAATAAGAAAATGGTGTTACAGTGTTTGGCTTGTACAAACTTCCTACATTACCTAAAAATAACTAAGTAGCACTTTTGGGAACTATTACGCAGGAGGTGCCTGCACAAGCTTATCGTGTGCATAATATGCTTCCTGGGTGTGTGTATACTTCTCATATGTCTTCCTGAAAATGTAGCCTTCCTGGGAGCAATTTTGAGGGATTTTCAGGATTTTTTTGCCTTTGCTAAGATCTATAAAAGCCTTCCACTCAGTGTGTGCAGCAGCATGGTATGATGTCCATGTGATGCTCAGCAGCAGAAAATAGCAGGCTGTGCTGCTTTCTTTACTCCTCCAGCAGCTCTTCCCCTTGGTGATGCACCACAACCAAACCATGGCAGTTTAGCAACAACAGGGGAAAAAAAAAATTCCTAATTCCTCACAGTGATTTACTCTAATAGGGCAACATGTCAGCATGTGTCTGGCTGGAAAAGAACCCATCTGGTAGGTGATACTAAAACGTTGCTCATTTGGTTCAGAAAGCTTCCTTTTTTTTTTTGGTTTTTTTTTTGTTTTTTGTTTTTTTTTTTTGTTTTTTTTTTGTTTTTTTTTTTTTTTTGTTTTGTTTTGTTTTGTTTTGTTTTGTTTTGATCCAAGATGTGTTACAATAAGCAGGGCTAGATAACATGCAACTGCTTCTAGATGAAAAACTGAAAAATGGCAGAGTTTACTGAGGGTTATTAAGTCCTAACTCTCAGACTTCTTGTGTTTGGAATACTTCTCAACTCCTTCAAACCCAACAGCACTTTCCTCCAGCTCTACAGTCATGGACTGAGACCGTTGGTTGTGGTGCAAGGGACAAAGAGAATATGGTGGCTAATTTTTAGGTTAGATCTAGTTATTTAAGCTTGGTTAATCAATTCTCAATTTGATTTCCTTCCTTCCTTCCTTCCTTCCTTCCTTCTTCCTTCCTTCCTTCCTTCCTTCCTTCCTTCCTTCCTTCCTTCCTTCCTTCCTTCCTTCCTTCCTTCCTT